>OU426982.1:123007492-123264992 GCA_911387785.2 Aelia acuminata | reverse complement strand
TTTCCAAATTCCCTGGGTGAAACCGGGTATACAGCTAGTTATAAATAAATTAAAAATAAAATTATAGTTGTTATGTTGTTCAATAAATAAAATATTGTTATTTATTTATTTTACAAAATCTAAGGGTGATTCTAAACTTTTGACTGATACTGTAGGTAGGATTAGTGCAAAAAGCAAACTGGATATTAGGGATCAAACTCCCCCCAAAATTTGGAAACAAAAAAAGTTTAGTGGAATAAATTCGGGCATCTAATCTGCTAATCTAATACTTAATAAACATAGCAAATGAATACAAATTTATTTCATGTGTGATTTTGGTTTCTCAAATTTTCTAGTGGGGGTGGGTGCTGCCATCCCCCCTGTACACCCATAATTATTGTTGTATGTATATAATTTATATGTATATTTATATAATGCGTAATAATTTTGTTGAAGTTACCATTCTTTATGGAGATAAATAAGTGTGCTATTTATCCCCCCCCCATGAAATTTTTTCTGGACCGCTCATGGCTGAAGGGAAGAGATAGGTATCATATCAAGAAATATAATCTTCGATTTCGCATAAACGTATTTATTGAAAAAAGAAATTACTAAGTTCAATTCTTGATCAAATGATAAGTTATAAGTACACGGTTGAAGCGAAAAATGAAGAAGACAAAGAAAATTTTCGTTTTGGCGTTTTTTGACTTAACATAGGGTAAACCGTACAGTTATTGGCACCCTTAAGACTAAATTTCAATGGTGACACTAAAAAAAATACTTCTTATAAAGGGATCTAATTGAAACTTCCTATAACTCCTCTTTATCTATCATTATAAAGACTCGTTTATAATGATTCAGGCTTTCCGGAATGGCAGCTAAAAAATCTACCAACAGTATCTATATAAATATTTTATTTTATTAGGCAACATCAACCTAACTAAGAAGTTATCTTAGAACTAAGAAGTAAGAAAGATCATTCATTAATATAGCTAAAATTGTTCGGAGGGGAAATTAAGAAGTATAAAGACACTAGTTGAGGGAAAATCTAAGCAAGAATAATGGAAATTTAATAATATTTTAGTTAAGATCTTATTCGATCATTCATTGAAGACTCACTTATATTAGATTATTGCTTTCCGGCAAATTACGCCCTTATCAAGTTAACAATTCCTGTGACCATAGAAGTCATTGTAATCAAATAAGCTAACTGCCCTCGTCAAATAGAAAATTAAAAATTTATTTTAGTCAATCACAGTCTTATTCCAATGTTGATTTGCATGCTTTAGCGCAATAAGACTATTTAATTACAGAGAATTTTATGGTCACAGGAATCGTTACCTTGGCAATGGCAATTGATCAAATAAGAGCTGAACTAAAATCTTTTTCGGGCTCAAATAAATAAAAAGTTATCATTTAATAATATTGTTTAGGAAACTTTATTCACCTTATGGATTTATTTGAATGAAAAGAGGGAAACAGTTATTTTTAAAAAAAGGTAGTACAGCCATACTTTATTTGGTTGCTAACCACATAGAATACTTAGCAACCAGTAAAAGACAATATAAGACCGAAATGTCCAGAAGAATACCAAAATAAAAAAAAAAAATTAAATTTTATAGGAGAAGCATTTGTTGTGATCATTATTGCTATCTATCAACTTTAGGTGAGTGCCTTGACTGCGCACCGGCGTAAACTATTGGATTTAAAAATCTGAATTTTTTCTCAAATATTAATAAAATTTCAAGTAGGGTAGACCATACAGTTATTGGCACCCCAACATAAACTTAAAGAAATAGGTAAAAAAGTCCTAATTTTATTACAAGATTACAAGAGTCTCATGTTTGAAGGGTCCTGTAAGACATCTTTGAAATAAGACTTTAACAAACTAACCTTAGGGAAGATTTCACAATTAAATCCACAGGGTGGAAATAACTAGATTTGGCACTTTTAGCAATACATATTGCCATATTGTAAAACTATTGAACTTGTGGACCAAAAAAACCTCTTGAGTCTTTATAATGATAGATAAAAATAGCTCAAAATAGTCTTGAATATTTATAGCAATATTTTAAATTTTAACAATGTAACACTTATGTGGTTTAAAGAATATTTATTAACAGAAATATACAGTTATCACAATGCCAACGAATTAATAAAACTTAAATATATGAGCAGGTTACAAAATTGATAACGTCATAACACACAATCATATGACTTGAGCTTCACAGTCAAAACACAGACTTCGACTTCACTACTCCTTATACTGGGGTTCCCAGACCTAGAAATGGAATTGCTTGATAAAAAAATGGGAAAAAGAGGTGAGATGGAATACAATTCCTGGTTTAACCAATCTTATCCCCAGTCTGAGCCTAATCCAATCAGTTTATTTATTAATCCAAACATAGATAAATAATCTTCAATTACTTGTTTCGTTATCAAATTCTATTTCGGCCTTCCAGAAGCTTACAAATTATAATAACCGCTGCAAAAATATATCAATATTACGTTCCATAATGACAATATGAAGAAATGTGATGTGTTTTTTGAGTTGACGTTACATTTTTCTTTTTTTCACCTGAGTATGTTTACTTGATTTTTCTCATATTTCGCCATTTCTAATCTTTAGGCGTAACGAGAGACAGTTATACTACATCAAATACCCAGTTTTATCAAAATCGTTTGAACCGTTTTTGAGAAAATCGAAAAAACCCTGAAAAGTTATTAAATAAAGTATCCCCTCCATTTGACCAATTTTGATTAAATTTTTGCTGCCACATCGCGGGTATATACATACACTAAATACCCAATTTCAGGTTCGCACGGTTTATAGTTTTTGAGCTAGTCTGTTCACATACACCCACACACTCACTCACACTCTCTCTCACACACACACACACACACACACACACACACACACACACACACACACACACACACACACACACACACACACACACACACACACACACACACACACACACACACACAAACACACAGACCATTTCGCGGGACTTGGTTATTTGGACTCAGGAGACCTCAAAAGGTGTATTTCCGTTGAAAACCGGAAGTCGAAGTTTTTCAGGATCGCGATACTTTCCCTTACTATATGTACCTCTTTACCATAAATTATAATAAACCTGTAAGGCTTTTATAAAAAAAAAAAAAAATTTAATTAATTTTTCTTCCTATTTATAATTTTTTATTTTTTAAGTAAATATTACCGTTAATAAGATAAAATGATGTAAGAAAAGAATTAATAAAAATAAAATTTCTGATCTTTACGAAGTAACCTTAGAAAATATTACCTGCCACGTTTTTCAATGATGAAGGATACATTGTAAACAAGATATAGACTATTCATAGTTAAACAAAATTAAATTTGTTTTTCGTCAATCATCGTTGAAGGTCAAAATGGAAACTTTTTTCTCTAAAATAATCGAACAGCAGTTTATGGAATGAAAAAGCTGAGAGTAATTTTTTAAAATTCAATTGTGACACACAAATTGAAAAAAAAAAAACACATATGCAATGCAATTTCAGAATTCCTATGGCTATTAAAACTTCAACTGGCATCAAATATAGGCTATAGTCCATGGTGAATGTCTCATATAAAATAATATTTTAATAAAATAGAAGATTTTAATATTATTGTAACGTTAAAGCGTTAAGCAAATAAAAAAAAAAACATATGGCGTAACCTCCCGGACCGCTTGTTGGAACGAACTGTTTGTGTCTAGATCTTTCCGTGATGGCGTCGAACTGCCCACATTGTTCTGGAATATTCCAGGCCTTACTATTTACGATTATATACTGGGTGTCCCAAACCTAGTGTAAAAAAAATTGGGTAATACTGCATGTTAAACGGGGTAGAATGGCGCAGAAACGAGTTTCCTATCTCAATCTGTTGAGAAGATAAAAATTTTTTTTTTTTTTTTTTTAAATCTTACTTTTTTCTGAAAAAATGACAGTTTTCTCTACTTTGGTTTAGCGTAGTGTTTTAAAAACAGGAGTTTTTTTTTTTTTTTTAATTTTAGATTATTATTACCCTTTTTATATTATTTAGAATTCATACATTGTTCATTCTAGTCTTAAAAAAGGAAAACTAACTCTAACTATTAAAAATTTAAGTTTTAATAAATGTTTTGTGTTTAGCGCGTTAAAAGTCCCACTGAAAGTGGAATTAAAATAACCAGACCCATCTCATCTTTTAGAAAATTTAATGCTGATTAAGAAAATATCATCGTTTTTGTTTCTACGCTAAACCAAAGTAGAGAAAACTGCCATTTTTTCAGAAAAAAAGTAAGATTTTAAAAATAAAAACAAAAAAATTATATCTCCTCAACAGATTGAGATAGGAAACTCGTTTCTGTGCCATTCTACCCCGTTTAACATGCAGTATTACTCAATTTTTTTTTACACTAGGTCTGAGACACCCAGTATAAGGAGCAGTGACTGAACGAGTTAGTCGAAGTCGAAGTCTGTGCCTTGACTGTGAAGCTCAAGTCATATGATTGTGTGTTATGACGTTATCAATTTTGTAACCTGCTCATATATTTAAGTTTTATTAATTCGTTGGCATTGTGATAACTGTATATTTCTGTTAATAAATATTCTTTAAACCACATAAGTGTTACATTGTTAAAGTTTAAAATATTGCTATAAATATTCAAGACTATTTTGAGCTATTTTTAAGAGCAATCACAGATATAAGGGAGTTACTGTACATGTGAATGTGTAGTATATATTAATGCATGAATAAAACCACAATCCTGCCGGAATATATATATTTTTTTTTAATATTCAGAGGAATATTTAATGTAAATAGGAGAAATATATGTATATATATATTTATTTCAGGACATATGTGTCATTAAGAGACACTGGATAAATATTAATTTAATTTTTGTTTCGACAAAAATAGATTTTTTTTTTTTAATAATATAACATTTAGTCAAAATTAAAGGTCGTTGTTAAGAATGAGAATGTAAATGTAAAGAAAATAAATAATAGACATTTTTTAGATATTGTTTTTGTGAATAAAATAAAAAAGAAAAAAAAATGTCAATGGGACCGCTTGCTGGAC
This sequence comes from Aelia acuminata, assembly GCA_911387785.2. Lineage (NCBI taxonomy): Eukaryota > Metazoa > Arthropoda > Insecta > Hemiptera > Pentatomidae > Aelia > Aelia acuminata. The sequence goes on along the minus strand of OU426982.1, from coordinate 123,259,927 downwards.
AAAAATAAAAGAATTCATAAAAATATGGTAGGAAGTGATGTACGTGGTCCCACTATACTTAATTTTTTTAAATTTATTTACTTAATTTATTCTTAATGTTTTAAACTTTCAAGGTGTCTCGTTTAGTCCGATGTCGATATATACAAATGAATAAAAAAAAAAAGAAAAGATTAATGTAAAACTAAGATATATATGTATCTTGAAAACAGACCTCCTTATATACACTCAGGTAGTAGAACTTCTTGCTAGGTAGTAAAACCTCCCACTGATTCTTTAAGTCATTTGGTTTAAGTTATATTTGAATTATTCTATTTTAAACTACTATTACCTATTTAGGATGAAAGAATTTAAATTTTTATCACGTCTTGATAATTTTAATTGTTTTTTCTTGTTTAGCCTTTTATACATGGATCATCCCAAATACGATTCAAAATTAATGCGAGTAAGAAGCGAATTATTGAGTTACCCAGTAAAGGGACAACATCCAGCCGGAGTCATCAGCTACATCGAAGTCTTGGACATGAGAAATGACGGAAACGGAGGGTGCGTCTACATCGCGAACGGAGGCGTTGGATCAAACTCAGTCACCCTCAAGCTGAAGTCTCAGCGAAATCACGGGATGGAATTCATGATCAGGGTATATGGAAACTGAATGATCTTCGATGACTTGTAAATTTGTAAAAATATAATTTTTTTATAATGATTCTTTTTTTCAATAGTATGTTTTCCTAAATATTTTGTAACAGGAGAAATAAAAATAACCTTTTAATAAACAAATTAATCCTTTCATTAACACTAAACCTACCAGAGCGGTCAAACGACCGCTTATTGAGACTTTAATCTAAATTGTTAAATTCCAGGTTTTTATTTTTCTTGAACTTGCTCAAAGACTTTTTCTATAATATATAGCTGTTTAATTTTTCAATATATATTTCTCTTCTTTCGTTTTTCCTGATAATAATATGTACTCTACCGTTGTCTACCCTGAGCGGTCTTTTGACCGCTAGAATATATGTATATGAAATTTTATGAAGTTTTCTGCATTGAAATCTTAAACTTAACACAGAAACAGAAGTTTTCCAAGAAAATGTCATCCGATTGTGTTCTAGGAAAACGCCATGTGCTTACAGTTTGTTTTATGATGGGTACAGAGCGACTGCTGGTAACTCACGAGGTGAGGCAAAATGGCGATCATTCAAATTAGATTACTGGCTCTGTACGCTGCTTTATAAATATTTGCGACGTGATTAGTTCTATTTGTGACAGTACGGGATGAAAATAATAAAAACGTTCGATAAAATAAAAATAAAACAACAACACTGTATTCAGATAAAAATAATAAAACGAATAATGAAAATAAAGAAACTTCTGTTGAAAAAAATAAATAAACCACTTGAAAATATAAGTCTTAATATCCAGTTTTTTAGCAAGTCACAGTATCCCACACACGTAATCGTTACCCACAGTGTAGCCAGGTATAAATACATTTATATAATTTGTGGCAACACTGACAAAGGCAGGTTTCTATTAGAAGTAGCTGCTGCTACAACTACAATCAACTGGAAAAGACTATAATGTTTATTTCAAAAGCGGTCATTTGACCGCCATCGGTAGAAATAGGTATATATAATATGTCGGTAGGATTAGTGTTAAAAAAAAAAAAATAGTTCAACATTTTATGGCAATGTCAAAAAAGTTTTATCAAGAACTAAAATGAAACACCTCAATCTCTAAACATTCATTGGCCTCACAAATCCTTTTTTTAATTTTCTTTTATATGTTATCTTACAGGTCTACAAGTCTTATCAAAACAAAATTATAATTCATATTTAAATAAAAACAGTCATTTATAGATACAAATTAGGGAATTAATATGATGTTCTATGAGAATAACAAAGCATAATACACACTATCATTTGTTAAAGGCAGAGCCGAATAATAGTGTGGAAAAGCAGATATACTGTTGCAGAATAAATGAAAACTAAACACCACTTATAACTGACCAAGGTACACATTAATCGATAGGTATGAGTACAAATGATTGTTAAATGGTGGGTGCTAGTGTCAATATGACCCTTCTTCCTTCTAGGAGTGGCCAATACAATGCCCATTAATGCAGACCCGATCTGAATGGAAAAGGACCCTTATTTCTTATTTTTTATTTCTTTCTTTATTTTTATTTTCTGATTATTTTTCTCTGAAGCGAGCTAGGGAGGAGTACATAGGGTCGTAAAATGCTGCTATGGTGGATCTATACCCATGAGATTCATTTCAAGCTGATATATAAAAATTTTAATTAGACCTCAATATTAAAATTTTTATATATCAGCTTTTTTATATATATTAAAATTTTAATTAGACCTCAATAAGCACCGGCAAAAGAGCAGGTTGGCTACGATTCAACGAATGGCTCTGCTGCGAGTAACTAGGGCCTATAAGTCTCTGTCTCATGAAGCGGCACATGTCCTTGCGGGAGCAGTACCTATCGACCTCCTCCTGCAGGAAGACATTTTTAGATACACAATGATGAGGGAAGGGTCGGCGGTTTTACCGGAGTGTCTTCGTGCAAGGATCAATGAGGAACCACGCAGATGGAAGAATATCATTCACAAATACACCCTGGACCAATGGAATCAGAGATGGATAGCGACACCAAAGGGTGCTACGCTGAGAAAATATTTTCCAACCGTCAGCTCCAGGTTAGCAGCAAGATGGGTAGAACCTAATTATTGGGTCTCCCAACTACTAACTGGACATGGTGGCTTCCGCACAAAACTCGTCCAGTATGGGAAGAATATTGAATCTCTGTGTCCTACCTGTGGAGTACCCGAAACAGCCGAACATATAGTCTTAGACTGTGCCACCTATGAGGCATTGAGTGCAAAAATGCTGAGGGAAACTGGTCTCTATGTTCTGACTGAAAGCCATTTCCCTCAGCTAATGGCACAAGAAAACTATCAGCACTTCAAGGCCTTCGTGACTGGATGGAAAACGATTGCGGGTCCAACGCACTTCTCATTGGGGAGGAGAGAAGGTCCTGTACCCGGAAGACTATCAGAGAGGGCAGAGGCTGAAGAAGGTGATTCATAAACTAGAAGAGCAGGCTGTGTGCACAGCTTATGAAAAATTATGTTATTGTTTTACTGGCAGCAGTTGGTTGCTATCCAGAAATGAATAGCATCCAACTACTGCTAAAACCCGTATTGCCTTTCAGGCACGGTAGGGATGGCAATAAATAAATAAAAAATAGACCTCAATAAATATTTGTTTAAAGAATTTAAAGTAAATTTAATTACAAACATTTTTTTTTCAAATATAGACCAGTATTTTTGATTCAATAAATAAAATAAATTCTTGTTTGTTCAAATAAATAAAATATTTTATTATCTGTTAATATAAATCTTCCATCCATTATTAATAATTCATTAATATGAATATTATTATTCATATTATTAATAATTCATTAAGAATTATTATTAATAATTCTTACTTTGTCTTGTCAATAGTATAATTCTTTGGGTATTATTAACCTCCATCTTTATAGAATTATAATAAAGATTTATTATAAAATAAGTTGCTTGGGAACAAATCGGTTGAAGAGCAACGGAATAAGTAAAATAAAAAATAAAAAAATTGGGGGAGGGGGATATTGGTCAGTAGAAAAAAAAATAATAAAAATATAATTAAATTAATTTATTATACAAAATTTACATTTATTTTTTTATGAAAAGAATAGTATTGTATTAATATAAAAGAATAGTATTGTATTAATATAAAATAATACTATGGTACCAGAAAATGATTTATGTTTTTCATTTTAAAAATTTAGAGGTGATCTGTATGCATGAGATTCATTTCAAGGCGACATCTAAAAATTGTTAATGGTAGGTACATAATTCACTTTGGAGGCATTTGATAATTCTTTTGTTCTGTTTTCCCATTTATAGTTTTTTTCTACTTTTTCATCTTCATTTACTAATTCATGGATTTTGAAGTTGCTTTCTTATATAGTGAAACCAACCTTGAGGATATATCTATTTGAATTATGTTATCCCACATACATATATTATTCACAAAGCCTAAAATCGGTTCTTCATGAAACATAAGGAACTGACGAGCCCAAATGTCAGGAATGTGGTATTGTTGGATTCAGGATTTCACAGAACTTTTGCCAATCACATTCTCAGTGTTCTTTTTTTGGTACAAAATAAATAAAATCGATCTGAAAGACGGATCGAGACGAATGAAATTGGGTTTTATCAATTGCGATACAAACATTAATACCCAGTTAAAATCTGAAATAAATTACCTGGGGTTTGTGTTTTAAAGCCCTAAAAACTACCATTTTTAACAATTTAGGTAAGGTGCACATTGAACTGTGTCACGCAGGCGACGCAGAGCAGGCGGCACGAAAAAAAAAACTACGTGGCACAGTCGACCGCGCACATTGAAGAGCAGTTTCTGTGCCGCAGTTTTCCAAAACAGGGGCTTATTTTGTGAAAGTATGTTAGATTTATTGGATTCAAGCACAGAACCTGATTCGAATATAGAGTTGGAAACAAAAAAATTGCTATATCAAAAGTCATGGTAAAAAATATTGGGATAAAATGCGTATATACGAAAGAATTTGCACACAGGATTTAAAAACCAATGCACATGAGAACATAATGATTCATTGCAATACAGTAAGTCTATTTAATCAAATCAACTCAACAGCAACAATAGAAATAGAAAAAAAAATTCTTCATTAAAACTCGTTAGGATTAAAGGTCACAGTGAAAAAGATGCAACGTTTACTCCCGTTAGGAAAAAAAGTGAAAGTAACAAGTATTCTTCAATTATCAGGTTAATGAGTTTATTAACCTTTTAATTCCTTTCCATTCTTTCAATGAAAACCAAAAAAACAATATGGATACAAGTAATCAGTCTAGTTCGAGCTTTTGCTTAATATGGGTGCGCATACAACTATTCTTGAACGAGAAATAGTGATTAACAATTTAAAAATGTTCAAAACACAACGAAAAATCGCCTCTACTATCAACAGGAGTTATGCCACCGTTCAAAATATTATTGAAAGTTTTAAAAACGAAAATAGAATAATAAGAAAAGCTAGTGTGAATGCAAAACATTTTTTTACTGATAATGAAGAATGTTGGATAAGGCGGGTTTATCTTGTACCATTCTTCTCCTTTTTGAGATCTTCTCTACTTGATATCTCATGTTTCCTCAGTGCTGTTTCTAATTTACTCCATAAATTCTCTATGATGTTTATGTCTGGTGATTGGAGAGGTGTTTTTATAGTTTTGGGGCAATTATATAACACCATTCTCTTGCTAGATAAGAAGAATGCTTGTGATCGTTATCACTATAAAAAGCAAAATTATTTATTATTCCAAGCTCGGTTGCACTTGCTTTAAAAATTTTCTTTCAGGATGTGACAATCTAAATGTCTATCAATTTTCCCCTCAATAAAATGAATATTTCCTACCAGCAATAAACCCCCCAAACCATGACATGACCACCTCCAAGTTTGATGGACGGGCGAAGATTTTTTTCATGGCGCTGTTCATTTGACTTACTCCAGACGAAACCTCTTCCTTCAGAGCTAAACAAATAAAATTTTGACTCATCCGAACACGGAAAACTTTTCTGGAAGACCATATCTTTTTTTTAAACAACCTTAGCAAAATTGATTCGAAGCATTTTATTTTTGTCTCTGATATAAGGTTTTTGCCACAGTTGTAATGGTTTTTTCTTAAGACCCTTCGAATGGTTTCAGCACATACCATTTTATTTAAATGCTTTTTAACTAATGTGGTCAACTTTGGAGCACCTAATTTTGGATTATTTGTTATTTGGCGCAAAATCAAACATTCATCATTATCAGTAAAAAATGTTTTGCACTCACACTAGCTTTTCTTATAATTCTATTTTCGTTTTTAAAACTTTCAATAATATTTTGAACGGTGACAGGACTCCTATTGATATAAGAGGCGATTTTTCGTTGTGTTTTGTCCATTTTTTAATTGTTAATCACTATTTCTCGTTCACGAATAGTTGTATGCGCACCCATTTAAGCAAAAGCTCCAACTAGACTGATTACTTGTAATCATCGAAAGAATGGAAAGGAATTAAAAGGTTAATAAACTAATTTACCTGATAATTGAAGAATACTTGTTACTTTCACTTTTTTTCTAAATTTTTTTTCTAAGTTTTTCACTGTGACCTTTAATCCCAACGAGTTTTAATGAAGAATTGTTTTTCTATTTCTATAATTGCTGTTGAGTTGATTTGATTATAAGTGTAAATTTAATGTATTAAAATGAATCATTATGGTCTCATGTGCATTGGTTTTTAAATTTTAACAAAGAAGAAGTAATCAGCACTTAAAATAAAAATATTCGTTTGCATCATTTTGACTGTGAGCCACTGTATATGGGCCAGGCGTTTTAAATCTTAGAAATTTACTGTTTTTAAGAAAAGGCAGTTATTAGGCCCCTCAGCTGCAAGGCTCCTTATTGTTTTCTTGCCTTTTCATGGATACAAACCAATGGCATTTCGTTTTTATCATTGAAATGACTAACTTCTCCTCCATTGTCAGAAAAATAGCCATGAAAAATATCTGATGAACTGTTGTTATTGAAATAACAAAACTAGGCGGTTAAAGTGGGCACTTGATTGGTATTCACGCTTATGATATATACTTATGGTTTATTACTGGGCTTTATATTTTTCTACGAATGAGAGAGAAAGAGACAGTTTCTTTCACACAAAGAAACTTATTCTTTTACTTTATTGAAATTTAACCAATCAGTAATACATCAAATATTTAAATCATGTGTATCACAAGGTATGGTAGTTAAAATCCGAATGTAGAAAGATTAATTTCCAGGGACTAAGCTATATTCTTAGTGATTTAATCGAAAAAATAAGATTACAGTTAACTATTTGGAGGAAAAGTACGTCAGAAAATGAAGTCCTTCCTAAACTATTAAAAACTATTGTAGAAAAATAAAGTTCCCCGTAAGGCGAGGGGGGGGGTTTGAACAGGCAACAAAAAAAGTTATTTCATAGTTATGTTAAACCTAAAAGTTAAAATCTGAGAAATATCTTCGAGGGAACTGCTACGCACGGGTCCAGATAGTATCTTTTAAAGCTCAAAAGCTGATCTAATTTTTGTACTCAACATCCAGATGATTGTTTTTTCTTTCAATATTCTTTCTCAGTTATTTTTATTGTTATGCTTTTATTTATTGCGTTTACATTATGCTTTAATTCTTAATATTGTTCTAACTTGCCAGACAAATGGCTATTAATTTTGTTCATGCCTGTTACTCTTAGGGGACTAAATGTCCCAGAATAAAAATTTCTTTTCTTTCTTTCTTTCTTTAATAAAAACATAGAACAGATAAATGATAAATTTAAAAAAAAAAAAAAGAAACCTCTACCATTTTCAGTTTTTTTTTATTGAGCATATCATTGACATATGTTCATAACATAAAAAGTATTGACAACACAGACGGTTGTAGAATATTTAATAATGTTAATCCATACAACCCTATGAAAATGGGTCAGAAGCCTAAAACGTTGGAGGGAATAAATTATTTTTAAAAAAAAGTAATAGAAGAGGTTCCTTCTTCTTTAAAAAACTGATTAGAAATTGTTATGTATAGTATATCGATATATGCGCCACTAGCGCTCTCTAGCTTGTACTGCTCTCAGTTCTCAATAAAGTGTGTGTTGAGCCATGTTATCTTCTTCAATACATAACATTGGCGACGAAAATTTCGAACCCCACCATGCCAGAGACTAGTAGAAGCGAAGATGAAGCTAAAGCAAAGATTACAGCCTCGTTTGCAACGGCGGTGTCAGGCTTTGAGCCGTTCGATGAAGCTTCCGAACCCTTCGAAAATTATTTAGAAAGACTGGACGCTTTCTTTTCCCTATATGAGGTGCCGGAACATAAGAGGGTATGTACTAGGGATGGGAAACTATCGATAGTACTATCGATACTATCGATAGTCGAGACTATCGATAGCCTATCGATAGTTTTGAACGATAGTTTAAAATTACCCCACCACTAATAAAAAGACCATTCGTCCCAATTTAGTCGAGGAAATTAAGGCCAGATTAAAAGCCGGTAATGCTTGCTTTTTTTCAGTCGCGAAATTACTTAGCTCGCGCCTTCTGTCCCGAAACTTAAAAATTAGGATTTACAAAACTATTATTCTTCCAACGGTCCTTTACGGATAAGAAACTTGGCCGCTGACATTAAGGGATGAGCAACGGCTTAGAGTTTTTGAAAATAAAGTATTGCGCAGAATATTCGGACCGAAGAGGGATGAATTAACAGGAGAATTTAGACGCTTACATAACGTCGATCTGAGCGAGCTTTACCCCGTAAATATAATTGACGTGATTGCAGCAAGACGAATAAAATGGGCGTGTAAAATTGCGAAACTTGGCTGTGAACGAATCCCGAAAAGATCAATAAGCGCGGTGTCGAATGGGAAACGTCCGAGGGGCAGGCCGAGACGGAGGTGAGAGGATTGCGTTAGGGCGGATCTATCGAAGTTGGGTCTGGAAGACGGTCGATGGATCGAGGTTTGCAGGGAGCAAGTGGTGGTGTCGGCATCGAACCTTCGGGTTCGTTAAGCCTTTATTATTATTATTATAAATTTTGTTCTGTAATTTTTAATTTTGAAACCACATACCTAGGGACAAGCGCAAACCCCTCTTTCCGTCTCATTTTATAATGACGAAGTCCCTCTTTTCGGTAACCATAATTTTCAATTTAGGAAAATAATCAGCAAGCAAGCCTTCTTAGGAGTACCTGGTTTCAAGGGCGTACCCACGATCGAAACTAGAGGGGGCAAGCTATGGTCGTTCAGGTTGTAACATCTTACCGCGGAAAAGGAGAATGAAACCAAAAGTATGTATAATTATAGCAGTGCTTGATCAACTAAGTTGTTACAATTATTTGCTTGAAAAAATTATTGCATCCAGCCTTCCAGGAGGGGATCTGCCCCCCTCCTGCCCCGCGTTGAGTACGCCCATTCTGGTTATAAATATTTGTTGGAAGGAATTCATCATTGTTGGTAGCATTATTTCTTGTTCTTTTAGGTCGCTCTATCATATCGCTATTGTGAGTTATAAACACTTTTGTGCTAAAAAAAAAAACCTTCATTTGGTCCTGCAGTTCCTTTCGTTGTTTCCCGCTTAAAAAAGAAAAAACTACTACTAAAAATGAAATATTTGCCTAATGGTATAGAATATATAAATTTTGTATTAATATTACAACAAAGGGCCAATGAATGAGTCATTCACTGGTCCAGTCCTGGATTTTCCTTAGGCCCTTTTCTATCTAAATTCATTATCGGTCGACTATCGATAGCACTATCGATAGTTTTACTCGATAGTATCGAAACTATCGATAGTCGCAACTATCGATAGTTTCCCATCCCTAGTATGTACACTACAGGTGTTACTTGGTGCAAGTGTTTATAGTATTCTCAAGAACTTAGTTTCACCGGATTCAGTGAATTCGAAATCTTATGCGCAGTTAGTGTCGGTGCTGAAAGGTCATTTCTCCCCACAACACCTACAGGTTACTGAAAGATTCAAATTTTACAAAAGGGATCAACTTCCAGATGAAAGTGTAAAAGAATATATTGTGCAGTTAAAAAAACTATCTATGAACTGCCAGTTCGGCGAGTTCCTTGATCAGGCGCTACGTGATCGCCTCGTGGCCGGCTTGTCGGATGAGGCCATGGTAAAAAGGCTTCTGCTTGAGCCCAGCCTCACTTTTGAAAAGGCTAAATCCATCGCGTGCGATATGGAGACGGTAAAATCTCAGTCTGAGGTGCTGATGGATTCATCTGATGTTCATAAAATATCAAAACCTAAGTTTGACCGCCATTTGGAGAGTAGACATTCTACGTCATCAGTGGCTGCGCGGGGGAGTCGGCGCAGTCGTAGCAGCTACAGAGAGGGAACGACTGGTTATCCACAGGCCGAATGTTTATCTAGCGGTAGCAGTCACGGAGAGGGAACGTCAGGTTATCAACAGGCTGAATGTTTATCTAGTGCCTCCTCAAAAATGTGTAGTGCTTGTGGCCGTAATCATTCTCAAATTCAATGCCCAGCAGCCAAATGGGTTTGTTTTAAATGTAATAAACCGGGGCATATTGCCAAATTGTGTAAAAATATCAATCATATAAATATTGTTAGTGAATCTGGCTCTGAGCCTTGGTCTTTGGGAGTGGTTGTTGACAATTCCAAAGTTTATTTTGAAGTTGACACGGGTTCTAGTGTCTCTGTAATACCCTATTATTTTTATATCAAGTTTCTTAAGAATAAAAAATTATTACCCAATTTCGCTACACTCAGAGCTGCAAATCAGTTGCCTATAGGTGTCATGGGCACTGTTGAAGTGTCCCTTTCTGTAGAAAATGCATCTGTAAAGGCCAAACTATATGTTGTAAAGGATAAATTGTCTGGACCCCTTCTGGGAAGGGATGTTCTGGATAGGTTACAAGGTAATTGGAGGGAATTATGGCAAAATACATTAAATAAAAGTTTGTGTTTTAATGAACCGGAGGCAGTCAATTGGATTGAAGATGATCAATCTGGTATTTTGGAACAGATTAAGTCATCTTTCCCTAATACCTTGCCTCAACAACATAGTGTAGCTGCTATTAGACAGTTTAAAATTGATATTTTTCTTATTAGTAATGAAATTTCTCCTATTTTTCACAGGCCATATAGTTTGCCTTATGCATTAAGACCCAAAGTTGAAGAAGAATTAGGCAGACTGGAGTCACAGGGCATCATAAGAAAAGTAAAGTACAGTAAGTGGGCTAGCCCTATTGTATGTATTCAGAAAAAGGATGGTTCCATCCGAGTATGTGTCGATTTTAAGGTAACGTTAAATAAATTTTTAAAAGTCCACCATTACCCCCTTCCATTACTTGATGATATTTTTAACTCCCTTGTTGGTTGTACCGTTTTCTGTGAATTGGACCTTACTAATGCTTATTTGCAGTTAGAGGTTTCTGAGGGCTCTAAGCAGTACCTCACTATAAACACCCCTTTTGGATTGTACCAATATCAGAGGGTTCCTTTTGGCTTAGCTTCGGCACCTGCCGATTTTCAATCCGTTATTGATCAAATATTAATGGGAATCCAAAATGTTAAATGTCTTTTAGATAATATCGTTATTGGTGGTAAAAATTTAAAGGAATGTAGGGAGACATTGTTCTTGGTTCTTAAACGTTTAAATGATTTTAATGTCAAACTTAATTTGAAGAAATGCAAATGGTTTCAGGAATCCATTGAAGTGCTGGGTCATAGGATTGACAGCCAAGGTTTGCATCCCAGTCATAGTAAGATTGATGCTATCAGAAATGTTCCCCGACCCACTAATGTTACCACCTTAAAATCATATTTAGGTTTATTAAATTTTTATAATAAGTTTATAAATTTTTCAAGTGACCTTCTCAGTCCATTGTACAGGTTAACTAAGAAGGATGTTCCTTGGGAATGGACGCCACCTTGTGAAGAAGCTTTTGTTAAAAGCAAAAACCTTTTGTCAGATCACTCCTTGCTTGTCTTGTTTAACCCTGAGCTCCCCATTGTGGTGACTACCGATAGTAGTGAGTATGGAGCTGGTGCCACTCTGGCTCACCTAGTTGATGGCATTGAGAAACCAGTGGCTTTCGCCTCAATGACTTTTAGTTCAGCTGAATGTAATTATAGTCAGCTTGAAAAAGAAGCCTTAGCAATTGTCTTTGCACTAAAAAAGTTCCATGTTTATTTAGCGTACACTCATTTTACTTTAGTTACAGATCATCAGGCCCTCGAATCTATTTTCCATCCTGCCAAGGGTATACCCAAGGCGGCGACGGCTCGTCTACAACGGTGGTCAATTATTCTGTCAGGTTATTCGTACACCATTAAGTATAAAAAAGGAGATTCAATCCCTCATGCTGATGCTCTATCTAGATTGCCCCTTCCAAATGGTTCAGATATATCTTCTTGTTATTCAGTAAACATAGATTTTGAGAAGAAGTTTATTTCTTTCGAGGAGGTGGCTGAAGAGACTAGGAAAGATGATGTCCTCTCTATGGTTAAGAACAAACTGTCTCAAGGTTGGAAATATGAACGTTTAGTTAGTTTGAAGCAGTTTTTTTCAATCCGTAATCAATTGTCCTTGGATAAAGGTTGTTTACTTTACGGTTCGAGAGTCGTTAGACCCTCTAGTCTTAGGGGTAAGGTCCTGGCAATGCTGCACCAGGAGCATATAGGTGTCGTTAGGTCTAAGATGTTAGCCCGTTCTTTTGTCTGGTGGCCTGGTATTGATGGTGATATTCAGGAATGTATTAGTACCTGCGAAGCTTGTCAGTTGACCCAAAATGATAATTCTCCGAAAATACATTGCCCTTTGCCTAAGTCTGACACCCCCTGGCACAGGGTTCACTTGGATTTCCTGGATACTGGAAACTATAAATTTTTACTTCTGGTTGACGACGTTAGTAAGTGGTTGGAATGTTGGCTCATGACTTCAACCAATCTTAATGCTACTATATGTAAGTTAGAAGAATGTTTTAGTCGTTACGGCTATCCCCATATTTTGTTCACAGACAATGGTCCGCCATTCAACTCAAAGGATTTTCGCCTTTATTGTGAGAGTAATAATATTGAATTTCTAACATCTCCTCCATATAATGCAAGTTCCAATGGTCTAGCTGAGCGATCAGTGCAGTCTATTAAGAAGATGTTGATTCGTTCTCTGCTTTCTTCTAGCAGTAGAAAAAATAATATTCCTATCGAACTCAGATTATTTAGATGTCTGCGCACTTATAGAAATACTCCATCCACTGTTACAAAAAGGTCTCCTTCGGAGATGTTTCTCTCTTTTAATGTTCGCAGTCACTTGTCAATGATTTCTCCCATGGATAAGCCTTCCGTCGAAAAGTCTGAGTCCTTCAATGCCAAGCGTTCATTTGCAATCAATGAAAAGGTTTTGGTGAAAGCCCCGCCCATGTCTTCCCTCAATTGGGTCCCAGGTAGAATTATGGAAAAGTTAGGTTCTGTTATTTATCTTGTGAAGATAAATAATGATAAAATCAGGAAATGCCATATTAATCAATTGAAAAGTAGCCATCTAAAGGATGAAATCCACCCTAGTCCTCGCCCGTTGGACATCTGTGAGTATATGCCTGTGACTCCAGTAGGTGACCCAGAAAAATCTAATAATAAGGAGATTAGAGAAAATGAAAATATTGTCCCCACTAACTTAACTCCGGCAAGGGTCTCACCTGTACAGCGCCCCAGGAGGGTCATAAGACCCCCTCAAAGGTATACTCCACCTTAAATATGTCTATTAGTTTAAGATTTTTTTTTTTTTTTTTGTATTCATTTTAATTTTTCCTTCTGCCATCTTTTAAATTTTGTATATCAATAAATATTTATGATTGTAATAATATGTGACTTGAATAAGAGAAGGAGGGTGTTATGTATAGTATATCGATATATGCGCCACTAGCGCGCTCTAGCTTGTACTGCTCTCAGTTCTCAATAAAGTGTGTGTTGAGCCATGTTATCTTCTTCAATACATAACAGAAATCAACTCTTCTTCACGTGTAGCGAATATAAAACAAGTGATAAATAATAAATAAAATAGATCATGAAAGTATTTTATTTCTGCACAATTATGTTTCAGTGATATAAAATGCCATAAATCATCAAAAAGAAATTAAGACCATAACCCCTCTGTGATTTAATATGGAGAGTAACAAAACTATTTCCAACTCCTCCGTTTCTGATATATACACAGCCTCCAGTCCCTTCATCAGTTTGATCAAGAGCCTCGATGTAATGGATTTGTCCTAAAGGATGTGTTCCATTAGGTGGAAATGTTGCATCAACACTCAATTTCCTAAACATTTTACTATCTGCGTAAACACGTTTCGAGTAGAGAAGGCTGTAAATAAGAGTGAAATATTAGCAATTATCTAGTGCGGGGAAAATGTTTCAATTTTAAGATCTAACACATTATAAAAGATTAGATTATGAATAACAGTTATATAAGGACAAATACAAGAGTATGAGTTTTTTGTTTGTTTTTTCTTTAATGAATATTATAGAATTATTTAAAATGGTTTCAGAGATAGTCTTAGTGTAAAGTCTATGGAAGTGTATAGTCTTATGAATATACACCAGTTTATAGGTATAGAACATTATTTTTTTCACTTTTTAAACTAAGTCATGAACAGGATTCAAGAGGTCAGGTACTATTGGACCATTAGTTACTTTATTACTAATGGTCCAATTTTTTTTTTTTTTTTTTTTTTTTTCATTTTGTAGGGAATAGAGAGTCTTTTCATTCCTCATAATTGAATTATTTACAGATTTTATTTTCTTCATATCTGTTCTCCTGGCATTATCTGGTGGATCTGACAACTTTTCCAGACTGGAGGGAAAAGAAATCTTCAAAATTTTTACTAAATATTCGAATATAATCAAGCATCGAGAAAGTTATGGTGTACTGAAAAAAAAAACTTATATAAATAATATACAAGATTATTTCTCTCAGTTTTCTTTTTTTTCAGTACTCAGAAACTTCTTTATATAATAATAAAGTACTAGTTACATGGTTAGTCAATAAAATAAATGACTATATAATAATACCTTTTCAATAATTTTTAAAATTAGTTAAATCAAGTAGGAGGGGTCAGCTGTGGTGTAGTGGTTAGCATAGCAGCCTACATTACTAAAAATCGTGGGTTCACATCCTATGGTGGCCATAGGATTTTTTAAAGGGAGTAAAAACCCATTGCTATGCCATCCCTCGGACAGGTCATAAAATGAAGATACCGAACCTGTACGATGTCAGGTACTCGCTGAAGATCCCTATCCTAACTATGCCTGGATAGGCAAAATTTAGGACTCCCACTGTAGCATCGTTCGATTAGCCTTAGTAGCGTTTAACAGACAAATAAATCAATTTGGATTACGAATATACCAATATATCCTCTGTTAGAGTTTGGTATGAATAAAGCAGACATAAAATAATAAAAGTTTTGCTTAGACAAAGTTATTTATTATAATTATCAAAGATAGTTTTTCAAAAAATATTTGCATAGTTTTGGAATAAATGGAGCTCAATCTCCATTGCCTCTTTGAATTGAAAACGCTCTCTTTGTTGAATATATTTAAATCTTTCCTTTTTAAAATCAAAAACCAACCTCAATATGTTCGAATTATAGAATTTACATTTAGATTATAACTTAATTTCACCCAATGATAGGTCGATAAAGTAAATTAGTTGAATTGAAGTTGAATCTGATAATAGGTATAACATGTATTACAATGAAAGTTTTAGTTTTGAATTGCAGACAATGATTACAGTGATTAGTAATACTAATGAACATTTATGCTCACACATTTTTACTCATTTCTGTAAGCACATACATATTGTGTGAGGAAGATAGAAAGTGATAGAATTCGGAAATAATAACATTCACAGATCTATATACTAGGAATTTTGTTATTTGAATGTAATTATGAAAATATGATAAAAAGGAGATAAATTTCATGTATGATATTACAAATTGAACAAACTACATGCATTTTATGGATATTCATATTGATCAAGTAAAAAAAAAATAGGAATGATTAATTCTAGCTAGCATATGACCTGTGTGTGTGTGTATATGTATAATATATAAATATAACAAAAATTTTACCTCAAGCCAGGAGTTTTTTTGCCAAAATAAAAGTTATGCGTCTTATTGTTTCCACAGTCAGACCCATAAAATGCTGCCTCACAATATGAGAGCACTATGATGATAGTGCACACAATAGTCAAAGACAGTTTCATATTGCTGCTTAAAGTACACTGCACAGATGGTACAAGGTAACAGAAGAAATATTCCCTCTTATTTGCAGCAGTCCCCTTATCATTATTCAAGTGTTTTTAGGTTGTTAAATACACAAGCTAATCAACAATCGGCAGATTTTTTTATAGTAGATCAAACAGTAATGCTTTTAATGATTCATAATTAAAAAAGAACTCAATTTTTTTTTAGTAAATTGATTGGTTGAAAATAATTGAAATGTCAATGGTGGGTAAATAAATACTTAGACCTGATTCCAATATACTTTTTTATATTCATATTTTTAATTTACCGAGTTTGCATTAGCAAATACATGTCTCAAGTCCATTTTCAAATTGTATAAATTGATACTTGAAATTATTTTCTTAATAATATCAATGTATAAAATTAAATATTTTATTTATTTTTATATATTAAACTAAAATTGAATTTTGGAATTTAAAAATTATTAAAAAAATTTTGATACTTTCACTAAAGAAAAAACAAACATATTTCCTACACTATAGATTTTAAAATTTTCTTAATTAAATTTGAATCTATATTAACAGGGATAGGATTTTTATGTAATAAAAATTTCAAAATATGTACATAAATATGGACGTATATTTGCAAATATATGTAATAAAAATATGGATGAAAAAAAGAAATGAAAATATTGACTGAAAATTAAAATATTTAAAAAGTTCAGTATTCACATAAAAAATGAATATGCATTTAAAATACTTAAAAAATAACAAATTTAAAAAAAATGTATTTAACAAAATTTTTGAAAATAAACACATAAAGTAAAAACACATACTAAACTTCCTCACATTTACCATCAAAAACGTTGCAATTAAGATGCATTCTAAGATTTTATTCGGAAAATCTACAACGATTCGGTCGAAGTAAAAAACTTTGTATTTGCTGAATGATCTTTCCAAGTCGACTGACGCATCAGTAGACCTATTTTCAATATGTTACGCCTTTTTCGAATGCTGTAAAACCAAAAATAGTTGATCCGTTGATTTTTTTTTTGGCATCACAAACAAATACAGGACACCTTCACTGTCGTATTTAAATATTTCTTCTGCTAACGTCGCGACGGGCTGAGCGGCTAAGGATTTCACACGCTAGGTATTAGCATTGTCAAAGCTGAAGCATCTACATAAAAAAGAGGGGGGGTCAAAAGAACTGTCAATATTGCTTTGTGCCTTTTGATTTTCCGAGAAATTTGTAATCCCTACTTTCATTCTCTGCTTTAAACTTTATTTATTCGACGTTTCGATTGATTATTCGTAAAAAAAAGTAAATAACCAACACTAATTTTAAAGTAAACTCCATAGAAGTTGTACCATATGGACAAAAAAAATCTGGTGCGTGCGCGCAACACACAACTTTCACTTACCAACTTACTTAGATTAGAAATTGACGTGTTTTGCTAAATATCATTTCCCAAAGTCACACATTTTTCTACATTCATATCTTATTTTTGTTAATCGTTAAAGCCGTTTTTGAGTAAATAAAAAAACCCCGTGAAAATGATACAAAATTTACTAAGTAAAGTCCCCCCTCCCGTAGACCAATTTTGATGAAATGTTAGCTATCACATCTTTGGCATATAAATACATCAAATACCCAGTTTGATCAAAATAGTTAAAGCCGTTTTTGAATAATAAAAAAAAACACGTGAAAATGATACAAAATTTATTAAGTAAAGTCCCCCCTCCGGTTGGTCAATTTTGATGAAATGTTGGCTATCACATCTATGGCATATACATACATCAAAAACCCAGTTTGATCAAAATAGTTAAAGCCGTTTTTGAATAAAAATAAAAAAAACACGTGAAAATGATACAAAATTTATTAAGTAAAGTGCCCCCTCCGGTTGGTCAATTTTGGTGAAATGTTGGCTATCACATTTTTGGCTTATGCATACATCAAATACCCAGTTTGATCAAAATCGTGAAAGCCTTCTTTGAGTAAATAAAAAAAACACTTGAAAATGTTACAAAATTTATTAAGTAAAGTCCCCCCTCCGGTTAATCAATTTTGATGAAATGTTGACTATCACATCTATGGCATATACATTCATCAAATACCCAGTTTGATCAAAATAGTTAAAGCCGTTTTTGAGTAAATAAAAAAAACACGTGAAAATGATACAAAATTTATTAAGTAAAGTCCCCCCTCCGGTTGGTCAATTTTGATGAAATGTTGGCTATCACAGTCTGTTCACACACACACACACAATACACACACACACACACACACACACACACACACAGACACACACACAGACACACACACACACACACACACACACACACACACACACATACACAGACCATTTCGCGGGACTTGGTTATTTCGACTCAGGGGACCCCAGAACGTGTATTTCCGTTTAAAACCGGAAGTCAAAATTTTTCACGATGGCAATACTTCCACTTACTATATACTTTATATATAGGTAAGTGAAAGTAAAAAAACTGGTGTACTTAAAGGATTGCCTAAAAGAAAAATCTGGTGCGTGCGCGCAACACACAACTTTCACTTACCAACTTACTTAGATTAGAAATTAATGCGTTGTTGTGGTCCCCTTCGTTAGACCAATTTTGATGAAATGTTAGCTATCACATCTTTGGCATATAAATACATCAAATACCCAGTTTGATCAAAATAGTTAAGCCGTTTTTGAATAATAAAATAAAACACGTGAAAATGATACAAAATTTATTAAGTAAAGTCCCCCCTCCGGTTGGTCAATTTTGATGAAATGTTGGCTATCACATCTATGGCATATACATACATCAAAAACCCAGTTTGATCAAAATAGTTAAAGCCGTTTTTGAATAAAAATAAAAAAAACACGTGAAAATGATACAAAATTTATTAAGTAAAGTGCCCCCTCCGGTTGGTCAATTTTGGTGAAATGTTGGCTATCACATTTTTGGCTTATGCATACATCAAATACCCAGTTTGATCAAAATCGTGAAAGCCTTCTTTGAGTAAATAAAAAAAACACTTGAAAATGTTACAAAATTTATTAAGTAAAGTCCCCCCTCCGGTTAATCAATTTTGATGAAATGTTGACTATCACATCTTTGGCTTATGCATACATCAAATACCCAGTTTGATCAAAATCGTTAAAGCCGTTTTTGAGTAAATAAAAAAAAACACTTGAAAATGATACAAAATTTATTAAGTAAAGTCCCCCCTCCGGTTAATCAATTTTGATGAAATTTTTACAGTCATATCTCGGGCATATAAATAGATCAAATACTCAGTTTAATCAAAATCGTTAGAGCCGTTTTTGAGAAAATCGAAAAAAACGTAAAAAGTTATTAAATAAAGTACCCCCTCCCTTTGAGCAATTTTGATGAAATTGTTGATGTCACATCGCGGGTATATACTTACACTAAATACCCAATTTCAGGGTCCCACGGTTTATAGTTTTTGAGCTAGTCTGTTCACACACACACACACACACACACACACACACAGACACACAGACACACACACACACACACACACACACACACACACACAGACACACAGACACACACACACACACACACACACACACACACACAGACCATTTCGCGGGACTTGGTTATTTCGACTCAGGGGACCCCAAAACGTGTATTTCCGTTTAAAACCGGAAGTCGAAATTTTTCACGATGGCAATACTTCCACTTACTATATATTTCATATATAGGTAAGTGAAAGTAAAAAAATCTGGTGCGTGCGCGCAACACACAACTTTCACTTACCAACTTACTTAGATTAGAAATTGCCGTGTTTTGCAAAATATCATTTCCCAAAGTCACACATTTTTCTACATTCATATCTTATTTTTGTTAATCGTTAAAGCCGTTTTTGAGTAAATTAAAAAAACCGGTGAAAATGATACAAAATTTATTAAGTAAAGTCCCCCCTCCCGTAGATCAATTTTGATGAAATTTTTACAGGCGTATCTCGGGCATATAAATACATTAAATACCAATTTTGATCAAAATCGTTAAAACCGTTTTTGAGTAAATAAAAACAACATGTGAAAATGATACAAAATTTATTAAGTAAAGTCCCCCCTCCCGTGGATCAATTTTGATGAAATTTTTACAGTCGTATCTCGGGCATATAAATACATCAAATACCAAGTTTGATCAAAATCGTTAAAACCGTTTTTGAGTAAATAAAAAAAACACGTGAAAATGATATAAAATTTATTAAGTAAAGTCCCCCCTCCGGTTGATCAATTGTGATGAAATGTTGGCTATCACATATTTGGCATATAAATACATCAAATACCAAGTTTGATCAAAATCGTTAAAACCGTTTTTGAGTAAATAAAAAAAAACACGTGAAAATGATACAAAATTTATTAAGTAAAGTCCCCCCTCCGGTTGATCAATTGTGATGAAATGTTGGTTATCACATCTTTGGCATATAAATACATCAAATACCAAGTTTGATTAAAATCGTTAAAACCGTTTTTGAGTAAATAAAAAAAAACATGTGAAAATGATACAAAATTTATTAAGTAAAGTCCCCCCTCCAGTTGATCAATTTTAATGAAATTTTTACAGTCATATTTCAGGCATATAAATAAATCAAATACTCAGTTTATTCAAAATCGTTAGAGCCGTTTTTGAGAAAATCGAAAAAAACTTAAAAAGTTATTAAATAAAGTACCCCCTCCCTTTGAGCAAATTTGATGAAATTTTTGCTGTCACATTGCGGGCTTATACATACTCTAAATACCCAATTTCAGGTTCGCACGGTTTATAGTTTTTGAGCTAGTCTGTTCACACACACACACACACAGACAAACAGACACACACACACAGACCATTTCGCGGGACTTGGTTATTTTGACTCAGGGGACCCCAAAACGTGTATTTCCGTTGAAAACCGGAAGTCGAAAATTTTCACGATCGCAATACTTCCACTTACTATATATTTCATATATAGGTAAGTGAAAGTAAAAATGTTGTCTGTCATATTGTGAGCATATATATACCAAATATCCAGTCTGATGAAAATCATTACAGCCGCTGTTGAGTAAATAAAAAAAACACGTGAACATAAGAAAACGTTTATTAATGAAGTACCCCTCCGTTTCACCAATATTGATGAAATTTCAGCTGTCGCATCGCGGGCATATAAATACATCAAATACCCAGTTTCATCAAAATCATCAAAGCCGTTTTTGAGAAAATAAAAAAAAACGTAAACATTAGATAAAATTCTTTAGGTAAAGTCTCCCTTCCGGTTTATACTCAAGACACGGTTTATAGTTTTGTCTGTTCACAGACACACACACGCGCGCGCGCACACACACACACACACACACACACACACACACACACATACAGACCATTTCCCGGGACTTGGTCATTTGGACTCAGGGGACCCCAAAACGTGTATTTCCGTTGAAAACCGGAAGTCGAAATTTTTCACGATCGCAATACTTCCACTTACTATATATTTCATATATCGATAAGTGAAAGTAATAAGTAGACACGGACGAAGTAACGTTCCAAGTGTTGGGGTGAAGTCGACTGCTCTACCTCCCTTCCTGGAGGGGGTAGCTCGTAGAGGGGTAACCCCCACCACCCGTGTCGCAATATCCACCGGCCGGACTGTAGTTAAGTAATAGTTGCATGATTTCTTACACTTTAGTTCTTAAAAAAATAATTATAAACTAATATTAAACAAATTAATCATGGATATTTGATTTAGAGTAACTATTTTAAAAATATCTTTCATCATTAATGAGGGATTAGATTTTTTAGAAATTTCCTTATTAAAAGAATGTTTTAGGAATTAAAATATATCATTAATTCACAATAAAAATTATTACTACCAACTGTTTTAGATTAATACCTACCTAAGCGTTTAACGGTTTTGTCTTGAACGGAAAACTCGTTTCCAACATTAATCTTTATTTAAAAAAAAAAAAAAAAAAAAGATTTATGAAGCAAGTAAATCAAAGTGGAACTGTGAACGGAGAAAAATATGCAATTATTAGCATAAATAATAAAATGATGTCCATACTAAAAGTTAAATGTTCGTTTTTATTATCCTTAACATCTTACCTTCGAAATCTGAACGAGCTAACCATTTCAAAGTTATGAAATGTTTTTTGGGTGTAATAGAAGCAGTGACTATCTCATTGTTTTGTGAGTTTATTACCAGCCGGCAAATATAAAAATAATGGCTATTGTTGAAATGCAAGGCGAACAATAGACCAGTTCTATCCGAGTCTTGGAGATGAATGTAGCACACGTCGCGTTCCTGTTGACTCTTCTCCAATCTGCCCCTTCGGAAGCTGGGTTCATGGATTGGGTGTTAGGAAGGTTCCTGGTCTGTACTAAAGATGATGCCGATAGAAATTACGACTTCTATTTTGGGAAGCAGCAACCTAATCAAACGTTGGTATACCATTCCTCATACTTCCATACTTAAGGTTATTTTTGAACTATATCTTGAACATTTTTCGAAAAATGATTAGTTAAATTTGTGAAAATAAGTATACTTATATTGGATAGATTTTATTGATCACTGTTGATATTTAGTGTTATAATGGGTTTCTTAAGGTTCAGTATAATAAAAAACTATATTATGGCGACGTTTCGTGACTATATTATTCTCATAATCATGCCCCACAATTAAAAAAAAAAAAGGTTGGAATACAGTTAAATAAGTAACTCGTATAATTTTATAATTTTTCATAGGTAAAATTTACACTGAGGTTAACATTATTATAACTTTATATAAAAAAAAAAAAAAAAAATAGGTTGTATGACTATATAATTCAAATGATAAAAGTTTGTTTACAACTTTGTAAGTATTGTAACGTTAAACCTATAAGCAAATAAAAAAAACATATGGTATAACCTCCCGGACCGCTTGTTAGAACAAAATAAGCGGTTGGAACGAACTGTTTGTGTCTGGATCTTTCCATGATGGCGTAGAACTGCCCTCATTGTTCTGGAATATTCGAGGCTGACTATTTACGGTTATATATAAGGAGCAGTGACTGAACGAGTCAGTTTTAAAAAAACACATATCACGTAGGCACATTAAATTCTTTGATAACCTACCCTCATCCTTCAATCCGCTATTCCGCACCATCACTCCATCCTTACTCCCAGCCAGATGGCAAGGCCGTAAGGGTCCAACCAACCCAATTAACATTATCATATAAACCTGCCTTACGGTTACTCCCCCACTAACTCCCTTCTCCTCTAGCCCTGTCCTCTATTCCATTATCCTCCCCCCTCCCTTTTATTTTTGTTATTTTATGTTTTATAAATAATAAACTCGACGGCGACTGCGACGAGGCGAGTGTGTGCCGCCTCTCAATATGCACAACCACCCCGCTTACTGCGGGGACACCTAGGAGAGGGACAACTCCGAAAATAAACCCGGACAGATAGGGCTCGTCAGCTGTGGCAGGCAACTTATCTAGGGGAAGGAGACCCCGACAGAAAAACCCTGGTCCTCCAGGTTGGGGGTTGTTGATTGGGTTAGCAGCTCATTGATTTAAAAACTCTTTCCGCTACAAGTAATCAGAGAAGAGCCTCGGATATAGATAGTCATAACGGCAGTAGACTTTGGAAACGGAAACGGACTTATCATTTCGGGACATGGAATATTCAGAGCCTTGCCAATAAGAGATCTCAAGTACAGAAGGAAGTTGAAAGGGCAGGTTTGGATCTGGTCGTACTGACAGAAACTAAATTGAAGGGAAAAGGTGAGGAATGGTTGGGTGACTACGTGCACATCTGGAGTGGAGTGAACAGAGATATGCGAGCTAAGGCGGGCGTGTCAGTCCTGGTAAAAAAGCAACACAGGGGAAAAATCAGATTCTGTGAGGAAATATCGGAGAGGATTATCCGTGTAGGGCTTAAGGTCTTTGGTAGAGATGTCGTGGTCATTGGCATCTACGGTCCTGGGAATAATGAGCCTACTCAGATAAAGGATACATTTGAAGAGGAGTTCAGGCTTGCGTTAGAGAAGGTAAGTGGAAACGAAGAAGTCATTATTCTTGGGGACTTCAATGCACGAGTCGGTCGTCAGGTAGGAAGCAGAGTTGTCGGAAGGTTTGGAGAAGTACAGATAACTGACAACGGTAAAAGGCTTATAGATATATGTGAAGCATTCGATCTTCGAATTCAGAACACATTCTTTCAGCACAAACCCATCCACAAATTCACATGGAGCAAGCCTGGTTTCCAATCCTCCATGCTGGATTATTGCATTACAAGACAAAACCCTCCATGCTGGATTATTGCATTACAAGACAAAAATCAAGTTGTAAAGTGGAAGATGTTAGGGTATTCAGGGGCTGGGAATGTGGGACTGATCACTATATGCTCCGTACTAAGGTTCTTTTCCCATGGAAAAGTAGGTGGGCACCAAAAGCAGAAACTTGCAGAGCAGACGACATTGTAATGCCGAGATACAAGCTGTACCTACTTTCGGAAGACAGTGTTAGAGGATTATACGCGAACAGGCTAGAAGGGAAAATTGACCTGAGCAAAGGAAGAGATCTGTCTGAAAAATATGAGCATTTAAGAGACTGCATCCTCTCAGCAGCTTGCGAAGCGCTAGGGACAAATGAAAGTAGAAAACAACTAGATTGGTGGTCAGAGGAGTTATCCAATTTGGTCAAAGCCAAGAAAGAAGCACATCAGCAATACCTAGCATCAAACAGGGATGAGGACTGGGTCGCCTACAGAGATCTAAACAAACGTGTTAAGGAGGCAGTTGTGAAGGAAAAGAATAATTCCTGGGAAAGGTGCTGCCAGAAAATAGATGGAACTCTGGGGTTCAACCGCGTAAAAGAAACTTGGAGCGTGCTAAGGAATCTTAGAGCACCACGTAAAGGGAACATTCTTTCACCGATTTCGGAGGCTACTTGGAAAAAGTATTATGAGACCCTCTTAAACGAAAATAGAGTGCAATTTCTAACCTAAGAAACCATTGCAGAGGAAAACCCCAAACTGAACCCTATGCAAGTAACAGAGGAGGAAGTAAGAATTGTTCTAGGCAGAGCTAAAAGCAGAACAGCTCCGGGACCTGGAGGCCTACCTGTGGAGCTTTTGAAGGCCGGAGGTTGTAAAATGGTCACACTCCTTACCACAATAGTGAACATGGTCTTGAAAGGGGACGATCTACCTGAGGATCTTCGAACAGGATACATCTGCTCCGTATTTAAAAAAGGGGATCGGAGGCAATGTCAAAATTATCGCGGCATTTGCGTACAGAGCTCGGTGAGCAGAATAATTGGGAGATTGATCCGAGACAAGCTCAAAGAGAATTATGTAACGCCGTTGGAGCAAGCAGGGTTCACTGCAGGAAGATCCTGTATGGACAATATTTTTGTACTCTGGCAGATCATTGAGAAATGCAGCGCAAGGAAGGTAGAGCTTCATCTAGCCTTCATAGATCTTGAGCAGGCCTATGATAGTGTCCCAAGAGAAAGAATATGGCCAGCGTTGAGAAGAGAGGGTATTGATGAGCCCATTATACGAGCAATACAACACTTGTATGGAAGCGATGTGTACAGGGTGAAAATTGGAAACCGCCTCTCCGCGCCATTTTCTGGGACAAAGGGCCTGAAACTAGGGTGTTGCCTGTCTCCAAGTCTCTTCAAAATATATTTGGCTCACGTAGTAAAGAGATGGATGAGGCAATGTCGGGATTACGGAATCTATTTCGATGACGATGAGCTCCTGACACTGTTCTTCGCCGATGATCAGATGGTGATGACCCGAAGGAAAGTTTTCTTGGAGATGGTAGTTCTCCAGTTGAAACAATGTTATGAAGCTGCAGGTCTTAACATTAATTTCCGAAAGACGGAGTATATGGCTGTTGGTGATAATGAGGAAAACGATCTGCGCATAGGTGATCAGGTGTGCAAAAGAGTCAATGCCTTTAAATATCTCGGATCCTTTCTGGAAGATGTGGGGACATCTGAGGTTGACGTCCGCAACAAGGTGGAACTTGCCAGAAGGGCTACTAGGATGTTACACCCTGTTCTCTGGAACAACACCATCTCAAGCGAAAACAAGCGACGGATCTTCTCGGCCATAGTCGAGTCTATATTAACTTACGGATGAGAAGCATGGTCGATGAATGCTCGCTTGTATACCAAGGTTCGGGCCGTTGAAACGGTATCCCTTTCGTTGGAGAAGATGTCTCCAAATAACAAGGCTAGACAGAATCCGAAATGAAGAGGTGAGGCAAAGGATGGGTGTTGTGGAGACCGTCTCAGAAAGAATCGGGAAACGGCGGTTGAGGTGGTACGGGCACTGCAGGAGGATGCCGGAAGAGCATTGGCCGTACCGTGTCCTGGACTGGCAGCCGCTCGGAAAACGTAAACGAAGACGACCGAGAACAACCTGGATAGAAGGAGTCCATGAAGAGATGACAGGCCGAGGTCTACAGGAGGGAGACTGGGCTGATAGAAAGGTGTGGAGCTCAGCTCTGATCTGAAACGGTATCCCTTTCGTTGGAGCACCGAGAAAAGAAAGATAAATAATAACACGCGGAGGCCCCTCAACTCCTAACATACCATGATGAGCTGCACCACAGCGAAAATATCATAACTCAACACCTCAACGCACCTTCAAATACCACAGGTAGTATAAGGTAATAAGGTAAATCAGCATCGTTCCATTAGTATTAATGGTTCGTATTTCACATTTTAATCCTGTTTTTCTGTTTTAGAGGGATCAGAAAAAAAAAAAAAAAAAAAAAAAAAAAAAAAAAAAACGAGTCAGTCGAAGTCTGTGTCTTGACTGTGTTGCTCAAGTCATATGATTGTGTGTGTTATCATTTTTGTAACCTGCTCAATTTTTTAAGTTGTAATAATTCGTTGGCATTGTGATAACTGCATATTTCTGTTAAATAAATATTTATTACCCACATAAGTGTTACAATATATTAAAACATTTTTTATCATTTGGATTAAATACATTCATAAAACCTATGGTTTTTATATTGTTATATTACTGTGAATTTTACGTATGTTACTCCTATTGTCATGGGAGCGGGGTAGCTCACTGGTAAGGCAGTGGATTGCTGTGCTCAAGATCCCGAGTTCGATACTGGCTCGGCTCACGATATCTTAATTATTCTGCCACAGTTCGTATCGTGGGCAAACCCAGCCTCTATAAAGTGGGCACCCTTAATTGAAAAATTAAGCGTAAAAAAACCTGGCGGTTGAGCGTGATCACGGTCAAATCACCTCCTTGTACGACCGCTGACCAAGAAGCAGTCCTCTTCCTTACATAGTACTGAACCCAAGACCCTTCATGGATTGTAGTGGTACAGGTTAAAAAAAAAAAAAAAAACTATTGTATTCCAATCTGTTCATTTTGGGCATGATTATGAGAACAATATTGTTTCGAAACGTCGCCCTAATATAGTTGTTTATTATTGACTAAACAACAAGAATCCTATTATAACATATGTATACATATATTTTAAAGTTGTATATGTATATAGTCCTTCCTAAAGGTCTTAAAGTTTTTCCGGTGATTTAACTTTAAATCATAGTCATATCCTGCATTCGAATGAATAGTATCTGATTCGTATCAATGTTATAAAGCATAAATGTTTTCTCATAAATTGGTACCTACAATATCTAACCAAAAATTACCTAAAATTATAATGTTGTGTATAATGATAAAAATCTTAAAAATAAAAATCTCCTTAAAAAATAATTAAAATCATATTATTTTTCTTTGCATACATAATACTATTGTATTGATTTTGATGTGAAAAAACTACTCATTTTTCTGTGTGCGCACCTTCGTTGCTTTTCTGTAGGAATGTTTCAAAACGGTATAATAAGACCAGCAAATTGTAAGACGCATGCGCAAAGCAACTTTTCCATTCCAAAACACCTGTTTAATAAAGTATAAGAAGGTTAATTCCTCGTAAATATTATTACGGATAGGTAATATAGGGGTGAATAGAGGGAAGGTGGGCTCACTTGGGTAGGCAAACCAGCACAATCTCTCCCCGCTTACGTCATCGGACGCATGACTCAGCGCATGCGTATTGAATTCTCTTTAAATACTATAATTTTTCGTTATAGGTTAAAGTGAAAAACATTAATATTTTCCATTATTTTAAATTCTGATTTCACAACTGAGATTTTATCTCCACAAACCCGACCATTATTTACGAACATCTGACTTTTATTACATAAAAAATTAGGTTTTTATTTAAAAGTATAGTTTTTTCTTTTAATTATATTGAATAATACTGAAATAATCTTGCATGTACATATCAATTAATTATATTTTCCCAGTGATTATTTATATCTGGTGTGACCACTCATCGAATTTTCGCTAATGAATTAACAATTTCAACCAGAAAAGATTTATTAATTAAAATAAACAAATAAATAAAAACCTAGAAGTTATGGAAATAGTTTTCATTTATAATTGATGGTAAAATAGGGGATAAAAATTCATTGCAGGTAAAGACAAATCAATAAAATGTATTTATTATTGATGACAATGTAGAAATTAAAGAAAAAAACAACAATGTGCATTAAACAATTTATTTATATAAAAATATATATTCAAAATATAAAATTACATGAACATACCATACAAATTTTATAACAATAATTATAATATATTATTATGTTACATAATATACATAATTACCTGCTGAATTTCCAAGGTTATCAATTCATTGATAAATTCACAGATGCGTCCAACTAGGTCTCGGGCAGCCATTTGCCCCTTACAAAGTGAGCCTACCTTCTGTCTATTCACCTTGACGTAGGGAGGGGAGAGGGGTAATTATTAACTTTTCTAAGTAATTAAATTATTAAGTAATCGTCGTTCATAGGTCAAATAGAATTATAATCAAGTTAATTCCTCATAAACACTGTTACGATGTCTTAAGCTGTATTTGGATGTTTCAGGGCAAAGCAATATTTAAATTATTTAGAATTAGAAATAAGGTAAAAAATTTAAATTAAAACGTTATGATTTTGTTCATTTCAAGTTTATTTTTAGTCTTTTGTATGCGGACCACGTAAAATTTAAACCGGAATTTTTGGGAAGAAGATTAGAAGAACTGTCTTACCCAGTAATAGGACAACCTTCAGCAGGAGTTATCACGTACATCGAGGCCAAAAACATGAGGTGGAATAGGAGAGCAGGGGCATGCATCAAAATCAAGCACGGGGGTATTGGTAATACCTATGTCATATTGTTACTCCAGTCTCAAGTCAGTTATGGAATGGAATACAAGATTAATATTTTCGGAAAAAGAGTAGACTTCGAGGAGTAATATTTGTACAGAAATGTATAATTGGTTAATTACAGATTTTTTTTTTCAATCAGTATGAATTCTAATAAAAAATAAAATTCTGAATATAAAAAAGTCCTTATCATTTATTATGTCCATACCAACACCACCAATTACGTAATGAGATGTTAGGTACCCTTTAAGGTGCCTTTACATTGTACGAACTTTACTCTCGAACAGTTTCTCCCGAACACTGCACTCGAACACGTACTTTACCTGTTCGCCTGTTTGTTAATTAGAGCAAAAGCCAGAACAGCCGCTAGTTCCAAATCAGATGCCTTTGTATTGAAAATTATTGTCTTAAGGTGCTTAGGAGCGGTCAGACATCATTTAAGTGTAAAAGTTTAAGTGTAAAGAGCTGTTCGTGGTACGCCGGTACGGCAAGGTTCGGGGATTCGCCTGTTCGAGGGTGACGTTCGCACAATAAGCAAAATTTTGATGAGAATATTTTTGGTGGTTCCTGGTCTAAAAATATTTGACCGGTATCTTACCATTTACACCAATGGGCTTTTGAAGCCGAAAAAAATATATTATAAATATCTCAAGATTAATTAATGTTCTTATATTGTTTAACCGATTGGCACAACCCACAAAACACGAGACATTTTTTGACAAGGAACCTCCAAACAAATTTTCATCAAAACACTAGTTCGCTAATTCGCGTAATTCGCTTCTTTACTTACCCTTGAGTACCGGTATAAGTTATATTTTAATTTCGATACCAAATAAATACATTAACGGAAACGTATTGGCTAGGTAATAATTTTGATTTGTAAGACACAATGTACTGAATAAACATCTGGTGGGGGTTACCTTATATTGTATTGGTTAGCATAGCAACCTACAATATTAAAGGTCGCAGGTTCGCGTCCCGAAGTGGTCCTACGATTTTTTAATGGGAGTAAAGTTCCATTACGTCCCTCGGATAAGACGCAAAATCAAGGTCCAGAGCCTGTACAATGTCAGGTACTCGTTAAAGATCCCTATCCTAATTACACCAGGATAGGCAACATTTAGGACTCCCACGGTAGCATCGTCCGATTAGTCTTTATAGCATAACAAGGGACGTTAAACAAAGCAACAAAAATCTGGCGCGGGGCGCTCATCACAACTTTTACTTAGTATTCTCCTTTCTTTTACTGAAATATTACGTATATATTTTTTAAATGGTGTACTTATGTGTACTAATTGTGTAATAAAGTGTACTATTACTATTACTATTATGTGTACTAATATGTAATAAAGTGTACTAATCCTAATTACACCAGGATAGGCAAAATTTAGGACTCCCACGGTAGCATTGTCCGATTAGCCTTTATAGCATAACAAGGGACGTTAAACAAAGCAACAAAAATCTGGTGCGTGGCGCTCATCACAACTTTTACTTACTATTCTCCTTTCTTTTACTGAAATATTACGTATATATTTTTTAAATGGTGTACTTAAGTGCTACCAGAAAAGAAACAAAAAACTTTGTTCTCAATGTGAATTGTTTTGGTTTATTCTTTTGGAAAGTAGGTATTATCGTTAGTACTTCACATAGTGGTGTACTAAAAATGACTTTGGATACACTTACTAAAATTAAATAAGACCGAGAAGGATAGAAGTTTTATTGAAGAAAAATGACATATTTTTAACAGATATTTTATACTTAAAAAAAAAAACTATGATTTATTAATAGGATACAACCGTTCGAAGAAATGCTGGAATATTTCTACAATCAATTTACATTTTTTAAAAAGCAAAGTGAAAAATATTCACTGAATGAATGAAAATAAATCTTAGTTTCTTTATCATATTATTTATTTATTTGTCAAAACTTTCAGGTATCGCATTGAAAACTTGGAACAATTGAGCACAACAGATGTAAGACAAAAATGGGGAAAATTAAAAAAGAAAAACAAATCTATGACACTATGGTCCCAATTTTATTTGCATAAAACTAGCATTTTGGAATAATAAAACGTCAAATACTAATATTTACCTGGATAAATCTTTCACTTTCTTTAAAATGAAGACTACATATCGTCATATGTTTCGAAACAGGCTTATCTATTCTTAAATTTACAATGCACTCTTTAAGAAGCTTTTTATTTTTTGGAAATGAATGGAATGACACGTCTTTTGATTTTCTAATTGAGGGGCCGAGCAATACCTATTAGACATTTTTCAAATAATATTTTGCTCAATCGGGTTTTAATTATGGAAAAATAAATTAAAAATGCCAAAAAACCCTATGAATCCCAGGTACTGGCCCGGCTTCTATCCCCGTTTCTCTAGTTCCAGTAAAGACGCAGCACCGTTGCTTGCGCCAGCGAATTCCTTCGCTCAAGATGAAACAGTTCCTCCACACCCGTCGGGAACCTGGTCCACCATGAATCTGATCAATCCGGACACTAGCTTTCCTTCTCCTGGATAGTTCTTCTGTCAGAAATATATGAACAAGGATAATATAAAGTTGTTTGTCCCATATAAAGGAGCCTTTAAAATATACATACAAATACAATTATTAGCTTTGTTATAAAAATCTTCTATAAGTATATTATTTTAAAAGTTTTTGTTTTGTCGATACAGCATCACTTTTTTATACTTCACCATTTATTCGATTATTGAGGTATCATTTTAAAGACGTCCTTCCTCTCCATAAGGGAAAAATAGTCAGATCCCAAGAAATCGCCAGAAGAGTAGTAAATAAAATAATACTTTATTTACTCATAACTCATGTTTTTGAGTTACGTCTGAGTTACATCACTGATTAATGTGGCTTGCGAGTTATTCGCATGGGCCATCTAGTATTGTATAAAACAAATAGTTGAATTCTTTATGAAGTGATAAAATTTATACACTCGATGGCAAAATGACATACACGACATAGGTTAAACTACTCGTAACCGTCAAATAAAAATTTTACAGAAAATTATTCTTCCTTACGTATATTAGGAATGAAATTTATGTTGTTTTTTTGTGTCTATATTATCAAGAGTAATTTTTATTTTTAAAAAGGAAGCCAGGAGAAGAGTAGTAAATAGAGTAATGCTTTATTTACTCATAACTCATGTTTCTGAGTTACGAGTTAATAAAGTATCGATTATAGAGTATCTAAAGTATACATAAAGTATAAATATCTAAAGTATATAAAGTATAAAGTAAATAAAGTATCGATTTGTGTCTATTATGTAAGTGCAAAAGTGAAAAGTCTGTGTATTCCCTACAAATTGAAAAAAATGATGAAAATTGGGCAATTTCTAACGAAGTTTCAGTCTGAATCCTGTTCATGTTTTAATTTACATAAACAGTAGAAACATTTTTTATCTCTCTGAGATTGAGACTATAAGATCACTGAATCATATGGCGTGCGAGTTAATCGCATGGGCCAACTAGTATTGTATAATACCAATAGTTGAATTCTTTATTAAGTGATAAAATTTCTACGCTCGATGGCAAAATGACATAAACGACATAGGTTAAACTACTCGTTACCGCCTTATAAAAATTTTACAGAAAATTAATTATTCTCCCTTCCGTATGTTAGGAGTGAAATTTATGTTGTTTTTTTGTGTCTATATTATCAAGAGTGATTTTTATTTGTAACATAAATGAAAAAAAAAAAGGATGTCCTGATCATTATTTTAAAAATATGATAAAAATTATACAAATAAAAATACTTATAATTTTCAATTAATATCTTTTAAAATCTGAAATATCATTTTTTAAAAGTATTTTCTATGATATGTTTTGATTCTGAAGTTGTAGGTGAACACAATTGTTACAAAATTTTAGCAACAGAACATCTTTATTTCCTAAAAGGATTAGAAATTTTGGCTAAAAGAAATATATATATATATAAATAGAAATAAAATCTACCTTGGTAGAGCTGTAAAAGTTTAATTTCAAGATTAGAATTTTTTCCAAGTGCTCAGGTCGATTAGTAACTGTACAAAAATGTTAACTTTTCTAGTTGTCACACAATAATTGTTGGTTCACACCGCATCAAACTAAGTACCCGTACATTCTCTGGCACCTTAGGCTAATAAAATAGAAAGATCGGGCACCTTTGGCACTTCGGGTACGTTGTTCGACGCGGTGTGTTAGTTGAAAACAGGGTTTGAAATCGATAATTATTTTTTCCAAAATATCATCTTATAATTATTATTTCTGATTTTTAATTTAAAAGTCATTCTTGATTTATAAATAAAAAATTAAATCGATCTTTGATATTTATTAATTGGGTTAAAAATAATATTGATCAGAAAATAAAAATCACCTTTTAAGAGCAAATAAATTTATTATAACATGTGGATTCCAAATCTGGTGCTATTTTGCTCCTAACTTCAATAATGACCGAATTGTGCCCCCCCCCCCCCCAAATCAGGTAATTGGCTTTGAATCAAAATGGCGGATCACGATAAAGAGGTACTAGGATTGTCCCCGGATGAGCTTGGACCTTTGTCCAAAATTGTATTAAAATTGGCAAAGTAGCTTTAAATCGGCGTACAGCGGACGGACGAAATTTTTTATTCAATTTTCGGATTCTACGCATCTTGAAATGTAATGTCAAATTTTTAAGGGGGGCTTTTAAAAAAACATATTATTCGGAACATCACATTAATAAACTAAACATTTATATTTCTGGTTTCTAAAAGTATTAGTCGAAAATTATTATTATTGTTAATCAAAAAAATTTAATTCAAAAATAATGATCAGGTGATGATTTTTTCACTTTTGATCAAAAATAAAAATCACTCTCCATAAAAATCATCAAATGATTTTTAAAAATTCCAGATAAAAATATTGATCTGATTTGATTTGTATTTTTATTTTAATAATTATCGATTTCAAACCCTGGTTGACAACTAGTTAACAATGCTTGTTGGAACATATCTCATATAATTTATCGTGTAATCCTTATATATATAAAAATCTCGTGTCCCGATGTTTGTCTCTCTATTTCTCAGAAACTACTCAACCGATTTTAATGAAATTTGGCTCAATGTATATAGTTTTGGCCAACTTAACGGACCGGATAGTTTTTAACTTGATTAGTGATCAAAATAATTCTTATATAGCGAATTATTGCAAATACAGTAGGTCGTGTTCCGATTTATTAACATGGCGTCATATGTCGATTTCATAACGTTTTTGTTTATAAGCATGCTATTGTAATACAGGTTATCATTATTATAATTTTGTATTGTGTTATGTGAATGCAGTTATTTGTTCCTATATTATTATTTTCCACAGACAAATAGTAATACAAATTTGTATTTATTGTTAATTTTCATTAAAGAATAAATAAATCAAGAAAAGGTTACAATAAATTCTCAAATTTGTAGGTACTTATTCATCCTTTCCCTTTTTTATTTGTATTTAAATTAAATTACTAGCTAAGCGCTGAAACGCTTTGCTGTGGCCCACCCTGATATCAACTTTTAGTAAAGTAAATACATTTTAATAATTTAAATTAGGCTATTATTTGAAATAATACTCTATAAATGTTGTAACACCACCTACTGCCATAGGTGTAACCTAATAGAAACCTTACTTGGGGAGTCAGTGTTGCCAAAAATTAGTGAAAATTAGTAAGCTGGCTACACTGCGGGTAAACCAGTAAAAACTCCCTAACAAAAAGAGTTTGTTTTGATTAGGTGTTGTGGGATACTTTGTGATTTGCTAAAGAACTGCATAATTAAGACTTTAATATTATATTTTCAGTTGATTTATTTAACAGAAGTTTCTTTGTTTTCATTATTCGTTTTGTTATTATTATTTAAATACAGTGTTTTTTTATTTTACCAAACCTTTTTATCATTTTTATCCCGAGATCTAAAATGTAAAATTTAAAAAATGTCAGTGAAGATTTGTAATTCCTCCTTTATCAACAATAATTTAAAGTTGAGAAAGTTTAATCCCAATCGAATAGAGGCTGTTACTTCCCTTTCAGCAGAGTTGTAATTATCTTTAAATGTAAAATTTAAGAAATGCTAGCGAAGATTTTAATCCTTTCTTTAATTTAAAGTAGGCTATTATTGGGAATGATATTTCGTTGTTAATGTCACCAGAATACAATTTTTTACTTATCTTTAAATGATTGTTGATTAAGAAAGGTCACCGATCATTCTTCTTCGTAACTTAAATCCACTTCAATTGTGCAACGGTACACGTTTGGTCATTAAAAGGATCACAGGAAATGTTATTGAAGGAAAAATGTTGCCTGGAAGGTTTACAGGAGATATCGCCCTGTTGCCACCTATTCCCCTGGAACCGACAGAATTTTCAATAAAATTTAAAAAGCTTCAATATCCTATTAGTTTGGCTTTTGCCATGACCATAAACAAATCCCAAGGGCAAACAATGTCCACTTGGACTTTGAAAATCCGTGTTTTTCCCTTGGGCAATGGCATAACTACGTGGGAAATGGGTATCGCCTGCTCACGTGTGTGGAAACCATCAAATATTTGGTTTGTGTTAAAAAAACAAAAAAAAAAAAAAACAGATTAACCCAAAACATTTTGAACAAATTAGTACTTGAATAAATAGAAATTCTTAATTGTATTATGTAAAAACCTCTTTAAGAAGAGATTTATTATCACTCGAATATATTGCTAAATTAAAAGCTTCAACACACCACCCTCCTACCGAACACTTATTAGCCGAAGGGTTGGGAAATCGAGGTCTCAAAGAAATTGAGAAAAACGCCTATCAAAAGGACATATATGACGCATTAACCAAGATTGGCATGACCCTGAGCAAAATTAAACCCGTTGTTAAACTAACAATACCAAGTTGAAGTAGTGTTAGGCCAATAATCAATAGATCAATGGCTGAGGTTATCAAAACTTACTTCAGTCATCCTTTTTAAAATTAGTGGAAAAATATAACGGTTTCGAGTTAGTTTATACTGATCCATAAAAAAAGGGCGATAGTGTTGGCAGCTCTGTGAGTCGTAAACACAACCAGCTCCTTTTTAATCAAACTACATTGAAGTATGAGGTGTAAAAAATAAAAACTTTAACTTTCCTATATTCTTTACCAAATACTTTTAAATGGTGTAATGCTCTATTCTCAATCACGTTGGATTTTGATTAGCTGAAAGGTTTTCATCTTTATCAATGAATATTGGTATTACTGTATTTGTTTAAAAATATTAGGATATAACTACTGAGCCACAGCAACGCGTGGACGGGTCTGCTAGTATTATATACATTTTAATGTTAGGTACTAGATTGCCATAGTTACATCTAGGCAAAGCCAACATGGCGCCGTTTGGTGGGGCCCCGCTTTCCACTGCTAAGGACCCGTTTGGGGGTTTATTTATCTCTCAATAGCGAGCGGGAGTCGAAAGCTTGGACCTAATAAAGCTAGTCAAGGGATTTTTTAACTGAAAAGGACGCGATGAAATCTCCGTAAATTACGGATTATGTTACTTGCGAAATAGGCCCCAATGAAGTGACATAGGAAAATCTTTACTTTTGTTTACTTAACATACTAAAGAGAAAATTTTAGTATCCTAATCATGGATTTAAAATAGGTTTGTTCAGCACTTGGAGCCAGCGATTTACGCACGATTATATTCTTGCATTCCATTCAAAATTAATCCTCTAAAGGTTTTTTCAGGGCTAGGGGCAGGGAATTAGGCCAAGCTGTTAAGCCCCCCCCCTTTTTGGATATTTGGTAGTTAGGAGCTCAATCTGTTAACTGCTAATAAATTTTTATCCTTTTAACAATGTGATTGCCTATAGGACTCAGTGTCATGAATCAAGTTTATTTTTATTTGCAACACCTTTGAAATAATTATTGTTATGTAGGTCTTTTTATATACATACATACCTCAGCGAGCACCGAAAATTCTTTGAAAAACAAACGAATCTTATTTTAATGGTTTTATACATAAAACTATTTTGTTCATAAATAAAAATATAGGATAGTTTTGATCTTATATTTCCATTTATGAATGCTGCGGCTCCTCTTTTAGTGTAATTAAACTTTCATACTGTGAACACCGCTGTTTATCACTGTTTGGAGCAATTTATTTCTCGACCTTGTATGTCATTTTTTAACACTCCGTTAATTTTTAATAATTTTTCTATTAATAGTCAGAATATAACTTTAAATTATTTTATGAATAAGTATTAAGTTTGTTTTTTAATTTTAACGGAATATAGTATATTTTTTGTGAGCGGTTATGACAACACTGGGGAATTGTAAACTGTTAGATGGTCAATAAATTGTAAACAATCGTAGAGAACCTTATTTATTCAGATTTTAGAGAATGTACGAATCTTGATAACAGCTAATTCCCATTAAAAAAAAAATTAAAAAATTCGAAAAAACTTCGGCAGCAGGAAGAAAGTCTACGAATAACACATGTTAAGGTAAGAGAGTTATTTTGAATGACTAGATATACTACTCTCATATCTACTATCATTATCACTTCAAATCAATCATTAATATTTTGCAGATGTAACACTGACCGGATTTTGGATCCGATTAAAGTAGTTTCTGATCACCTTTCGGAGAGAATAACCCTGGAGTCCAATGAAGAGCCCATGCCCTATTATAATTCTGTTTATAAACCTACTGCACAGCCCAGCGTAGTGACAAAAGTATCAAAGCTTAAAACTGAAGCTTCAAATAAGCTAGATGAGCCAGACAGTATGAACAATAATTTGATGTTTCGAAGTATGTTCTTTATGAATGATGAACCGAGACACTTCTTAGCTCCGCACATACCATCTCTTTCAAACGAAGCCGATTTCTTTCAGCGAAAGCCAGCTTCTACTAGCGGGGGGAGTCAGGAAAATGTTTCATCGCAAACTGGGGAGCAAGTTCTTCCCAACAAAATTCCAGCTCAGTATAAACAACGGCCTCATACATGTGAAGAATGTGGAAAGTCTTTTTTACTCAAGCATCATCTTGCTACTCATATTCGTGTGCACACTGGAGAACGTCCTCATGTTTGTCCGGAGTGTGGAAAGACATTTGCATTGAAACATTGTCTCAGTACTCATTTACTCTTGCATAGTGCTGAACGACCCTATAAGTGCAATGAATGTAATAAGTCATTTACTTTGAAGCATCATCTTGTAAGTTTTTGTTTTTTTTCTGATTTTCTAATTTTGGTAAGACCAGTGAAAGAACATTTTTTATGTTTTTAATGTAGGTGAGTCATGAAAAAATGCATACCAGAGACAGGCCATTTGAATGTCGTGAATGTGGACAAACATTTTCTCAAAAAAGACATTTGAGTACACATTTGAAATTTCATTCTGGTGAAAGACCTTATTCTTGTCAGGTAAGCTTTTTTGTTGGTAATTTTCTTTTACTAAATTTAATGTATATTATTTTAACCAATAATTAATAGTGATTTCAGTACAAGATATAATCTTATTGTTTCTTCATTTTTCCACTTATTTGGAACTTAAAATTTCCTGTTTCTTATTTTGAATGTTGTTCGAATTATATTCTTTCTAAGTACCAGATCAAAAATTTTGATTTCTTTATGATGTTGAATTTCATGTTAGTCAAATTATAATAGTATACTTAACCAATTTTGACGTATGGTTAATATATTTTCACTGTTCCATCCTATAAATTGCACAGCAGGTTTGCATTTTTAAATTATTAAAAAAACAATTATAATCTTAGATTTTATTATCCTTTTTATAAGCCAATTTTTCATATGATTGCACCTTAGATTGAGCTTTTGTTTTTAGTTTTTTTGTTTGATCGATCAGAAAAAGGTTCCTTTTAAGTTTATCAATGATGATGAATTACATACATGTTAGTTTCGATTAAATCCTTAAAAAATTTCAAGTTACAATCTATCTTTAAAGTACCTTAATAGGGATTTTGTGATCCAAGGTCTTTTTCCTCGTAATTGTTTATTTTTCCTGACCTCTTAGTGTTACAGAGTTATTTATAGCTTTATCTATAAATGTGCAACATATTTGATTAGAATAACTATATAATAATGTATAATTTTAAAACATTATTTTCTTAAATCCTTGCAGTTCACTATTCAAATCTTTGCACCTACCTTAGCAACTAAAGATAATATCACTGCTCTGAGAGTATCATGACAAAACTTCTGAGTTAGAAATTTGACAGTAATGAGTTAGAAATTTGCTATACCTTAATAACTACACTAAATACACTTATGTTGAATAATAAATTTCTAGTAAATATTTTAGCCAGCCAATACAATAAAATTTAACTTTTAATAGCAAAATTCAATTTTTGCAGTTGTTTCATTATACTTTCGAAGCAGCAATATAACCATAAATTTGAATTTTACCTTGATTGATGTTCTTTTATTTCTATGAACATCTTTTAAATGATGCTCTTTTATTTCTAGATAATAAAATAGTGGGATTATAAAAAAAGCAATTCAACAATAATATATTTTTTATTTGTATATTCTTGAAAAACAGATCTGCGGCGAATCCTTTTCGAGGGAAGAACATCTTGTAATGCATTCACGATTTCATGGAGGTCTACAGCCCTACATATGTCCGGACTGTGGGGCAGGTTTTCTTAGAAAATTTCAGTTGGTGGAGCATGAAAGAGAGCATGGCCGTGTTCCCGACACATGCCCTAACTGTGGAAAGGAATTCCTACAGAAACGTACTCTTCTCCTTCATGTTAGAACATGTGGTCTCAACAATCCCCATCATGGTTCTCATCCTCCAGACCATCAGCCAGTTACGAATCTTTCAAAGCTTTGCAAGTGAGTATTCACACACATATTTTTTTGTTTATTGAGCTTTATTTGAAACAGTAAAGTATGGTCAATAATTCTTTTTTACTTTCACTTACCTATATATGAAATATATAAGGAAAGTATTGTGTTTGTGAACAATTTTCAACGGAAATACATGTTTTGGGGTCCCCTGAGTCCAAATAACCAAGTGCCGCGAAATGATCTGTGTGTGGCCGTGTGTGTGTCTGTGTGTGAACAGACTAGCTCAAAAACTATAAATAAATTTGGTGTATGTATATGCCCGTGATGTTACAGCAAAAATTTCATTAAAATTGGTCAAATGGAGGTGGTACTTTATTTTATAACTTTTGTCCCATTTTTACGTTTTTTTTAATTTTCTCAAAAACGGGTCTTAACAATTTTGATGAAACTTGGTATTTGAGGTATGTATATGCCCGCAATGTGACAATTATTACTCAAAATTAGTCAATTGGAAGGGTCGCTTTACTTAATAAATTGGTTCTCATTTACACGTATTTTTCTATTTACTCAAAAATGGCTTTAACAATTTTGATCAAACTGGGCATTGGTGTATTTATAGGTCCCCAATACCACAGCAAAAATTTCATGAAAATTTTTATCAAACGGAGGGGGCACTTTATTCATAACTTTTTTCACATTTTTAAGTTTTTTCGATTTTCTCAAAAACTTTTATAATGATTTTGATCAAACTGGATATTTGATGTTTGTGTATGACCCCGATACCACAGCAAAAATTTCATGAAAATTGTTCAAACGCAGAGGGAACTTTATTTAATGAACGTTTTTCCCACTTATACTTTTTTTTAGATTTTCTCAACAACGGATTTAATTATTTTGATCAAACTCGTAATGTTTAATGAGAATCAAGTATTCTTTAATGTCGGGTAAGCTTTAGCATTATTAAAATGTTTTGAGTGGGCTAAAGTAGGGAAGGGCCCTTTTTGGTTTTCCTATAAAGTACCTTTGTTTTTGTTTATTGAGCTTTATTTAAAACAATAAAGTATAAGTAAAATAAATAAATAAGTAAAATAAATATATAAGGAAAGTATTGCGTTCGTGAACAATTTTCAACGGAAATACATGTTTTGGGGTCCCCTGAGTCCAAATAACCAATTGCCGCGAAATGGTCTGTGTGTCCATGTGTGAACAGACTAGCTCAAAATCTATAAATTGTACGAACCTGAAATTGGGTATTTGGTGTATGTAATTGCCCGTGATGTGACAAAAATTTCATCAAAATTGGTCGGAGGGTGTATAATATTTGATAACTTTTCTCCCATTTTTACGTTTTTTTTTTTATTTTCTCAAAAACGGCTCTTAACGATTTTGAACAAACTTGGTATTTGAGGTATGCATATGTCCGCAATGTGACAGTTAAAATTTCATCAAAATTAGTCAATTGGAGGGGTCACTTTTTTTTTCTCATTTTCACGTATTTTTCTATTTACTCAAAAATGGCTTTAACAATTTTGATCAAACTGGGTATTGGTGTATTTTTATGTCCCTGATACCACAGCAAAAATTTCATGAAAATGTTTATCTAACGGAGGGGGCACTATAATCATATTAGATCGAACTCGTCATGTTTAATGAGAATCAAGTATTCTTTAATGTCGGGTAAGCTTCAGCATTATTAAAATGTTCTGAGGGGGCTAAAGTAGGGAAGGGGCCTTTTTGGTTTTCCTATAAAGTACCTTTGTTTTTGTTTATATGGAGAAATTAACTGTCCCTCGTTACACCTAAAAATAAGAAATGGCTAGATATGAAATATGAAAAAATCAAGTAAACATATAGGTACAGAAGAAAAAAAGAAAAATATTCCGTCAACGTTGAACCCATACATGCATAGTACGCCTTTAATGACGGAACATTATTTATAATTAAAGATGTTCTGTTCATTTAATGGAAATTATTTGTTTCGTGGTAATATATGAAGTTTTTAACAACTGCATTGAGAATTATAAAATCAGACGCCTTGGAGTAAATTTTTAATTATATAGTAAATTATCAATAGTTTATTATTTAATAATATAATTTAGTGTACTTTAAAGAGCAAATACAAACAAAAATGAATGTGGAAAAATGTGTGTCTTCAAGAAATTGCATTTAACAAAACACGTCAATTTCTAATATAAGGAAGTTGGTAAGTAAAAGTTGTGTGTTGCGCGCATCACACCAGATTTTCTTAATTTATTTCATATACCAATACCATTATTTTAATTTTCTATTCCTTTACACTTATTTTCTTGTATTTCTTTAGTAATCCTTAATCCTGTAGGGACTGAGTACTCTGACTGTATTGTGGGCCTGGCAGCCTAAAGGTCCTTTCCCTTGCTGCAGTGAGACTGTGTGCCTTTATCCTGATGTGCAGATCCAAGAGTCTTTTTATATATTTATTTTTTCTTCCTTTTTACTTTCACTTACCTATATATGAAATATATAGTAAGTGGAAGTATTGCGATCGTGAAAAAATTCGACTTCCGGTTTTCAACGGAAATACACATTTTGGGACCCCCTGAGTCGAAATAACCAAGTCCCGCGAAATGGTCTGTGTGTGTGTGTGTGTGTGTGTGTGTGTGTGTGTGTGTGTGTGTGTGTGTGTGTGTGTGTGTGTGTGTGTGTGTGTGTGTGTGTGTGTGTGTGTGTGTGTGTGTGTGTGTGTGTGTGTGTGTGTGTGTGTGTGTGTGTGTGTGTGTGTGTGTGTGTGTGTGTGTGTGTGTGTGTGTGTGTGTGTGTGTGTGTGTGTGTGTGTGTGTGAACAGACTAACTCAAAAGCTATAAACCGTGGGAACCTGAAATTGGCTATTTAGTGTAGGTATATACCCGCAATGTGACAGCAAAAATTTTATCAAAATTGCTCAAAGGGAGGGGGTACTTTATTTAATAACTTTTTACATTTTTTTCGATTTTCTCAAAAACGGCTCTAA
This sequence comes from Aelia acuminata, assembly GCA_911387785.2. Taxonomy (NCBI): domain Eukaryota; kingdom Metazoa; phylum Arthropoda; class Insecta; order Hemiptera; family Pentatomidae; genus Aelia; species Aelia acuminata. The sequence goes on along the minus strand of OU426982.1, from coordinate 123,217,031 downwards.
CGATTTTGATTAAACTGAGTATTTGATCTATTTATATGCCCGAGATATGACTGTAAAAATTTCATCAAAATTGATTAACCGGAAGGGGGACTTTACTTAATAAATTTTGTATCATTTCCACGTGTTTTTTTTATTTACTCAAAAACGGCTTTAATGATTTTGATCAAACTGGGTATATGATGTATGTATATGCCCGAGATACGACTGTAAAAATTTCATCAAAATTGATCAACCGGAGTGGGGACTTTACTCAATAAATTTTGCATCATTTTCAGGGTTTTTTTATTTCCCAAAAACGACTTTAAAAATTTTGATCAAACTGGGTATTTGATGTATATATATGCCAAAGATGTGATAGCCAACATTTCATCAAAATTGGTCAAACGGAGGGGCTACTTTATATTATAACTTTTTACTTTTTTTTCGATTATCTCAAAAAAGGCTTTAACGATTTTCATCAAATTCGTCTTGTTTAATGAAAATTAGGTGTTCTTTAATATCAGGTAAGCTTTATCATTATTAAAATGTTCTGAGGGGGCTTTTTTTTTGGGGGGGGGGGCTTTTTTGTTAGTTTCTTTCTTTCTTATAAAGAACCTTTGTTTTTGTTTACATGGAGAAATTAACTGCCTCTCGTTACGCCTAAAAATAAGAAATGGCTAAATATGAGATATGATAAAAATAAAGAAAACATAAAGAGGAGAAAAAAAGAAAAATATTCAGTCAACTCATAAAACTCGTTGAGCCCACGCATGCGGAGTACGCCTTTAATAACAGATTATTGTTCATAATTAAAGCCGTTCTGTTCATTTGAGAAGTGGCAATTAACAAAACGCATTAAGTTCTAATCTAAGTAAGTTGGTAAGTGAAAGTTGTGTGTTGCGCGCACGCACCAGATTTTTATATATTTAAATGATAAATTAGTAGCTTAAGCTCACTTACCATACTAAACAAGAACATGTTTTTTTTTAGTTTTAAAACTAAATATATTTTTTTAGGGAATGTGGAGAGTCTTTTGCCAGCGCAGAAGGTTTGGCCCTGCACATGAGGTTACATATCGGAGATCACAGCTTCCTCTCTGACATCTGTAGCCTTGCTGCCTCGCTCAAGCAAGCTGCTGGCCAAGGTCTCCTCAAGCAAAAAACCCACGCTTGTGCTGAATGTGGTCGGGCTTTCACTCAAAAACATGGCCTCAATCAACATATTCTCAGGTATCTATTAATATATTCCGTATATTTCCTCCTGTAAAAGATTCAAAACTAGCATGGAGTTTGTTGATTTCCTTGGTTAACTTTGATTCGCAAGACATTGTTCAGCTATGCTCCTGGTCCTGAGTTTAAGTTTGCCTAAAGCAGGAACTTTCCTAGATACTTCCCTATAAGGGCGTACCCCGAATCAAAACTAGGGAGGGGGGCAAGCTATGGTCGTTCAGGTTGTAACATCTTACCATGGAAAAGGCGAATTAAACCAATATTATGTATAATTATAGCAGTGCTTTATCAACTAAGTTATTACAATTATTTGCTTGAAAAAAATTATTCTATTACTGCTTCCCGCCTTAAAATCTTAAAAAATTATTGCATCCAACCTTCTAGGGGAGGCAGCTGCCCCCTGCTGGGTACGCCCATGCTTCCCTATAATCAAAATCACAAACCAACTGACATCCATGATGTTTATAACCTGCAACTAACCTGACACACTGATAAGACCTATGTTGTTTATTCTAGCAAGGGTATTATTTGTGAATAATCTATTTTAACTTGTAATATTTAATAGCTGAAGTAACTTCATATCAATTTTCATGTGCTTGTAGGCAGAGGTTGAGGTTGATTGTTCCATGAGTACGATACGGATCAGAATAAATGTTATTTTTATTTAAACCAAATAAAACAATCAGCATTGCATATATATTTATTAAAAAAATTATTTTATTGTTTCCTGTCTGTTTAGGTACCCTAACGGTGCTTGTAAATTAAAACCTTTCCGATGTGAAAAATGTGGCAAAGCATTTTCGCAGAAGAACCACCTAGTCCTCCACGAGCGACAGCACATGGAACCTTCAGAGCGTAGTGAGCTGAACAGGCAGCGCCAACCTAATCCTAATCCTACGATACCGCTCATCGGTCACTTGGAGATGGCCCAGCACTCTCTCGACCAATAGGTGATAAGTGGTAGTGTCAAGTTTTCTTTCAGCCTAACAGCAAACACCTAACAAGTAAACCAAGATGTCTTCTTTAACTGCAGCTTGTAATTTCAAACGGTTTTTAATTTTTTCTTTTTCCAACGAACTTTAACTACAATCTCTCCTAAAACTGCAGCTAGTAACTTTAAATAGTCTTTAACTTTTTTTTTCAACAATCGTATTTTTTAAGGTGAGGACACTTCTGTTCAGTGTATTGGTTTAAATTGTGTTTGAGTGATCTCATTATTGTTTCATTTTTGATGAAATCTAGTTTTATATTTTTAATTCTTAGAAAGTGTAATTCTAACGCTTTATAGTTTATTTTTATTTCTGTTTCCTAATTAGTCTAGAAATTTTTATACTTAGAGAATTGTACATGGAAAATTCAGATAATTTATCTGTTGTTATTTTTTGGAAAATTTAATTTTCTTTAATTTACCTAATAAGTGTATTCGTATTTCTATTTAAATGAGATAATGATCTTATACAATAATCAAATGAAGTTTATACATCTGGAAACATTCATGAATATGGTATTAACAATTTTTATCATTTTGTTAAGGAAAGGAATGTCTTTTGCCACATATATCTTTATTTTTAGGCCTTTTACAGGATATCTCATATGATCAGATCAATAATATAATAAATATGTTAAGTAATTCATACTTTTTTCTATCACCTTCTCTTTCGCCTAATCATTTGGGTATTATTCGTATATAAAAAAAAAAAAACTGGCCAAATTTTTATTCAACAGACTTTAAAGTGCGGAGGAAAGGGATGTTATGAAGAATACAGTTTTAGGTTTGGATGACTTTAGGGTTTCATGCCTGTAAACGAAACAAATAAATAAATAAAATTATTTCTTGAAACATTTAGCTTCAATAATAAATGTGAAGATTATCCTTTTTTTTTTTTTTTTTTCTTTTGATAGCTTCCATTACAATTTGAATATCATTAAAGAGTTTCTCTTTAACAATCAAATTTATGAATGGGTATGTCATTACAATACTTATCCTAGTCTCTATTAGTCAAGTGATGAGTGAAAATTTAGGTGCTTGTCGATTTCGCAGGACCCAAAAAACCTGCTATTGCAACCTTCCCTTTTACCCAGATCATTCTCAATTACTTATTATTTTATTTTTTATCTATTGCGTTGTCCTTGCTTAGTTTCTTTTTTAGTCTTTGTTTACTTAGTGCTCGTAATTTTGTTTTTGTTTTTTCTTAATTTCTTCACATAATTTTATTTTATTTATTTGGTTTTATTCGTGGCCTGTGGGGGGTTACTCTACAGATGTAACCAATCTATTCCATTCATGATGGGAAGGTCAAGCTTTATTCAATGGGTCTGCCAGGTCTTGAATTTGAACCTCAGCTCGAAAATTTTAATGTGGCTCGAGCTTCAACTTGCTCAGCTACCCCCAAATTTTCTTTTAATTTTTTTTTTTTTGGTCCCCCTCCCTTTTTTGGGATTAATGCTGAGTATTATTAAAGGTCCCCTGGTTCCTGGTTTCGAACTGGTTATCTTCGGGTTCTGAATCATCTGTGGCCATTAAGTTTGGATATCAAGTGAAAAGGATCCATTGGGGTTTAATCATCATTTTTAAGTGAGTGAAAGCCAAACTCTATTATTTATTAGAACCATTAAAGGCCTTTGGTAGGTGTTTGGTAATATCACGGTCAACTCCCTTCGCATGCTTATCAGCCCTTCTGTTATTTTATAGTTATCATTTCATTTCCTGGTTTACCATAGTGCCCTGGGACCAACTGCATGGTGACATATTGATGAAACGTTAAGCATTTCCATCTCAGTAGCAAGCAATGTCAATCCTGCATTCCACTCTAACTTGAGGATTAAAATAACTGCGACTGTGTCATTCAGAAATCCTATATTGATTTCTGGGTCCTCAAAATGTCTATTAAAATTCTAGTTGCCTTTAATAATGAGTCTTGCTTGACCCGATAGTCTTTAGAGTTGAACGCCGTGCTAATATCTTTCTCAAGCATATTTGATCTCATATCAGACTTTTTTTGGGCTCGGAGTCAGGAATCTCGAATTGGCAAAGTACTTCGGTCTGTGGGTTCGAAGGAAAAGCATATAAAGCTGCTTCTTAATGAAATTTATCAATATATAGCCAGGTTTACTACTGGAGTAATTGGAAAGTAAGATTTTGTTGCATAGAGTTAGGGAAATAAATACTAACGGATAATCAGGCCATGGAGCTGGAATCCATCAAAATGAGTTCCTGGTTGGAAGCAATGGGGGCAAACTTGTAAAATAGAAAGAGAAAGGATTAATGCCGAGTATTATTAAATTTCCCCTGAATTCGTGTTTTGAACTAGCTATCTTTTGGTTCCCAATCATACGTTGCCATGGGCAAGGCGTATTTTCTAACGCAATTGGTCATTGTATTGACCAACAATACCTATTAATGTGCCAAGTCACAATGAGGGATTGAATAATTTCATTAAAAGCTAAAATACATGACGCTGCTGGTAGGGAATTGCTTTTTGTTTGTGATCTTGTCATATTTGTAGACACGTAGTACGTCATTAAGCAAATTGTTATTTTAATGTGCTAAAATTTTAAAAATGAGTAAGAATTTAATTTTAACTAGCTGAACAAATTGAACCATTTTCAATAGCCTAAATAAATGATTAGGCAACCATTTTCGCTTATATTTATTTGATTAATGACTAACTCACTCCATGGTACTATAGACCACCAAGACCCTTGGATTCCTGAGTTACTCTTCTCCGCCTCTGTCCGTCATGTGCTCTACAATAGTCTTGATTTTACTGTTATTCTTACATTTTTCAACATCGAAATGTCAATTGACATATTCATAAAAATATTTGGAAGATAGGCTGCTAAACCTTTATATGTTATTCTTACTTTTCCATTCCCCATTAACTCTTGTTGTACCGTAAATCAAGTTAGGATGTTAGGCTCTGTTACCAGCCATTATTTTGCTGTTAATTTCTTGGCTGATTAAATTCTCATTATTTAGATTAGATCCGAGATGTGGGGATAATTTCAAATTCCATATTTCTATGTTATTTTATTTTTATGGTTTATACTATTATAAGGCAACTCTTTAGTGCACCCCAAACTGTAACCTAAACAATGTACCAACTTTATTTTCAATAGTAATTGATTAATAATAATAATTATTATTATTATTTCCTGTTATCCCTCAGTGTGACATAGGGCCTTTATGAAGTTTCGCCACCTATCTCGATCCGGCGCCATCTCCTTGAGGGTGGTCCACGTATGATTTTGCCTCCTAGCCTCTTCCAGGACAGAAATCCTCCAAGTCTTCCTCGGCCTTCCGACACGATGCTGTCCCTAAGGGTTCCATTCAAGGGCCTCCCGGGCGATGCTGTCTCTCCTCCTTAATTTGTGTCCAATCCATCTCCATTTCTTGCTTCTAATTTCAGCTTATACTTTCTTATTTGATTAATAAAATTCATCTTTATTTTAAAGATAGGTTGACGAGTTAATGCCTTAATCTTAATTAGTTTTTTATGATTCAACGATAAAAGATATGCATCCTTCTCCTCCGGATTTCACTGTTGATTTCTCAATATGCTTTCAATAAGTAATAATAATTTTCTTTTATGTACATGCATACAGCTATCAGTTAAAAAAAATAAAAATTGTTTTTTATTCTGTAATGAGCTCCCATATGTACATTATATTAGGTAGTTTTGTACGAGATTGTGAAGGTGTGAACCTGCACTTGTAAGTAACTATGTAAATCCTCCTCTCATTCCTAATTTGAAATTTAAGCTGAGCAAAAAAAAAAAAAAAAATTTACATCGTTTATTAATATATAATTAATTAGTATCTCCAAAGTCATTTGCTATATAAATATCAATGATCATATAAAACTTATCATAACTATAATTTAACTTGAAATTAAACAAAAAACTGTAGTCCACAACGAACATTTTCTTTATTTTATTATAATTATCTTTTTTTTTTTGCACTATAATTTGGTTATTAATATATAATATGTTTTTGCCTCAGTGTGAATTGAAATGTATAGTATTGTACATAGTTATATTTATGCGAACTAAAACGCTTGTAGTTTATTTTTCAGAATTTTCATCATTTAATTTTGTGTGCTTTGGAATTATTCTCAATTTATCATTTTTTTTTTAACTTGCTTTGAAGATTACCAGTATTATAATTTTATGTTGTTTAGTTTTTATTATTTTTTTTTAGTTTATATAATTTAATTGCAAACTGAATTAAAATTTGTTTATCCCTTAGGTTTATTAGATATGAGTCATTAGCTACTAGATAAGTCACCATTAAGTTATGTCAAAGTGTTTAGAAAATAATATTTTGAACTGCAGCTATGTGGTTATGAGTTCTAATATATGCTTGTAATTATAAATTTGAACTTGTCTTACATTTATTTATTGTATTATTAAGTTTGATTGTTTTGCTTAGAATGCTATTTTACATAATTCAGAATTAACAGGGGTTCCCATTCTTTCAGGGTTCAGATGGTAGTTTCGATTTTGTTAACTCTTTATTATCCAGTTGTCTCGAATCATTTATTCATGGTATCATTCAACTGTAGTTGAGTCACTGCCAAAAAGTAATTATGACACTTATGCATACTTCTGTTTTATTATGTATTTTCAACGATCCTAGAATCCTAGAAATTTAGCATTCCTAGGCAATTATATCCGAAGAACTCTCTATTTAAAAAATCAGTTGTTGATTACATTATACTTTAGTGAAATTGTATTTCATTCAATATGTCCCCAATTAAGTTGCTTTTTTAAAAGGCCAAAATTAATTTATGTCAAATTTTTATAAGATTATAAATTATATATATATATATATATATATCATTACAATACTTCCAGATCTACCCCCAGATTCTAAGGCAGGCACTAATCAAATATTAAATAAATAAAAAGTAGAGTGAACAATTCGGAAGTTTTTATTTCATTGGTTAATGTCTGCCTCCTACTTAGTGCCTTAATTGACCCCATTTTTATAAACTTAAAACAACTCTTTTATTGAAAGGAAAACTAGTTGTTCAAGTAACTTCCAGGCAGTTTTTGACATCCTGGAAAACCACACCACGATTCTCGATAAGATACACGGGGAAGGTTTATCACTCCCATGCCCGGTCAATGTGAGTCACCTCCAGTAGGCTGACAGGCCTCACATACCCGGGGTTGGGGGTAGGCTTGGGCTGCGTGGTGACCTTAAAATAAATTATTTGTGAATTTGAAATATATGTTTATTTTTAAACTAACCAAACCACATCAAATCTGCAATTTAACAGCATGTCGTGCTTGTATTAAATGCATTCAAACACACAGATATTCATTACTCTGATGGCGAGCCAGTCTTTATATAGATATAACTGAAACAACTAAATGTATTTTATATGAGTTGGTTGAAACATTTAAGTCAGGAGTTCTAATTATTTATTTAATAAAAAAATCAAATATTACAGATATATCAAAGCATTTCTGAATTTGAAATGAAGAAAAACTAGGTAAAAAGTTAGTTACACTAACACTTATATAAAAATATTATGACATAAGGTTTGGTCTGAGATTCGGCATGGGGCAGCATGGAAAAATTCTCCTGTCAAGCCGTCACCTGAAAAAGTTTGGGAGGAACCTCTATTGATGAATTTTTTTACGTACAAATTAATTTGTATTGACTAAATTTATTATTTTAAAGTTCAGTGAAGTTTGGGAACCCCTTCTTTTGCTATAATTTAGTTTCCTTAACATATTAATTTTTTTTTTTTCATAATTTACCTAAAAGCTTAAGTCACTTGGTATTCTATTTGTATTTATTATTAAAATTTCACATTATATTATGATTCCTTTTTGGTAAATTCTATTTGCACTTTTTTTTTTCTAAAGTTTTGTGTATTCTGAATAAGCAGATTAGAAATTGAAGCCATAATCAAAATTTATTTTATTTCATCAATAACCTTATCCAGTGTAACAATATAATTTTGTAAGTAATATTTTATAAATTTTAACGCACTTGTAAATTTTCATACTTTTATGAAATAGAATTATGACATTGTGAAGATCTTTTAAGGTTGTGCAGAAATGGTAATGTTGTTTATCGCGGTGCTATATTTTAGGTGTTACAACTCAGTACTGCTTACAAAAATTAACATTTCTTTCACTTGTATATTTTTTCTATTAAAGTTAATTAATCTGTTTATTGTAAGAAATTGAATCTGTATGTATATTAAAATATGTGCAATCAACCTAACACAATTTATAGAAACAATAAAGAAAGATCTTTATGTTATAGTCTTGTCATTTAAGAAGAAAAATAATTCTTTGATCATTTAATCTTGATTTTTATCCTAATGGTTTAGACTGCATTCAAAAAATAGGTTATCAATGCCTGTTGGTTTGTTTAGGCCTAGCTTGGATTACCCACTTATCTGAACTATATATGGTATATGGTAAGAGATAAAACCAGGCCCTTGAAATATAGATATGAAATATTATCCCTTTTTTTTTTTTTTTTTTTTTTTTTTTTTTTTTTTTTTTTTTTTTTTTTTTTTTTTGTTCCTCGCCTTGTAGGCTATACGAGGTTTCCTGGGCCAGAGGAGGGGGTGGGGGATTGATGCAGAGTATAATTAAATTTTCTCCTGGCTTCGGGTTTTTAACTTGCTGTCTTCGTATTTCTAACCAGAAGTTGCCATGGGCAACGCGTATTTTCTAACGAGTTTGCCCACTCGGCCATTCCGCCACCCAATATGATTCCTTTATATAGTCTGTTATATACATCATAAATAGTTATGAATAATTTTTATCTGAAGAGAGATTGGTTATGGCCAGGAGTTGAACCCAAGTCCTCTGCATTTCCATTGCAGACACTAACCAATCAGCTATCAGCTACCAAAAACCATGTCAACTTTTTATCTTCAATCATCCTTATCCACCAGGCCTCGCAACACTGCAGTGAAGTAACTAGTGACTGGTCCAAATGTTAGGATCTAATTGACAGACTGCCATAGTTGAACATTATATGTTATATAAAGATGGCTTGTTGTTTTTGAATAATTATTAAATATTTTTTATCTGAAGAGAAAAGATTGTCTGGACTTGAGGTATCCTGCATCTGACGTGGTCTTCGGTAGCTGAGGTGGTTAGTGTGTCTTGAACGGATGCAGAGGATCCGGGTTCAATTCCCAGCCTTGACCAATCTTTTCTCTTTAGGTAAAAATGATTTAATATTTACTAATAAGTAGTTATATATTTAAATAAATAATTATGATTATGGTAAGAATTGAAACACCAACTTATAAGACTTAGGGCCTATTCACACTATCCGCTCCACTCTCGCTCCGCTCCCGGTCCACTCTCGCTCTACCCCATTCACACTAGCGCTCCGCTCCTGCTCCACTCCCGGTCCGCTCTCCTAATGTCTTACCATATTCACACTATATAATTTTACACCGTTCAATTTTGAAAGGTTTAAGCTATTAAAGCCATTAATAATCGAAGTTGTCTGTATTCGGATTTTAATTAATGATTAACTTTCAGTTATTTAAGTATTACTTTATTCTTCAATTTTACGGCCAAAAAAAAAATCAATTTTTCGTTTGTAGAAATAGCTGGTAAGTGTACTTTTCTTGATGAAGAAGATAATATTATCAAAAAATATAATAAGAAGAATATATTGCAACACAATGATAATTAATAATAATAATTATAAATTAATTTAATTAATGGTGAAGAAATAATTTAAATTTTTTTCGGAATGTATTCGAATACGCTTGAAAATTTCAAGTTGAAATCGGCAAATGCTACAAATTTACCGATTGTGTTCTCTTCTTTTCCTGATTAATATTTTAATTATTTTTTGCTTTAATATATTTTTTTGTTAATGATCTGACATTTTTCATAATATACTGCATTTTTATTCGTTTCAAATTAAACGTTATTTTATAATAGCAATGAGTATGTAGTCAATAAATAAATCGGTGACCATTTTTTACGAGTACATTAATTCATAGCAAAATATATCTCAAACATAACATGAATTATTCACGTCGAAAAACCGCGCATATTGTTGGTGATTTTTTTTTTTTATCATTTCAAGCGTATTCTAATACATTTGGAAAAAAAATTTAAATTATTTCTTCACCATTAAAATTAATTTATAATTATATATATATATATATATATATATATATATATATATATATTTTTTTTTTTTAATTTGAACTTTTTTGGCCGTAAAATTGATGAATAAATAAATACTTTAATAACTGAAAGTTAATTATTAATTAAAATCCAAATACAGACGGCTTCGATTATTAATGGCTTCAATCGTAAACGGTGTAAAATTATATAATGTGAATATGAAAAGACTTTAGGAGAGTGGAGCGGGAGCGGAGCGAGGCCGGACCTGTGCCAATATTGTGATTAACCTCTCTCTATTCCTCTGTAGAATATTTTGCCAGTGAGACCGGACCTGGAGCGGAGCGGGAGCGGAGCGCTAGTGTGAATGGGGTAGAGCGAGAGCGGACCGGGAGTGGAGCGAGACCGGAGCGGTGCCGATAGTGGAATTCTCTGTCTATTTCTCTTTAGAATATTTGAGCGGACCGGGAGTGGAGCGGGAGCGGAGGGATAGTGTGAATCCACCCTTAAACTCCTCTATTAAACAAAAAATAAAAGAAATGAGAAATAATTACTTCCTAATGTTCTTAAGAAATAGAAGTTTTAATTAAATTGTTCTTATAGCTAATAAGGAGAATGTTGCTGGTGGTACTAATGATTATATATATATATATATATATATATATATATATATTATACACGAGCATTGCTAGGGCTCAGTAGCTATAATGCGTTGAATTAATTATATCCTATTCTTTTTAATACAGTCAAATCAAAAATCACTGATAAAGATAAAAATGTTTCAGCTTATTTAAAAACCAACGGGATTTAAAATAGAACTTTATGCCAAATTTAAAATTTTTTTGGTAAAGAATTTAGATGGATTAAAGTTTTATTTTTTACATCTTATATTTGACCATATTGTGTTAATGAATAACACAAGTAAAAGGAATTAATTAAGAATATAATAGGAACAGAGTTTAGTACACATAGCTATCAAAAAGGTAAAATTAAACTTTTGCCATACTACATATTAATTAAATTCAGAATATAACACATGATGATATGAGATATCATACTGTGTGGTTATATATACTAAAAGGTACACAATGATTTTGGTTAACCTGTATTTTGCTAAAAAAATATAGATTCAATGTTTTCCCCATATGTGAAAAGTCGACACATAATTTGCCATGAGAAAAACACCGATTTTCTTAGTCCTAGCTGTAAAAAATAGATTTATGCTTACCCTCCCTAAATATCGAAAGAAAATGAAATGTTGTGTCAATACATTAACTTACACTGCCATCTGTTGGAAATTCATAGAACTTACAAATAATCATACTCAATCGTAGTATAGTTAGCATTTATTGCAAAAAAAAGAAATATTGAGGCCAATAATTGAGATAAAAACTATCCTATCTTTTAAGTTGGACAAAACTACACATAATGAGCCAAATTTCATCAAAATTGGTTTAGTAGATTCTGATTTTACCTCTGACAAACATCGGGACACGAGATTTTTATATATATATATATCGATAACATAATATTACATAAAACTTATTAGGTTTGTTCCAACAAGCAGTTGAACCACGTTCAAGACTCTTTTACATGGGTATACTACATTGACTAATCACCTATTGTTCCAACAGACACAACACTACTTTTCAAAGAAAAAAATCATTACTCCATCCCAAGAGTTCCAGGCACGTGCAACAGTTATCTATTCGCTATTAGAATAGTTCTCTACTACATCAAGTGGAATTCATCAGGCAATAGTTATTAAAGCAATAATTAACATTAAAGTAAATGTAAGTAGTCATTTTATAATATTTGAAAATAGATGACAAGGTTGCCAATTAATGCTGCCTCTTCCGATACAAGGATCTTGTGCCTTGTTCTGAACAATAGGCTATTGTTCTTCCTATTCAAGTCTGGAACCAGGAAAGAGTCATATTTATTCTGCCGAACCAATTCTTTTATATCCTTCCAGGCAACAGATTAAATTTCTAACAAGATATTTTTTAAACTTCTTCTTGATGGTTGTTTGAAATAGGATGCAATAATCTGCAAAACGACATTTTGGGCACTAATTGTTAAATAAAGTGTGGCTTTAAGCTTGTACCTAAATTTTCAATAAAAATTGTTTTGCAAAATTCTAATCATAGCTAAAATATCAAGACATTCTGGTCCCTGATAAAAAAAAAAAATGAATTCTCTTGACCATTTTTGTTCGTCTTTCAATTTGAATTTACTTCTTAATTCTTTAAACTCTTACTTTATTATTGGAAATTCTAAATATTTTATTTCAAATCAATGGTATTAAGATCTTAAATATACCATTATAAATTGGGGATGATGCCAGTGGCAGAACAAATGAAAACAAAAAACCTGTTAACATTCATGTTTATTGATGAGCTATAAGTATTTTTTTTTTTTTTTTGTTTTCACCAATTATTAAGCCCAAAAATACCTTACTCAGAAGCCATGGGTATGCATAAAAAAAGTCGGTATGCATAACTTTTCTTGGATTTCACTATCAAAAATTCATTTTTTAAACATTTGTATTCCATAAAAGATTCAGAGGAGTACATTACTCGAAAAGAATTATTGAAAATTTATAAAGTGTAATAAATTTTAAGAAATGCTCTGTTACACAGTTAAAAGCCTTTTTTATTTATTTGTGATTTCTGTATAATTATAAATTAAGGTCTTTCGTAGTCTGGAGACCACTAGTATTTTGTCACAGTATCTTTGACTACGTAAAACAACAATGAAACAAAATTTTGGGTCACATCTTGTCCAATATTATGCCACTCGTCAGACAAAGTCTCTTTTGATGTTTGAAAGTTTTTAAGAAAATTTAGTTTTTTCCTTTCAGTTCCAAAAGATGTCATAGATGTTTTATTGTATTTAAACTACTGTAGATTTGTCAAGTGATTGGAAATGTATTACAGCATCCATTCTTTTGTTTTGTTTGTCGGGTACTCGGAAAATAATGTCTAATTGGAAAGTTAATTACCCTTTGATACCCATATTTTTGGCATTAATAATATCAATAAAAGTCAAGTTCCTTGCACCATTTCATGACAAACTCTTAAAACTTGGACACTTTCGCCTCCATGTTCACCTGAGGTAACCTTACAATCAAACTTAAGTCTCAGCATTAGTTTTTTGCCAAACCAGACTTATGGCCATCAGGACCGAAATTGTCCAATGATTCCAGAATTCCAGGTTCTGTAGATTTTGGCAAACTCTAGTCTTTTTGCAGCTGAACTCCTTAATAAAAGATTTTTTTCTATGGATCCTGTTAAACATCATTATATTAAAGAAAAACATTGCTTAGTGCAAGTAAACAGAAGTAGGTATTGAAACTTGATGCCATCTCTTCTGTTGTTCTGGCAGCTGATGATGTAGGATCTAGGTTGATCTAGCTCAACATTCCAACACATGCTCCTTCATTCCATTCCACTAAATTTTTATGGCTGTCCTGAAGGAGTCTTGTTTAAAACCGAACATGTCTCGGTTCTTTGTAATTTTTACTTTCACTTACCTATATATGAAATATATAGTAAGTGGAAGTATTGCGATCGTGAAAATTTTCGACTTCCGGTTTTCAACGGAAATACACGTTTTGGGGTCCCCTGAGTCAAAATAACCAAGTCCCGTGAAATGGTCTGTGTGTGTGTGTGTGAACAGACTAGCTCAAAAACTATAAACCGTGCGAACCTGAAATTGGGTATTTAGAGTATGTATAAGCCCGCGATGTGACAGCAAAAATTTCATCAAATTTGCTTAAAGGGAGGGGGTACTTTATGTAATAACTTTTTAATTTTTTTTCGATTTTCTCAAAAACGGCTCTAACGATTTTGATTAAACTGAGTATTTGATCTATTTATATGCCTGAAATATGACTGTAAAAATTTCATCAAAATTGATCAACCGCAGGGGGGACTTTACTTAATAAATTTTGTATCATTTTCACATGTTTTTTTTATTTACTCAAAAACGGTTTTAAAGATTTTGATCAAACTTGGTATTTGATGTATTTATATGCCAAAGATTTGATAACCAACATTTCATCACAATTGATCAACCGGAGGGGGGACTTTACTTAATAAATTTTGTATAATTTTTAAGTGTTTTTTTTTATTTACTCAAAAATGGTTTTAACGATTTTGATCAAACTTGGTATTTGATGTATTTATATGCCCGAGATATGACTGTAAAAATTTCATCAAAATTGATCTACGGGAGGGGGGACTTTACTTAATAAATTTTGTATCATTTTCACGGGTTTTTTTTATTTACTCAAAAACGGCTTTAACGATTAACAAAAATAAGATATGAATGTAGAAAAATGTGTGACTTTGGGAAATGATATTTAGCAAAACACGTCAATTTCCAATCTAAGTAAGTTGGTAAGTGAAAGTTGTGTGTTGCGCACACGCACCAGATTTTTTATTATATTTTTATACTTTAAATCCAACTTTTGAATAATAAACATTCATTGCTTTCGAAATGTAATTTTCAAGAGTCAATTTTATAATACATATTATTTCTGAACAATATCTTGAGCCATTAGAGATTTGACGAAAAATGGGGGATGCCAATACTATTTTGATCCACTGTAGATACACTTGATGCAATAATACCTATTTTAACTGTGATTACAAATTTATATACAATCATATCAAAGTACTCTCCACATTTCCATTTAATTTTCTCAAGCGATCTTGAGATTTGGTAAGCAATGAATGGTAAACAGTGCACTACTGTCTCAAACTTTAGCAATCAATTTTAATTGAAACTGAATGTTTTGCAATTATACTGGTTTAATGGAACCTAGATTGAATTTCCTCCTTCAGTTCTTCAGGTAGAATATTACATGCAATAACCCTAACTTAAATAATAACAAAACTACTAAACATTTTATTAACCAAAATATTTAAATGAATTAAAAGCTCATGCCTTACAAGAATGAATGTTTAAATTGTAAAATAAATAAATATAATGAATAGTGGAGTAGTTAAAATAATGTTTATAAAAAAAATATTTTTAATGCTATTTATTTCAATATTTGCATGATATCATAATCTTATGCTATTATGAAATCTATATAGTCTAAATAAAAGGAACTAACATTGATTTTAAAATTCTAAATAAGTAACGTGAATTTCTATTCATTTTTTTTTGTAAACATATATATAGGGCAGTAAAAAAGTTAAGTAAATAAAAATTCAAAATACTTACTTTTAACCTATTTTTATAGGTGTGAAGATGAATCTGCTTGTTGATAAGTGAAAGAAAATTGTACTTTATACTCGTATATTCAAGGTAACATAGATGCAGATGTTATCATATAAACATAAAAAAAAAAAAAAAAATTGTTAACTTTTTAAAAATAATTTATTTATTTCGATTTGATAATAAAGTAACGGATTCATGATGGAGTGCGATGATCTATCGAAGGTCTATGTAAATTTTACGTAGGCAGAGAGTGGGCCCAATTCGCGCCTCTAATGTTATTTTTTCAGGAAAAGTCAATTTCATTACTTATTATGTAAATGACATTTTATAATAATGAAATTCTGCTTAACTCGATACACAAAGTGATAGAAATATCGATCATCTCTCGCGGGTTTTGTACTATCGTCAAGTAAATTATTAATAGAGAGTAATTTATTAAAGTGGAATTGTTTAACATGCCTCATTTTAAAATGAGACAGGTTAAACAATTTTATTCATAAAACTTATGCCATTATTCAACAACGATATGGTGTTGAAGATAAAATTATGAAACAAAAAGTCATGCGTTAAAATCCAAATTATTTTTTCTTCTTTTTTAAAAACCTAATAGTAGACAGTATAAATTAACGTAGAATTTTTTGAGTTTATTTTGGTATACTGATATTTAAATTTTGGTATAGTATAGGATTAAGTGCAAATCAGGAAATCAGAATAAGATTAAGAACAGTACCATTTGAATTTATGAACATTTGTATCCTTACTTTATTTCACAAATAACTGTAATTAGAATATTTATCACTAATGGGAAAAAAGATAAGGTATATAAAAAGAAAAGAATTGACCAAGATATTCGTTAAAAATTGTAATCCTGAATGCCAACGATGTATTCGATTTTATTCAAATCAGCTGCGTATATTAAACCCCCCCCCCCGCCCCTGCCGCGTGCCCTAAAAAAAGTAACATCAAGAAATAAATTAAGTATCATAAATGAATTATTACAATTAATCATGGAAAACGGATTAAAATGGCTAATAATGTTATTTTTGGGTGAGACCGGGACACATTTTCCGTAGGGGCACGTTTTCCAACTAGGTTTAGTTTTTTAATGTCAGTTGAACGCTCGAGCGGGTGGCTAATCAGAACGGCTGTGGTTGTGGTTTCTTCTGCTTTAGTTTCAATTCAGTAGTTGATTCCACTTCGTGATGGTGATTTTTTCATTTATTTTCTCAAAGGTGAGTAAAATTTCATATACACATTAAAGCTAAAAATAAATGGACTAGCGTTAAAATGTCTGCTTCAAGCATTGAACATTTTGAAAATGGAGATCTAGATTTCATATTAAATTGTATACTCACCAACCCAGTTAAGTCAAAGATCGAACATGGAGACGGTGAAGGTTTTGCAAGAACATATGGGGCACATATTCTAACAACTTGTTGCTAAGTGCAAGAAATGGGTATTGGCGGATCCATGGGAGGGGCGCCCCCCCCCCCCCCGAGAGCTGAGGGTACCAGTTAACGATTACTATTTCTGTATAAAAAGGGTTATCTTTAGTTGTTTTTTTTTTTCTCCTTAAATGAAAAATGGATTGTACTGAAATATTTAATAGTAATTTGCAACGTAACTATGCACGTATATTTTAAATTAGAACCTTCATGACATAAAAATTTCAAAATAAAAAAGCGCGCCCCCCCCCCTCAGGAACTTTCTGGAAGCGCTACTGGGATTGGACCCCCATATTTTTAAAGACTTGAAAACTTGCCTCGCACACGGAGCAGATTTTCCTAGTGTCATCATCATCCTTAGCTTTTTTTTTGTATCAATGAATATTTTGTTTTTTGAAAAATACGGAATACGGATTGTTTGTTTGTTTAACGTCACTTTATGCTACTAAGGCAAATCGGACGATGCTGCAGCGGGAGTCCTAAATTTTGCCTATCTAGGTATAATTAGGATAGGGATCTTTAAACGAGTACCTGACATCGTACAGGCTCGGGACCTCCATTTTAGGAGGTAAGTCAATCATTTAATTTATTTGTCAATCATTTTCTGAAGTAACGACGTCGGCAAGACGAAGCCCTACCTGACATGTAACTTTGTGCCAATCTTGGAAACGAAGTGCTAGCTAATGTTCGTCTTGAAAGCTAATTCTATCTGTAGGTGGAATATTTATGGACTGTTTGGACATCGAGAAATGTGTCGATTTTGTCCTTGGCAGAAGAGAAGAATGTCAAAATCTTAGTGTATATATGGAGAGCGTAGGGTCAAGTTATGTCCGGATTGTAAAACAAGGCTGTGACTTATATATTATCAATAATTAATGAGAACATTTATTAACTATAGGCGGGCGCAAGCGATGGTGCTGCTTCTTTACAGGAACTAGAGAAACGGGGATAGAAGCCGGGCCATTACCTGGGATTCATAGGGTTTTTTGGCGTTTTTAATTCATTTTTCAATAATTAAAACCCGATTGAGCAAAAAATTATTTGAAAAATGTGTAATAGGTATTGCTCGGTCCCTCAGTGTTCAATTAGAAAATCAAAAGACGTGTCATTCCATTTATTTCCAAAAAATAAAAAGCTTCTTAAAGAGTGAATTGTAAAATTAAGAATAGATAAGCCTGTTTCGAAACACATGACGATAGGTAGTCTTCATTTGAAAGAAAGTGACTATAATTATCCAGGTAAATATTAGTATTTGACATTTTATTATTCCAAAATGCTAGTTTTATGCAATTGACATTAGGACCATAGTGTCAGAGATTTGTTTTTCTTTTTTAATTTTCCCCATTTGTATTACATCCGTTGTGCTTAATTGTTCCAAGTTTTCAATGCGATGCCTGAAAATTTTTACAAATAAATAAATAATATGACAAAGAAACTAAGCTGTCATGGAAATGACAGCTGCCATAACAATGATTGTATGAATAGGTAATTAATGTTATTACTAACCGAAAAACGTAGAGTAAAGTTACAATAATGTGTTTGCATTTACCAGAACACGTACTATGCATTTACCAGAACACGTACAATTACAAGAAAATTGCTTATTATTATTAATAAATTTGATTTCCACTTTTATTTGATGGGGCAGTCCTTTAAGATCGCTTGTTTGAAGGCACAAGGCTTGTAAAATAACTGTTTTTTTACTTCTAGATATTATTCCACATGTAATTATGCGGTTTGCATCAAGGATAGCCTGCCCTTCAATTAATGGTCTTTTAAAATTACCAGTTATCTCTATCACATCAACTATGTCTATCCCCGTTCCATCCGAAATTTTGCAAAACTACTAGCGCACCCTATAGTCGATTGCGCCCGCGCATAAGTCCAATGTAAATTTTTCTATTGTTTGTAACTCATTGTTCCTGTTTAGTTGGTAGCTTAGTGTATTCCTATTGATATGCTTTCGTATTTTATTTATTCTATTTACTGATTCATTATTTTTTTGGCAATTTTGCTTTTGTGACATTTTCTTTGTGTTTTTTTTTGTATGAAATAATTATTCTTTCCAATAAATCATACATTAAAAATCAAAGTGTTTTGCCTTGAATATTGAACCTTAACTTTTAGTAAGTAAATTACACCATTCTTAGTTTATTACCGACAAAAGTGTAAATGTAAATAAGGTCTGTTTTAAAGTATTATAAATACTGCATTTAAATGATGATTAGGCATCCCTGAAACGATAATAAGGTCACTTCGTCTCATCGACGAAGCGCTACCTGGTAAATCAACACTTCGAGTAGCGCTACCTTTCCCGGATTAATGATAAATCTGAAGCAGATCATTGGTGTCAAATTTAGATAGTAGAAGATATGAGTAGAAAATTATGCCCCTTTTTGAAGAATGTTTTCTTTTTGATATGATTTAATGTCGAAATCACTAACGACAACGTCTAAACCCCATTACCTCTTTGGTTATCAAGTTACATATTTCTTCATTTTTTTTGTGATAGTTAAGGAAGGTAAAAATATATGTTGCCTAATCATGTAAAAAAAAATCGTATAATTTTGTTTTTTAACGTCATCTTTATTTTCGAGGTCTTCTTTTGAGAACACTGCCACACGTGTATGTTCCAGCTTTATGTGAAAATAAATTATGCCAATTTATTCGATCCCTAAATAGCTTGTAATTTCCCCCATTTTGAAAAGAAAGCTTTTTCTCCCTTTTAACCCCCGATTCCCTTCGTTATTTTCATGTTATTGGGTGGGTATCATTAGGGACACGTGCTGAGTGATGTTTGAGTCCTTCGGTCTCCTTTGTGTCTTCTCGGTAGTTGTTGACTCGATGAGGCTGCTACCCCGAGGTTGCGATCGATGTTGTAGGTTGAGCTTCCGTTTCGCTGGCAATGTTCTCTTCAGCTATTGTTGTAACCAAGGGCGGATCCAGGAAGGGTCACAGAGGTTATGACCCCCCTCAAATGTGTTGGCTTTTCAATCTTTTAGTATTTTTTAAGAAATAATCTAATTAGGTAGTTAATATGCCCTAAACATAACACTTTAGATTGTTTAAATCGCAGTCCTACTTAATACAAGGTAATAATCTGATTAAAGAACGGTGCTGTCAGCCACTTGATTATGAGACAGGGGGTCATTACCCCCCCTCCAAATTTCGTGCTGAATCCCCCACTAGTTGAAACAAGGGATGTGTCACATAAATATAAATTATTTACGTTGAAATTAAATAATTGAATATTTACTTTTACTTATTTAAAAACTACGAGAAAAGAGGAATCAATAAATATTAAGCAACTTATTTTAGAATTTGCAGACCGCTAAAAAGTACGATCAAGAAAGTTGCATGAATGGCGTAGCATTAATTTGTTACATGCGAATGATCCAGATACAGTTGTATATTGTCTAGCAGCCCTTTAAAGGTGCCTTTACACTCTACGAACCTCACCTTCGAACACCGAACCTTGCCATACCTGCGTTACATGAACAGCCATTTATACTTCACGTGACTTAAGCGAACCAATATGGATGACGCACCCAACGCTAGCTTATGATAAAGAAAAAATCTCCATTATCAATATATTTGATTTTGTCTGAAAAATAAAAAAATAGGAGACAAATTACAACGTATCACAAATTACACTAGTATCACAAACAACTCCTGTCACTTGAGACAAATCAAAATTGACACTAGCGCTACCCCCGAACCCAGGCGAACAGATGAAGTACCTAGAACACCCGAACAGTCGAAGTGAAGGCTTCACGAAGGTTGTTCGAGGGTGGTGTTCGAAGGTAAAGTTCGTAGAGTGTAAAGGCACCTTATCTCTTATCAACGAAGAAGGTTTCCGTTTTTTAACTGAAGGGAGTGATAGAAGTATGGTATATCCTAAAGCTTTAGAATAATAATCTATTAGTGCTATTTTTACTTTCACTTACCTATATGAAATATATAGTAAGTGGAAGTATTGCGATCGTGAAAAATTTCGACTTCCGGTTTTCAACGGAAATACACGTTTTGGGGTCCCCAGAGTCCAATTAACCAAGTCCCGCGAAATGGTCTGTGTGTGTGTGTGTGTGTGTGTGTGTGTGTGTGTGTGTGTGTGTGTGTGTGTGTGAACAGACTAGCTTAAAAACTATAAGCCGTGCGAACCTGAAATTGGGTATTTAGTGTGTGTATATACCCGCGATGTGACAGCAAAAATTTCATCAAAATTGCTCAAAGGGAGGGGGTACTTTATTTAATAACTTTTTAAGTTTTTTTTTATTTTCTCAAAAACGGCTATAACGATTTCGATTAAACTGAGTATTTGATCTATTTATATGCCCGAGATATGGCTGTAAAAATTTCATCAAAATTGATCAACCGGAGGGGGGACTTTACTTAATAAATTTTGTCTCATTTTAACGTGTTTTTATTTATTTACTTAAAAACGACTTTAACGATTTTGATCAAATTGGGTATTTGATGTATGTATATGCCAAAGATGTGATAGCCAACATTTCATCGAAATTGATCAAACGGAAGGGTTACTTTATTTCATAACTTTTTTTCCAATTTTTAAGTTGTTTTCAATTTTCTCAAAAACGGCTTTGATGATTTTGATCAAATTCGTCATGTTTAATGAAAATCAAGTCTTCTTTTATATCAGGTAAGCTTTATTATTATTAAATTGTTCTGAGGGGGCTTTTTCGGGGGGGGGGTTGGGCTTTTTTGTTTGTTTGTTTCCTATAAAGTACTTTTGTTTTTGTTTATATGGAGAAATTAACTCGTTACGCCTAAAAATAAGAAATGGCTAAATATGAGATATGATAAAAATAAAGAAAACATAAAGAGGAGAAAAAAAGAAAAATATTCAGTCAACCCATAAAACCCGTTGCGCCCACGCATGCGGATTACGTCTTTAAGGACAGACCATTGTTCATAATTAAAGCAGTTCTGTTTATTTGAGAAGTGGCAATTAACAAAACGCTTTAATTTCTAATCTAAGTAAGTTGGTAAGTGAAAGTTGTGTGTTGCGCGCACACACCAGATTTTTTGTTCATAGATCTGTTCACGTTTATTAGAAAAATGAAATTCCCCGGGATATACAGCTAGTAAAACAAATAAAAGTCAAATACTGAAAACATGTAGAAGCTTTTAAAAAAATATACAGATTTTAAAATTTAATGCGAAAGGAAACTATTTCAAAATAAGTTGAAATTAGATGTTAATACCGGAAATTTGAAATTAAACTAGCCAGATGCAAAATTTTCAGACACAACAGAGACATGACACAAAAACATGGATTCTTTTTCTGTCGGTAGTTGAGCCTGGGTATTCAGTTTATAAAATAAATCATACTGATTACATTATAATATTGGTCGTAATACTTTTGGTTACAAAAAAAAAAAGATAAAATCGTCAAGTTTTCAGTTGGTCATAACTTTTTAACTTCTTAAATCAACATGTATTTTTTAATACTGGAAAATTAAAAAGATCGATTAACTGTAAGATGAAGTAAACTACCTCTGTTGAATCCCATTCACAAAATACCGTCGAAAATTCTAGTTCTAAAACTCGACTATTCAGTGGCGCCCCTGGATCATGCGGGCCCGGGTCGGATTTATTCCCAGTTTATTATTTTTGAATTATTATAATCATCAGTCTGATATTGCAAGTATATTTCAACTATTAGGCCTCACCGAACTAAGGGTGGGTATGATCTAACTTCCCGTAGATCATCGAAGCCATACGCGGAATTAGGGGGCCGGCATTCGATCCTATATCCTAACTAGTACACCTGTGTAACCACTCTTCTATACCAGCACCGTATTGTATGACTAATTGAGTTCAATTAATACCAACCTATGGGCTTGTTATTAATATTATTGTAAAGCTAGAGATGTTATTAAGACACTTATGGATCATATTTACATTCCTAAATACGTTTTGGTTTCGGTTATAAAGAAAAAACTTATAAGAAAGAAATATTTATTTTTCTTATACACCCTGAGTATAAATTTAGTATTTTAATCAGTTCATTGTTACTGTTTACTGATTGCTCAAATATCCTTTCAGCATTAATAAAAACCTGTACCAATACAACCCATGAAGGGTCTTGGGTTCAGTACGGTGTAAGGAAGAACTGCTTCTTGGTCAGCGGTAGTGCAAGGAGGTGATTTGACCGTGATCACGCTCAACTGCCAGGTTTTCCCCTTAATTGACAAATTTATAGAGGCTAGGTCTGCCCCTGGAGGGTGTCGGCCCAACAGACGAACTGCGGCAGAAAATAATATTTAATGGTGCCTTTACACTCTACGAACTTTTACACTTCACGAAGACTGTTCGAATGTTCTAGGTACTTCATCTGTTCGCCTATGTTCGGGGGTAGCGCTAGTGTCACTTTTGATTCGGGTTTTTCCCAAGTGACATGAGTTGTTTGTGATACCAGTGCGCCGTTGTAATTCGTCTCCTACTTTTTTTTATTTTTCAGATAATATAAAATATATTGATAATGGATATTTTTTCTTCATCAGAAGCTAGCGTTGGGCGCGTCAGCCACATTTGTTCGCTTAACGTCACGTCACACGTGGAACGCCGTTACGGTAAGGTTCGGGGGAGAAACTGTTCGAGGGTGGGGTTCGTAGAGTGTAAAGGCACCTTAAGATAATCTGTCGAACCAGGTTCGAACTCGGGACCTTGAGCACTGAATGCCTTACCAATGAGTTACCCCGCTCCCTTCTTTCAGTATAAGGTATACAAATATAAATATATACATAAATTGTTTTGAATCTTCCTACAGCCTAGTGAATTTAACGGTTTTACTAATTATTAAATGCCTTCTTACTGACGCTGATTTATTCCTACGAAGACGTATTGCTGCGTATATTACGGGAGAACAGGAAGGAACAAGACAGAAGTGGATGGTTCAGCTGAGGACGTTGACGTGGTGAGTCAGGCAAGACCAATTAGGAACTACCTATCTTTACTCCCGTTTCTTTAATATCTAATTTTCTTATTTCGAGTCATAGCAGTATTTAAGACATAATAAAAATTATTATTATTATTTGTTTTTGTTTATCTTAGTATTAATTTGGCTTATGCATAAAATGATTATTAAATTTTATATACACTCTGGGACTCATTTAATTTGATATTTTTGAAATTTAATTCACCTCGCGGCACTTTTAAAGAATTTAGAAAGTATCATTAAAATAAACAGCATTTATAAAATTTAAATATTGGCATATTTCTCGGAACCGAATAGAACTTAGAAAAAATATCTCAAAATATTCTTACATTTGTATAGTATAAAGTTTTACACTAGGGTAACTATACCAATAGTTGACAGTTTAAGAAAAAAAAATTAATATTATTGACACTGTTGACTATTATATTGATGTTAGGATAATATTTGTTATGAATTTAGTTAGGCCAATCCCACTAGAAAACTAGGAATACAATATCTTATGGTATACATTTACGTTTTTTATAAAAAATGATTTCTTAGAAACTTCTAAAATGAACCAGTAGTCGACACATCAAAATGTAAAGGTTTGGAAAGTTGACACATGCATTAATATTTGATTTCCTATGATTTTTAATAGGTAATAAGGACTGCAATAAAAGTTATTATTTTTTTTATTTATAAACTAGTAAATTCACAATGGAAACAAAATAAAATTTCCACAATTTAATTATTTTATTCACAAAAAGCTTAAAAACAAAACATTTAAATGAAAAATGAGATCAACCAGTTAAGTAAGTACGATAAATATATTTTAGTAATGGCCAGAAGTTTCATTCTTTTAATGTTGGGTTTGCACAACTTTCGACTCTCCAATGAACTTCACTCTTCCAGTGCCCTTTTAAACAATTAAAGATGGCCACATTCATTGGTTGGATGAAATGTGTAGCATTTTGTGGAGTGCGACTAATAGCAAGGATCCCATCTTCTTGCAGAATCTGGAAATGGGGAGAGTCAGATGAGACGCTTCTCCATTCAGGAATAGGATTATTGGCAACGCAAATTCTGCTCTTAACGATCCATGGATAGAGCACACTAGCTGTAAATTCATAAAATAAGACACCTGTCATCCATACAGACTCAGACTTTCATAAACCACCCCCAGATGGAACACTATTTGCTAATTCTGGCGGTAGTTGACATCGGTGTCAACTATTGAAATTATGGATTAATATCTGTTCTAATAGTTGACACCTACATTTAAGCCCTAAAACGTTGTATAAATATATTAAAAAAGATATCAAATGATTCTCATGAACTTAATGAATAACATAAAAGTAATTAAAACATCATTGAACTCATATAAACCAACTAAAAAGCTTATTTATCTTGACTTCCACTTTAATGAAACAGGGTAACAGAAGCCAAGTTTTCAGGCTACTAGAAAATTCGCCATTACAACCTCTCACAAATAAGCTTGAGTTTTCATCAAACTAATGTCGATGGCAGCACAGCTACCTAGTATAAGTTGGCAGTACGTAAACTTGTACAGCTAGTTTGCCGATTGACCACACTGCAAATCCTTGTAAGATGTATAATAATATATAATATATAATAAAATGTAGAAGTATATGTAATGAGGTGTATGGTCTCGTGAATGATTTTATTTTTTTGTGCTAAAGAATTTATGTTGTAATTCAGTCTGTCGTGGAAGTTTTTTGTATTAAGCTGTTGCAGTATCCAAGATTGATGGAATGCCAAGTCTTTTTGTAATAAGTCATTGGTCACGTAGAAAGTAACCACGTCCATTATTCTTCGCAATACTTTGGACTGGAATGCTTGCGTTTTTTTAGAACTGCCTCATATGTCTGTCTATCCATTAGGTCCAAGTGTTTCAGAAGCACTTCGTAAATGCTAAGTTTGTTAGAGATAAATTTTCAAATATACGCGATAACAAAGTAAATCGTTTGTAAAGTCCTTTTCTTTTCAGCCCCATACTTCTCGAGATACAATTATTGTAGTGTTAATGATTAATTTAATCATTATCGTAGGTAATCACCCTATTTTTAATTTTATATTATTTTTAAATTTTTTATTTTTAAAGAGAAAAGATTGGGCTGAGCCGGGAGGCCATCCCGGGTCTCCCGTGTTACATGCGCGGTACGCTAACCACTGCACCACCGAGCTCGGATCCAAGCGGAGCCAATCCTTCCTCTTCACTGATAACTCTCCTCCGATCTCGCATGTTTTAAGAATAGTTACGGGAAGTGGACAATTTTTGTCCAATTTGTGGCATCTCTTGACATCGTCAATTAAAATTATTTTTCATTGATGTTTGTTGATTTGTTTAACGACCCTTTATGCTACTAAGGCTAATCAGACGATGCTACAGTGGGAGTCCTAAATTTTGCCTACCCAGGTATAATTAGGATAGGGATCTTTAACGAGTACCTGACATCGTACAGGCTCGGGACCTCCATTTTACGTTCTATCCAAGTACGGCTTAGCCAAGGATTTTTTACTCCAATTAAAAAATCCTAGGGCCACCATGGGACTCGGCACCGCGACCTTTAGTATTGAAGTACACTGCACCACAGGGGACCCCAAATTATTTTTTATTAATTTAATCATTATTGTGGGTAACCACCTTATTTTTAATTTTATATTATTTTTAAATGTTTTATTTTTGAAGAGAAAATATTGGGCTCTACTCTCTAGGGTTCGACTCCCGGCTGAGCCCAATCTTTTATCTTCAAAAATAAAATATTTTAAAATATAGTGTTAATGATGTACACTATGTCTACAGTGGAAGTGATATGAAAATGAATCTGTTACTTCGTTATAAGAAATAATGTGTTTTTATAATTAGAATTGATCATGCAGAATGTAACTTCTCCTGATCGAAAACTGGAGAAGAACATGAAGGTTAGTAATTGGTACGTCATACAAAAAAAAAAAAAAAAATGTACCGCTATGTGCATTCATTGTTAAGACTATGAAAAAATTATATTAATAATGTAACGCTTGCGTTGCTTTAAATAATTTTTATTAGACGAAAATAATAATTTACAATGTCAGGCAAACAATAAAATCTCAAATAATTAACAAGGTTACAAAAAGTATCAACTTGTAACGACACAGGAACACAACAATAACCGTATGATTCAATCTTCAGAGCAAGACTAACTCTCCTGTCCATCACTCCTTTTATTTAGTCTGAATTAGAACATTTTAAAAGATTCACGACAAGCGTAGAAGATTCTGAAACAGTCACGAATAGTAACTAGAACAGTTTGTTCCAACAACAAGTCTATAACTATTTTAAAGCGTTACAATACAATTATGTGGGTAAAACAAATTTTATTCAAAGAAAAATAACAATTTTCAATGCCACACAAATTATGAGAGCACAAATATTTAAACAGGTTACAAACACAGAAATAACCATATGACTTGAAATTCTCAGCAACACTAACTCTCCAGTCCATCGCTCCTTATATATAGTCGTAAGGAGAACAGTCTAGAACCTCCTGGGCCGGCGTAGATGGTACTCGCGCACCTTATTCATAAACATGTGCTATGATAGTTTGGTCCAACTTTTAGTTCATTCCAACAAAAGGTCTGACCAAACGAGGTCTCCTTCCTTGTGCAAACATGAACTAGAACAGTTTGTTCCAACAACGTCTAAAACTATTCTAAACCATCTATTTTTTTTTTTTTTTTTTTAATTTAACGTTACAATATTTTACTTATAGATTCGTATTTGCGAAAACAAAGCATTAATAGAGCTTCACGAACTAGGCCTTAACTTGGTACATGGAAGACAATACGGTACATTAGAGCCAGACTGAGCCAAGTCCCAACTATCAATTTTGTATAAATTGAAAATGACACCAAAACATCCAAGCGACCAAGACTCTCTTAAGTCCATTTTCATAGACTGTTTCAATAAAATTCATTTATTCAACATCTTTTTCATCCTAATATGAAAACAAACAACATTGTAATACACCTAGGAAAGGGCCGGGGAGAGGGGGAGGTGGAAATGATTTTAGCTAAGAACCAATTGGAAGTAAATACTTAATCCTGAATCCAGAGGGCCATTTTGTTTCGTTTATTCACATTATTTAGTCAGTTATTCTTATCAACCCAAAAACAAAACTAATAGATTTATATGTCTACTATCCGGGGTTGTTCCCATACCTACTTCCCAAGTATAAGTACGATACTAGGGACTTCACCTGGACAAAAGACTGACATGGAAAACCCACATCACACTAATCAGAAAGCCACTAAACAAACGATATGGACTGTTATCTAGGTTACTTAACAGACGCTCTAAATTATCCCTAACCAACAGACCTACAATATACTCGTACAACGTGCTCATTAGACCCATTTGGACTTACGGGATAGATATGGGGCAGTACAAGTAAGCAAAGGATCCAATCCTTTCAATCAAAAGTATTAAGAAGGATAGTAGATGCACCTTACTATGTGACTAATGATTTAATACACAAGGACCTTAGCATCCAAACAGCAATCGATACAGCCAAACTATACTACAAAAACGTACAAAGACTAACTTTCAACATGAACCCTCGAGCAGAAATATTTAAATCCACCACAAATCCACACAATCCACCCCGACGGTTGTTGAGGCGGGGTCTAGAGACTTATTGGAATAACTAACGCCAATGTATCACACGTAAGAGTAGAACACAGATTTGCTCATTACGAAAAAGTTTTGCAGATAGCAAATTTAAAACATAAGACACAAATAAATACGTCTACCTTTATTATTAATAAATTAATAAAAGTAAACGTTTTATTCTGCGAACATAACCTCTGTTGTGGATTACCGCTTATCAAGCCATCTAAATGTAATAATTCAAAGATATACAGTACTTATATCGAGATAGGTTTTGCCCCTAAGCCAGTGGAGCCCACGCTTGGCCTTCGGGTGAATGTCGATAGAAAGTGCCCTGACGGAAAGGTCTGGACAGTTGCAAAACCTCCGCAGCCTGACCCCACTTCCTTGCAATCCCCATTGCATTTCTTTCATAACAGAAAATATGAACCTCCATCAACAACAAAGACAACAACAACGACGCAGTATGTTGTCGTTGCATCTCCTTCTTGTTAGTAAAACACGATAAAGATAAAATGCGTCGCATATACAACAACAGATAAAGGAACTCAGACAGATACGACTGATAATCTTGTCCCCTCTTTACGTCACCCCTCTGAGATATCTTTAGCAAATATAGAAGTGAAAACATAATGCAACCTACTTTCTGTTTTGTTTTTTTGCTTAATGTGTACTTTTTTTATATAAAAGGGGATAAGGAATAAAGATAAATATTTGGTTACGATTACACAAAAAAAAAAAAAAAAATTAACTTTCTATAGTACGATATGATTACGAAGTAGTTATCTTTACAGACACGGCAAAACTATCTTCAAGATTACTGCAGGGACTTTATCTTGGAATGTTCATTTACTTTCTAAATGGCAAACTTGACGTAATATGTTAAAAAGTTTATTTTCCAATAGATATGATTATCCATTATTCCTTTTAGATAAAATTAAAAACATTACATGATTAGTTTAACAGCCTTATCATAATCAACTTCCAGGAAAGGAAAATAGCTTCTATTTAAAAAAAAAAAAATGGTTACATTTAAAAACTATTGTGACGAAAATAGAAATATAGGAAATCATTGAGTTGAACCAAACCAACGAGGATCACATTGGCAAGCCTATCACTAGTTTTGCTCTTGGTTTTATTAACCAAAGGCGTTATAGCAATGATTTATGAATTTTATAAATATGAGATGATAATTTATAAGACTGGGTATCAGTTTACGTCATTAAATGAAACATTTTCATGCAATAAGGGCTTAGGGTATAGGTAAAACCGAAACCCTTATTGAAATACTGTTTCTGGTAGTTCTACCCTCCACCCCCTCAGTACGCCCATGAAAACTTTATCTTCCCTATCACTGAACATCGTTAGTTATCTCTTAATGAGGTATCGTTTGCAGTATCTATTTAAAGCGAAGGTAGTATATCCAATATACTCCTGGATATTGGAGAGAACTTGAGGAGGCTGTTTGTATTACAGGATCTGAGTTAGCCCCCATAGCGCTCCCTCAGGATCTGCCAATGTCTTGAACGAAATGTTTAATTAGCAACATATCCTTTTCTTCAGAATTATAAATTTCCTCCTTAGTAACGCAGAAAAAGTAATATGTTGAATACATTTTAAAAATAACACTTTAAGTTAATGGGTTCCACCCATCATTTGTAAGAGACAGGGATTCAAAGTAAAAATGTTAAGCCAGTGAAGCCTCGAGGCTTTCCTAGTGTCCTAGGAGACGGTGGTGGTATTGTCCTTCTGTTGTGGGAGGAAGAATTAACAAAAAGACAAATCCAAAGAACCTATTCAAGAAGTAGGAGGACAATTGGGTGTTTTTTCTTGGACCATGTCGAAAGGGACAAAGACGTCGAAGCATTCATAGACCATTCCTCTGGAGGATATACGCTAGAGGTACAATATCATTCCTCTCTTTTCTTCCCATCCATCTTCTGCTTTGAAATATTCTTTAGCATTTCACTTTTCTTTTCTTTCTTTTTCTTGTTTTTCCTTTTTTTTTTTTTTTTTTACTATTAAATCGCTCGGGAATGATTAATTAAGAGGATGGGATCCTCTAGAAATCCCTACCGGGTTCTTTTTAAAAGAGGGACTCGGCATTGAAATGTAACGTGCTACCTCCTCGAAAACATTTCTTTATAGCCTTTCAGATGAGAATCTTCTTCCTTTTTATTTTTGTTTATGTTGATGTGATGAAAGCCAAGCGACCGAGCTCTCTCAGGGAGTAAAACTTTGCCATCAGCTGTTCAAAAATTATTGAAAAGTTCTTTTTTCGAACTCATTCGATGAAAAATGAATGATGGGTACGAATATTAAATCCCGGAGCCAGAGGAAATTTAATAATAATCGGCATCAATCCCCCACCCTCTCCGATGGCCCGGGGAATCTCCGTATAGCCTAACCAGCGAGTAAGGTGAGGACAAAAAAAAAATCCGTTTTCCAATTAAGAATATAAGCCAGGGAATGTATGCGTTTTTATTCAGTTATCCTAACTAGGTAACTAAGTAACAATGTGGGATGGTGTAGTTATCTCTATATATATAAGAGGCTTTGTCCTGACTGACAGAATCAACGCAGAGCAAAAACTACTAATGATAGAAACTTGAAGTTCGGAATTTAGATTTTAAACGCGATGTAGGTAACCACTAAGAAAGGAATTTCAAAAATGTAACCCCTAAGGGGCTTAAATGACGAAATTGTCGTTTAACTTTAACGGAAATCTATTGTTGAGATTTTAAATCATATGTTTTTTATTTGAATATCGATTTAACGTTACAATATTATTAAAATAGACATTCACATAAAATATGGCTACTGATTATTTAAATATTAGTGGTAATCAAATAATGCCCACTGTGATTCCCATGATTGGGGATGGTGCGTGTTTATTTCGATCTCTTCTCCATATATATAAGAGACTTTGTCCTGACTGACAGAATCAACGCAGAGCAAAAACTACTAATGATAGAAACTTGAAGTTCGGAATTTAGATTTTAAACGCGATGTAGGTAACCACTAAGAAAGGAATTTCAAAAATGTAACCCCTAAGGGGTTTAAATGGTGATATTGTCGTTTAACTCTAACGGACACCTATTTTTGCACTTCGAGAAAAAATATCTGATTTGGACTCATTTTAAAGATCTTGATCTACGGGGCGTCGAAAACGATGTTTTAAAGCCGAAATATGAAGCGTTCACGACGAGTAAGTTGTTTCGGCGGTTTTAGTGAATTCTCTCCATTGCGCGCCTCCCTCTCATCTACCGAGCCGGCAGCTTCCCCCTCCAACATTCCACCTACCGGAAGCTCCGATTCTACTAAATCTCCTTAACATATTATATTAAATCAATACCAAGATAATGATCACAGAATTGATTTTAAAGGCTCGCGGGCAAAGCCGCGACAGGGAATGCTAGTACTAAATATAACTCTATACATTTCTAAATATAATTATACAATTACTAACTATAACTGTTGTTGTTATTAACTGTAACTATATCCATGTTCAAAAATTGGTGTATCCGGAGCACACCCAACCTTTACCACTTTTTCTTTTCAAATCCCCTTAATACATTGACTGTGTACTAATGATAATCTAGTAAATGTTTTAAGTTATTTTGTGCCTTTTGATATAACAATGTTTCGGCTATCTTGTGGTTATGATAATGTTTTTTTTTTGTTTACATGTTCCTTAATATTATTACCATGGAGTGATGGGACTCAACCATTATGCTTTTATAAAATTGTAGTTTACGGGCGTTGATGACCATAGCTGTTTTTCGCCCCTAAACAACATCAAACAAACAATAAAATTGTAGCAATTTTCACCTTGTAATACAGGCTTTAATGACCGCGCTACTGTTTTACACTACAAAAAAAAAAAAAAAAAAAAAACCAACCTAAAATTATAGTTGAACTAGTTGTATATCCCGGTTTATCCCGGAGAATTTCATTTTTTAAATCTATAAAATATATAAATTGAGACTTTTATCGACTCAAACGGTCGATTTTGTAAAACCAATGTAAAGCGAGATCAAAACGATTATTATAACAATAAAGAATATACCCAGAGATCGGCTGAAGTTATGCAATTTTAATATGGACAGGTGTTCGCACCCGGTCTGAAAGAACCACTAAGCGAAATGTGGAGAATTTAGGACAAACGGTATGGATTTCTACAAAGAACAAACAGAATTTCATCTTTATATACATAGATTATAGCTGTATATCCCGGTTTCACACGGGGAATTTCATTTTTCTAAAGAAACGATCGATTTCGTAAAAAAAAATATTGTAAAGTGACATCATTATGATTTTTATAACAATAAAGAATATCAGCTGAAGATTGGCTGAAGTTATGCAATTTTTATATGAACAGGTGTTCGCACCTGGTCTGAAAGAACCACTGAGCGAAATTTGGAGAATAAAGAATATCAGCTGAAGATCGGCTGAGGTTATGCAAATTTAATATGGACAGGTGTTCGAACCTGGTTTCAAAGAACCACTGAGCGAAATTTGGAGAATTTAGGACAAACGGTATGGATTTCTATAAAGAACAAACAAACAAACTTTCATCTTTATTTATGTAGATTATTATTTATCATATATTATCTGTTCAATTATCTTATTAACTAAAAATAACTTGCTTTCTAACTTTTATCCTAATGTTTGAAAACAAATTGTTGAGCAAGTTAAATGGAGCCGGTGGCAGAGTCAATGTGTCAATCAAAGAGAGGGTTTGATATGCCAGGCAAAGAGTTAGCATTTTTAGTAAAAAGAAAATTTCTATGCCTTCTCTTGATACTGTTTTGAGACTTCAGTTATCTCATCTGGAAGGGTAAGTACTTGGACTAGAATAGACTATGAAGCAATCTAAAAATTCCTAATTCCGCAGGGATTATCGCTGCTCGGAGCAGACCTGTTTTAACGGGAACAAAATCGAAAAGGGTAAAAAAGTTATTAAATTCAATTGTAATCACGGCTCGAAGGTAAGAAAATCGTTATTGTCGATAAAAATTTTATAAATCAAAAATAGAGGGGTAGGTGCGATAGTAATTTTCTGTTAAAGTTAGTTCTCACTCTTCGTGGGGGAGGGAGGCTGTAAGGGGAGGGGGGGACTGTACCCCTGGAAAAGGTGAGAAACAAAAGTTACAAATTGAATAAATTTTTATTTCCTAATATTAATAAATTTTATTAGCAGATGGATTACAGCGGTGAAGGAGATATTGAGGAATGGAGAAGACTTATTGAGGAGCCCTGGTTCTGCTAGAGACTGTAGTGGCAGTTAGTTAATAAATTTTCTTTGAAAAATTAATTGGATCTTACTTAGGCAGAATACCTCGACTCCCCCCCCATAATTTTTGCAACCTCTCCCTCCAATTGGTCCCCAACCGTTTTTTCGGTTCGGGAACGGAATCGGACGATGCTACAGTGGGAGTCCTAAATTTTGCTTATCCCGGCAAAATTAGGAAAGAGATCTTTAACTAGTAACTAACATGGGATGGGGTCGATACATCCATTTTATGTCCCATAAAATTATGCTTAATATAAAATTTATTCCCCTTAAAAAATCTCAGGGCCATCTGGCGGGATGCGAACCCGCGAACTTTTATACTGTAATATGCCGTAGTTGACCCCCGAAACCCAGTCTTGATCCTCTATGTATTAGAATTTGTTATTAGGTTTGTTCCAACAAGCTATCTACTGTATTGTATTATTAGGCTATCTAATGCGCTTGTCCCTTCCCACTTTTTTTATTAAGAATTTAATTTTGTTGGTTTTTGAACAACCATCGGTCATAGTTTCTACATTCATAACGTTTCTATTTTCGGTTAATAAAACGGGGAAAAAAAACTAATCAAAAATATAATAAAATTAGTGGGGGAATGGACATTTGCAGTAAGTTATTCCACGACTTCTTCATTATCTAAATCTAACGATAATATTTACTTTGCTTTGTTATCTTATTTCATGTGATAGTTGAGGTTGACAGAACACAACAGTAAACCTCTCCCACTTGAGCCCATGGACCAAAAAAAACAAAACAAAAAAATAAACCCAACGGGTCTTTGTCATTCGAGAACTTCTTCTTAAGTGCATTGGTCGTTGAAATACAGATGACATTAAAGTCAAGGTCAATTATCCTTTAAAAATTTTAATGCCTCACTTAAACAAACATTTAGTAATTTTAATCCATATTATATGTTAAAAAATAGCCTTCTCGTTGTTGTAGTGTGCCCCTCCCCCCAGGTCTTTTTTTCCTTTTGTTACACCAGTTACTTTACTGTTTGGAAAGTAAATATTAGTTTTTTATTATTAACTAAAATTAAATTAATAAACTTTTCAATCATAATAGTGATGATATATCCATTGGCGGATCCGGGGGGGGGGGGGGGGCTGTGGGGGCGGCCGCCCCTCCCTTTGGAAAATTTTTCGTCATTTAAAGATAGAATTTGACTTTCCTTAATGTAAGGGAGCAATTTAAAAAACAAATAATGTGCAGAACAAGTAGAATTTTAGTTGTGGGAAAGGAACATAAAGGTAAAAAAGCTGATTAGCAGATCCAAATGAAGGTCTGTGGGGCTGCAGCCCCCCCCCTTTAGGACTGCAGCCCCCCCCTGGATCCGCCCATGGATATATCACAACAATATCATAAGATGAGACATATTAATAGGTTATTAAATCTCTATTGCATGAAAATTTAATTTTGTACGTTCTACCCATGCTCCTTTAAAATTCCTTTTGTCTCTATGCAAGTTTTCAAATACTAATCTCAAGTTGCCTCTTTTTTTTCTAACAATATCCCTTTACTTATATATTAAACCAGTGGCGGATCCAGACATTTTCTGATGGGGGGGCGCACTTTATTTTTTTTCATTTCATGAGTAATGAAGGCCCTAATTCAAAATACATATTAGTACATAGTGACGTTGTAAATTGCTGTGAATGTTTAAATACAATTCATTTTCAATTATTGGACTTGAAAAATTACTAAGCATAGCTCATTTTATATAGAAATAGTAATACTTTATCAGTGTCCTCACCTCTCGGGGGGGGGGTGCCCCTCCTCTGGATCCGCTACTGTATTTAACAGTCTCTGATTCTTTCTTCGTTTGAGAGTAAGGAATACAGGGATGAGAATATAATCTTTTCTACCACAAATTCATCTCCATGGGAGAGTTTATTGTTTCATAGAAGTCTGCACGTTCCATCATGTGATAATGTGTGCAAGAAAAATAATTTGAATTAATATTCATTATAAAATTGGGGAGAGTGGTAGCTCAAGGTTCGAATCAGGCTTAGCAGGGTATCATAAATATTCTGCCAGAGTTTGTCTCGTGGGCCGAGAGACCTTAGGCCCGGTGCACACGGACGACACTTTTCTGCGATCCGGACTATAAGCCAGGTCAGGTGTACCTGGAGTACAATGGACCGACCGGATTTACCATTACACTCCAGGTACCCCTGACCTGGCAGGTACCCCCTGGATCTCAGAAAAGTGTCGTCCGTGTGCACCGGGCCTTACGGGGGCACACCCAGCCTAGGGGGTCACCTATGGTGTTTTGGTTAGCATAGCAACCTACATAACAAAGGTTGCGGGTTCGCGTCCCGAGGTGGCCCTAGGATTTTTTAATGGAGAAAAAATCCTTGGCTATGCCGTCCCTCGGATAGGACGTAGAATGGATTTGTACTTTGTGAGGTACTCATTAAAGATTCCTATCCTAATTACACCTGGATAGGCAAAATTTAGGACTCCCACTGTAGCATCGTCCGATTAGCCTTAGTGGCATAAAGTGATGTTAAACAATTAAGGGGCCTGGCGTTTGAGCGTGATCACGGATTGCACGACCGCAGACCAAGAAACAGTCCTTACACAGTGCTGAACCGAAGATCCTTCATGGGTTGTAGTGGTACATGTTTTTTTAAATTTTATTATTAAGAAGAAAAAATACGGGGAAAATGCATGAATTTTAATGCGGTGTCACCTGTACAATCTATTCCTCATAATTAGGTATAGTCTCTTCCCCCTAAAAACTCCTGAAATTTTCAGTCAAAATGATAAAAATAGTTCTTCTTTACATATAGGCAAATTGTGGACACGGAGCATGACTTTTCTCAATAATTTATATCTCTGTCGGTCAGTTAGGTTGCAATCAAGTATAAGTTGGTCATAATTTTGTTCCGTATGTATGTCGCACGAGCATTTGTTTTCTCAAGTATATCAAATCGATGTAACTTCTTGTTCGTCCGCGGCCCGTCAGTAAACCTGTAAGTCTGCTTTTGATTGTAAGTAGCTTTAGTCTATTTTCAAATTCATTTATGTATCAGTATTAAACCATAGGCTTACAAAGAAACTTGCACTCAGAGTTATAGATAAAAGGATGTACTGGTTTAACCAGTGGATCGCTTTAGCTCAATCACATTCTTGTGATTTTAATGGGCGTTTGAATGAATTGCCTGCATGGCGGGACCAGCTAGCCGAGCTGATTTCAAAAAGAGTAGCTCACTACCAAGATAAAGCATTTAATCGAGCGATTTCTTCAGGTCGGTTTCAGCTATACAGAGTGTTGGTAAATGATTACAGGGAATTTGTTACAGCAAACTTCGTTGATAATTTGAGTTATTAAGAGGCAAGATGGTTGTTTAAGCTTAGGGGCGAACTTTTATATTTGAACTTCAGGCCATGGTTAGAAAAAAATCGAGATTCTGAAACTTGCTCACTCTGTAATTCCAACTGCCGAGAAGACACTTATCACTTTATAGGGGTATGTAGCATATTATCCGAATTCAGGCTTATTTATTTTGAAAGCCTTGCCTCTCAAGGGGAGAAATTATTTGTACCTAAATGGTCAACAAGACCCCCGCCCTTTATTACGCTATGCTCGCCATGCTTGGAAATCAAGGTACAACTGGTTGTCTGATATATAAACATTTTTCTAATTAATCTAATCTTAGTTCGTGGCTGACCACCATTTTAAATTATTTTTAAATAGTTTATTTTTTTGAAGAGAAAAGATTTGGCTCCGCCGGGAGTCGAACCCGGGTC
Organism: Aelia acuminata; assembly: GCA_911387785.2. Classification (NCBI taxonomy): domain Eukaryota; kingdom Metazoa; phylum Arthropoda; class Insecta; order Hemiptera; family Pentatomidae; genus Aelia; species Aelia acuminata. The sequence continues at coordinate 123,179,360 of OU426982.1, read as the reverse complement.
TCCTGCGTTACATGCGAGGATGCTAACCACTACACCACAGAGCTCGGCTCAAGGCAGAGCAAATCCTTCCTCTTCACTGATACCTACTCCCCCTATCTCACAAGACATTTGTCTACCTCTCGCTACTACTCACAAAACTTGTGAGATAGGGGGAGTAGGTATCAGTGAAGAGGAAGGATTTGCTCTGCCTTGAGCCGAGCTCTGTGTTGTAGTGGTTAGCATCCTCGCATGTAACGCAGGAGACCCGGGTTCGACTCCCGGCGGAGCCAAATCTTTTCTCTTCAAAAAAATAAATTATTTATAAACATTTTTCATTTTCTTGTTATTTATTTTATTTAATGTATGTATTTTTTTCCTTTACTCCCTGATCTCTGTAAAATATGAATCCCCTAAAATTGTAAAATATTAAATCTTATGTCTGTAAAATATTACTCTGTAAAACAAAGGCAGCTAACTCTGACAGACGGCTATTGCCATTGTCATCAATATTTTTCAAATTTTAATTGTATTATATATTAATGTGTAAATAAATATTATTCATTCAATGTCTGACTTTAATCTGTTCATTTACGTCATTTGCCTAGATATACTTTTGACTTTAGCCTGAGGGGCTTTACGTTGATAATCTTGGAAAGAGATATTTTTTCCCCAAGACCCTTGTAGCCCCAGCTGTTCATTGCAATATTTATAGGTAAACAGAAGAGAGGCCTGAGGAGGGCTGTTGAATGCAGCTGGGGGAGTGACGTTTGTGTTGGTGGGGGCTGCGCCAAGTACCTGCGCGCCGGCCTGCACCTTCCTCCGCTGGCAGGGATAGTTCCCAAGGACCGCCGAACAGTAAGGGTGTCTTGGTCTGCTCTGCGTCCACACTGTAGGGCTCACTCTGTATAGTTCACTTCGTCGGAGTCGTCTTCATTGTGGAGATCAGCTGACGGGTGTTCTCGATATCGATCTTATACTGCTGTAATGGAGGTGAGTCCTCTCTCTTTATATACAGTCAATAACATTACGCATTTTATCTTCTTAAAATGCATCAAAAGATACATCAAAAACGTCTAAATAATCATGATAAAAATACATTGAAAAACATTCATAAAGTCTTATCGAACAAAGTACTGCGCGCTTATTACGTAAGCAAACATTTTCTCAAGATAAGTTAAATAAACGAAACCTAACCCAATCATAATTGCTGATGTTTACAGTCGTATCATGTGTGCATGGCATTGACAATACGAAGGTCACTAATTCTCGTTAATACATTTCCGTATGATATGCAGTCAATCGATACCCTAACCCAGTGCCGTTGTTTCGTGACAGCTGTTCTTTCGAGTACCAAACACTTCGATATTAATTGTATGGAGTACGGAATGCATTTGAAAGTGAGTTTGAAGTGATCTTTGACAAGAATCCGAGCGAGATTGTATTCTGTCTTTGTCAATGTTTTGGTAGTCAGCTGAGAGCTGGGGCGGAGTGGGGGGAAGCTGGCAGGTGGTGGGGGAACACCTCCCACCAACATTATCCCACATTCTACCATTTGTTGTTTTTTCAACACTATTCATATTAATACAACAATACTCATACTACATAAACAATATAAATTATATTTTACTATTTGAATATTATTATCTTATAATTGAGGATTTCCTAAAAATCCTTGGAGATGGTATTGACGCTGGTGTAGTTCCGTGTTGTTATTGCTGGTCGCGTAGGTACGAGAGCACCTGGCCATTGCCAAGTTCAAAGTCGTATATTTTTGGTCTTGAAAAACTAATAGGCTCGACCTTCCAACGATTATTTTCGTCTGTTTGTTGTTTACATTAGATATGTTTGTTTTTTTATAGGACTTGAGAATTAATTTTTGAAAAATTCTTCATTTAATAACAGTTATGATCCTAAAGTTGTACGTAATTATACTTTTATGCATATGTTTTATTTCTAATTAAATTTTCCCAAAATTTTAATCAACGTTGAAAGAAACATTTAATCATTAACTGTATATTGCTACCATATACGTAAATACGAAATTAATAAAACAATTCTATGTACATCTTTACTTAATAAAACATTAAATAAAATAAAGAAACATGTATAATGTTTAAATATCAATCCTAGTGCATTACTTGTTTAGACTTCTTTCATAGTTCGGGTATTATTTCTAAATAAATGAATCCAGTTCCAGATGATAACGCAACTTCCTTCTTGTAACAAATCGTTATTTACTTCGTCAATTTAATTTTTCGTTAGAAAATTATTATTTGTGTTAATAATTAATTTTTGTTTCTATTTCTAGCTTAAACATTTTTTTTTTTTTTTTTTTCATAGTGCTTCATTCGTAATTACAATGGAATTTAACTATCAGTTTATAACCGAATTTTACAAAAGGTAAATTCTGTCAAGAATGAAGTCGAGGTATAAAACACGTTCAAATTTTTTTTTGTTTTTTTTCCCCTCTCAAACATACTTATAATGTTATTTATATGTTTATTTATTATTATATATTAATTTATTATATTATATGATATTATTGTTTATAATATAATTTATATGTTCTTTGAGACGTAATCGATCTACTTGAAACTTCCCAAAAGTTTTTTGGGGCGTTAAAATCAGTTAAAAGTGACAAAACCAATCCTTGCACAATAATAATTTTAAGCATAAAAAAATAATTATATTTTCTTTTGTCTTCTTCATATCTGGCAAATGAATAATTTATTGCCACTAGCTCACCAGGCGAACTTAGTACCATTTACATATGTGCAAAAAAAAAAAAAAATAATAATAATAATATTAAAAATAAATAAAATGGGAAATAACATGACTTATTTTATGACTTGTTTTACTAAAAAAAAAAAAAAAAATCGAAACGCTTTAATTTGGTTTGATCTTTTTTGGGGTTTTTAAACCGAAAATTTTAAAAGTCTGTCCAGCTGTTCTTGAGTTATAAATAGTGTAACTAAGGGTCTGGCCACACATGTCCGCACCGGATCCGCACCGTAGCAATAATACAGGTTATGTTCAGAATATATTTAATTTAACTTACATATTACCTTCAGTTATGCCTAAAGTGGCCTGTGTCTGACATGTGTGGTTTGAACTTTAGGCATAACTAAAGCTAATATGTAAGTTGAATTAAAAATATTCTGAACATAACCTGTATTATTGCTACGGTGCGGATCCGGTGCGGACATGTGTGGCCAGACCTTAACTCGAATTTGTTTTACTTATTTGGATTATCCAAAAGAGTAAAACTCGTATTTATAATTGAACCAGAGCATTTGCATTTCTTTAAATAAATCCACGCGTATTAGAACTGCGAGTGTTATCATCGAACATTATCAAAGAACAAAGAAACAAACATCCTCATTTCTTGGTTTTTGTTATTTTTTTTATTTTGGTAATTAGGTGTATATAGCATTAGTCCTATCACCATGTTCTTTTTGTGAAAACATTGGTTGCAATAAATATTTAATACTATTTAAATTGGCTTGTATTGAATATTTATTAATATTTAAAGTAACTTATATTGAGTATTTAATTCTATTTATTGTGTCTAATTAATGCCGGACCATAACCATCTCTTTCCCCTCATTACAGTAATTTTAATTAATACAAATTTAAAATTGATGCATTGAGGATGGAATCTCGCATTTAACTTAAAATTAAGTACAATAATGTTTTCCTTATTACAGAGAAAGCAACATTTTCTTTTTCTTTTTTTTTTAAATGCAATAAAAAAAATCCATGTATATTACTTTGTTACTTACTTTTTTAATGTATAAATCTAATTGTGTTAATATATAATTTTTTTTGATCTTCTATTTGTTTTCTCCCTGGTTTATGCATAGTAATTTTAATAATTCCGATGGAGGGATGAAGTTGGTAAATTATTTTTTTTTTTTAATTCTAAGTTGTCTTATTTACGTATTATTTTTTAAATTTAAATTTTTTTTAAAATTCCAAATATTTTGTTTATCCTAATAGCATTTCGTAACTTAGTGTATTGAGTATAGCCCCGTTACGTACGTATGACACAAGTGCTCGCTCTCGTTATGCAGATCTCCAACTGAGCGTGGAAAATGAATTTGCTCATGGTCGTTGTGTTGTTGCAGGAACTAGTTCTAGAATATATTTAAACAATTTATTCATAGCTGGTTACATGGCAACGGTTATATTTAACCGATCTATGAAAGACTCTTGTTTGAATAATATATAAATGCATATTAAGGAAATTCTCACATTGCAAACATACATATATTTAATCAAGGAAACATTATTCGTTATTATTTTATTCAAAATAGCAGTTGAGCTGTTAAACACTACTTACTAGTCATAACTTCCCTGATCTAGTTATATGAATATACCGAATGTATGAATTTTTATTATACAATTCTAGCATGTTTTAAAGTTTTTGTTTTTTTTTTTGCTAAAATTTTCTGATTATAAGTTCAGATACGGAATATGGTTGGAAATTGTTAATTTTTTTTTATTGGTAAGAAGATCGGAGTGGATCTAATGAATTTGATAAGTTTAAATAAATAAGTGTGTCAAAGTTTTGATTTTAAAACTTTCAATTTCAAAAAAAAAAAGTTAAATGTTACGACCTACTAGTAGTAGTAGTAGTAGGGTATAAGTGCCTTAAGAAATTTTTACAGAAATGATGTGACTTATACCCCCTAGGGTGAACTACGTTCAGTGCTCTTACACCCAAGCCATCTTTCATACGTTCAATGAACTCTTTTCTAACAACAAAACATTACGTATACCCATTTCAGAAGAAATGCTTTGGAACTTATAACGATTTGGCAAAAAAAATGTTTTATTTTTTTGGCACTTAGACCCTTATGCGTTTCCACTCTTCAACTATTTATAAACTATAATACTACCGCTATTAACATATTTATAAACATCTGCTTAAAAGAGGTAACTTGTAGTGATACTGTATTTCTTTCTAAATAGAATGCTCTAAGTGCAAAATACAATGCAAATACCAGAAGATGTTTAAACAAAGGGTTTAACATAATGAATGATAATGATTGCACCATAATATTAGTATTAATATGTAAGTGTATTAGTATTAATACATAAGTACTTTTCTTCTGGTTAATAAAGAGTTTTTTTTTTTTTTTTAAACCGCCAATTTAATTTCTTATTACATTATATCTGTAAGTTATTAATGAAATGTAAGAAAGTGTTTTAATGTAATCAAGTATGAGTATTATGATGAAAATTATTGTTCATAACACGTACCAAAAGTGTCTTTTTGATACTTGGTCTAATTTCCGCGCTCGGCTACGCCTCGCCCGTTAAACACGATCGCGCACCAAAAACAACCACTTTTGGTTGGTTTTTCATCTAGTGATGAAAATAGCTATTCTATATAGATCGCAATACTTAATAAAAACACACGATGTTGTTCCGAAAAAGATATGAGAGGACATTGCTCCCCAAATACCTATCTTTAATTTTACTAGAGGTCAATGTACTCAAAGCCCTCTTCGGTTCGGCGAACTCTAATGTGTTAATTTTTTCTTGTACTCTTTTTTAATAAAGGGTCTGGAAAGTTAGACACTGAACGACCCCTTTTAGCCTTGTGCTGGGTTCAAGCTCTGTTGCGGCTGAAATAATGAAAAAATGGCATTTAAAAAAAATAATTTCTTGGCATGTGACGCCTACAAATGATGGTTCGATTTGAAGTTATCTTGATAACGATTACCTGCTCATCATAACCACACCTTTTAAATACATTTTTTCGTATACCTAGTAAACTTTTAGATATCTGGTCATGTGTGTATTTCGATAATTCATATCGATGGAGAAACCCGTTAAGCTTAACAAAATAACGCAACCAGAGTTTTTATTTCATTGAACAAAAATGATTTAGAATATTTAAATAATTTCTATGGCCATGTATAAATTCTTTTTAGATCGGAGCAATAACTCTTTTAAAATTATTCTGTGATTTCAGTTGACAGATTTCGCTAATGTTTTATTCAACAAGCGAAAATCGAGGTCATTGACTAGTTTTCAAACTTTATGCAAGTTTAAGTGCTGTATTTTTTTTTTTTTCCTTTTTTCTTTCTCCACTTTCATTTCCTCGTTTCCTTTGCAATATTTCTGCTTTGCTCATGGAAATGAATATTCGAAACACAAAAGAGCTATTGTTCAGTTCTTTTGTCTGGACCAGTACGAGGCCGCTGAAATTGCAAGCGTTCATTATAAACCAGAATTTGGCGCCTAGTTATATTTTTCCTAAAATAATGAAAATAATGTATTTTCATGGGTGTTCCTTTTTTTTGGGGGGGGGGGGGGGGGGGGGGTCCTCCCCTTCCTCACCGTTTAGGCTCTACGGGGTTTCCCGGGCCAGGGTAGAGGGTGGGGGGATTAATACCGAGTATTATTAAATTTCCACTGGCTCCGGGTTTTGGACTTGCTATCTTTTGGTTTTCAGTGGCAACGCGTATTTTCTAACGCGTTTTCCCACTCTGCCATCCCGCTACCGGTGTTCCTTGTTTGGATGTTTCATTTTTCGCAAGTTTGGTGTTGCTTTTTTTTTATTTATTTATTTGTTTGTTTAGAATCACTTTAGACCACTAAGGCTAATCGGACGATTTTACTGCGAGAGTCCTAAATTTTGCCTATCCAGGTATTATTAGGGTAGGGATCTCTAATGAGTACCTGACATCTTACAGACTATAAACTAATTGCATTTTTGCGCTTGTAAGGTATTGTACCGTCTATAGTAAAAATATTTAAAAAATTAAAAATGTTAAAGCAACCTATTTATTTACTTTTGGACCACTCGATATGCATTGACCTACACGTTTAAGAAACAATTCGATTTCTACTCTAAGTAAGTAGATAGATTTTGTGGTGCGCGCATGGAAACATATTTAAAAAAATTGTTCTCAGTTAAATCACTTAATACATTTGAAAATGATAGGGATGTTTAACGAGTACCTGATATCGTTCTGACTCGGGACCTCCATTTTGCGTCCTATCCGAGGGACGGCATAGCCAAGTATTTTTTACTTCTTTTAAAATTCCTAGGGCCACCGTGGTTAGTTTACTATGCTAACCAGTACACCACAGGTGGACCCTTATTCATTTGTATTTATTTAAACTTGCAACTGTAACTGTAAACCCCGCCAGTTAAAATAAATCGCATCAAGTGAATTTATACAGAAAACAATTTAATGCATAAACAGTCTTTTATAAAAACTACCTTAGTATATATTCAATGATAATAATATTAACGTCAACATCTGATGGTATACTGAAAAAAATAAATTTTATTTTTGTTTATAATTAGTTTTTTATTATTTTTAAATAAGTATTATATAATTTTTTAATAATTTTATAAGTCGCTGTCGGGAATCTTACCCGGGTCTTCTGCATATCCTTCGCTGTGCTCTTACCATTGAGCTAACCGTGGGGCCAATCCTAGTCAGGTCAATCTTCTCTCTTCAACGATCACCCCGCCAAGTCTGGCCACAATGCAGCGTATTAACTGTTGGCTGGACAAGTGTCCGAATAATCAGATCTAATCGATATACCGTCATAGTTAATATAAAACTGTGATAGATTTAAATAAACCTTTCTATAGAGCAAAGTCTCCTGGCTTAAGACTGATATTTATATATTTGTAATTTAATGAAATAAAAATAACGTTTTAATTTGAATTATACTCCTCCATTCTTCAAGTTAACCGAATTAAAACCTGACAGAAAGCGTATATTCCTAACATTCTCGATATTCTTTTGAAGCGTGTGACAACACAACCTTGACCTTATAGCTAACAATCAATCGCGGTAAATGCTTCCAATAGATATTATACCCAAAACGATACAGTCAAGTCTCGATTAGTCGATCTTCAAGGGATCGCCGAACATCTTTAGACTTAACTACAGTTCGACTTATCGATGTTAGCATTCGACTAGTAAATGGTTAAAATGAACACAACATTGCAGTTAAAATTACCTACGTATATTCTGCACAAATCCACATTGACATGACACACATGACATGACATGACATGACATTCGCCTCCCATTTACATCATTTTTAGTTCGACATTTTTACCTAATTTTCCAAGTTTTTGGAAATAAAATCAAATCGACTTATCGAGGTGAAAATAAGTGCAAAGATCCGGGACCATAGAGTCCCGGAGTGCGAAGATTCTCTTCGAATTATATAAGGATTCGACTTATTGAAATTCGACACGTTGACTATACACAAATTACGACACCTCGACTAAAAAGGTGTACGAGTGACCTCTACTTGAATTTAATTCTTGCACAGGACTCCTCTACTTTTCGTTAGGCCTAGCAAACGATGTATGTACGAGGGGTGATCAAAAAGTTCCAGGACTGATTTTTTATTAATTTATTTATAAAATCTACAGGCTATTGGACGTCGTCCCCTTCAAAGTACTCTCCTTGGGAAGCTATACATTTTTCCCAACGATGTTTCCACTGTGTGAAGGACTTTGAGAAATCATCTTGTGAAATGGTGTGTAGCTGCTCCAGCGATTTTTTTTTAATGTCATCTACGGACTGAAATCTCTTTCCCTTCATGGGTCTCTTAAGTTTTTGAAACAAGAAAAGTCTGCAGGGGCAAGGTCAGGTGAATATGGAGGCTGGGGAATGACCGTCATTCCATTTTTGGTGCAGTAGTCGCGAATGAGCAGTGCGAATGAACAGGCGCATTGTCATGATGCAGCACCCACTCACCGCTCCGCCACAACTCTGGTCTCTTCCTCCTTATTGCCTCGCGCAAATTTCTCAGGGTTTGAAGATAACGAAAGCGGTTAATGGTCTCACCTCGTGGAAGAAATTCATGGTAAACAACACCCTTCCAGTCGAAAAAAAACAGTAAGCATGACCTTGACGTTTGATTTGACCTGACGTGCTTTTTTGGGGGTTGGGGAGGATTTTGTCTTCCATTGTGATGACTGGACCTTCGTTTCCACGTCGTAGCCATAAACCCACGTTTCATCTCCAGTAATGACTTGTTTTAAGAAGTTTTCATTGTCATTTGCCATTTCAAGAAGTTCCTGACAAACTTGAACTCTGTGTTCTTTCTGCTGCTCAGTCAACAGTCTCGGAACAAACTTTGCAGCCACCCTTCTCATCTGCAAATTTTCTGTTAAAATCTGTTGACACGAACCAAATGAAATGTTCAATTCTTCAGCCATCTCACGAATGGTTAGTCGACGATTAGAACGCACGAGACTGTTCAATCTTGCAACATGAACGTCGTCAGTCGAAGTTGATGGGCGCCAGCGAAAACGAAAACAGCAGTAACTTTGCAATGAAGAAGGTTATCAACAAACTGAATAAACAGCTGAGTTCAGCAAGAGTCACGCTAAACAATGCTGCCAACCGCACTCTCCATTGCCGCGCAATCTCAACAGTCCTGGAACTTTTTGATCACCCCTCGTATATCCTTTTTTTTGTCTTCCATATCTGCTGGTTTTCGTCACAATTATTTATTATAGGTTTCAATAAAGATGAAATTTATAAGTCAGTAATATTTGAATATATTGTAACGTTAAATCGATAAGCAAACAAAGAAAACATATGGCAGAACCTCCCAAAACCGTTTGTTGGAACAAAATGAGCAGTTGAAACGAACTGTTTGGGTCTAGATCTTTCGTGCCTAGTCCACGCTGGCGTAGAACTGCCAGTACAACATTCCATACAAAGTAGAACATTCCAGGCCTGACTATTTACGATTATATATAAGAAGCAGTGACTGAACGAGTTAGTTGAAGTTTGTGTCTTGACTGTGTAACTCAAGTCATATGACTGTGTGTTATAACGTTATCATTTTTGTAACTTGCTCAAGTGTTTGTTTTATAAATTCGTTGGCATTGATAACTTTATATTTTGTTGAATAAATATTTGTTACCCATATAAATGGTACAATATAGATAACTCATCTATGGAACAGAGTAAATAAAAAAAACGAAAGCTTTTTTTTTTTTTTTTTTTTTTTTTTTTTTTTTTTTTTTTTTTGTCCTAGCCTTTTAGGCTATACAGGGTGTTTCCCGGCCACGGATGAAGGTGGGTGAAAAGCCGAAGCCAGGGGACTATAATAATACTCATCATGCTCTTGGCAGAATGTACTAAATTATTTAGTTAAATAAAGGTTTTACAATTAAATGCACTCCAACTGTCAAAATTTCTAACTTTATTAGAAAATAGGTCGGTTTCGACGTCAAGAACTATATTCATCTGTAATAATAAATCTTATTAATTAACAAAAAAATTGTCAAAGGAATAAAAGAGAATTCCTAATGTATAATACGCACAGCAGAAATTTTTAATGAAAATTTTTTTACGATACATCAGGTGAGAATTATCTTTATATGTTTTTTTTTTCTTTTATTGATTAATGAAATTTATTATTATTGATGAATATGACGCTTGACACCGAAAGCTACTGATTGTCTGATCAAAAACTGTGAAAATTTGACAACCTTGATTTAAAAAAATAATATAATACAGTTCGCCTACTATATGCTGAGTATTATTTAATGTCTCCTGGCTTCGGATTTTCATATAACATATATTGTCGGTGGCAACGCGTATTTCCTAACGCTTTAGCCCACTCGGCAATTCCCCAACCCCTAGGTTCTCTAAGTTGAATGAAAACGTGTAGACGATTTGAAACTCTTTTAACCCGATCGTGACAAAGTGATCTTCATATTTTTGCCTTGAAAAATATCCCCCCCACCCTTTTTTACTTTCACTTACCTATATATGAAATATATAGTAAGTGGAAGTATTGCGATCGTGAAAATTTTCGACTTCCGGTTTTCAACGGAAATACACGTTTTGGGGTCCCCTGAGTCGAAATGACCAAGTCCCGCGAAATGGTCTGTGTGTGTGTGTGTCTGTGTGTCTGTGTGTCTGTGTGTGTGTGTGTGTGAACAGACTAGCTCAAAAACTATAAACCGCGCGATCCTGAAATTGGGTATTTAGTGTAGGTATATGCCCGCGATGTGACAGCATAAATTTCATCAAAATTACTTAAAGGGAGGGGGTACTTTACTTAATAACTTTTGAGGTTTTTTTCGATTTTCGCAAAAACGGCTCTAACGATTTTGATTAAACTGAGTATTTCATCTATTTATATGCCCGAGATATGACTGTAAAAATTTCATCAAAATTGATTAACCGGAGGGGGGACTTTACTTAATAAATTTTGTATCATTTTCACGTGTTTTTTTTATTTACTCAAAAACGGTTTTAACGATTTTGATCAAACTTGGTATTTAATGTATTTATATGCCTGAGATACGACTGTAAAAATTTCATCAAAATTGATCTACGGGAGGGTGGACTTTACTTAATAAATTTTGTATCATTTTCACATGTTGTTTTTATTTACTCAAAAACGGTTTTAACGATTTTGATCAAACTTGGTATTTGATGTATTTATATGCCAAAGATGTGATAACCAGCATTTCATCACAATTGATGAACCGGAGGGGGGACTTTACTTAATAAATTTTGTATCATTTTCACATGTTGTTTTTATTTACTCAAAAACTGTTTTAACGATTTTGATCAAACTTGGTATTTGATGTATTTATATGCCAAAGATGTGATAACCAGCATTTCATCACAATTGATCAACCGGAGGGGGGACTTTACTTAATAAATTTTGTATCATTTTCACATGTTGTTTTTATTTACTCAAAAACGGTTTTAACGATTTCGATCAAACTTGGTATTTAATGTATTTATATGCCCGAGATACGACTGTAAAAATTTCATCAAAATTTATCGACGGGAGGGGGGACTTTACTTAATAAATTTTGTATCATTTTCACGGGGTTTTTTAATTTACTCAAAAACGGCTTTAACGATTAACAAAAATAAGATATGAATGTAGAAAAATGTGTGACTTTGGGAAATGATATTTTGCAAAACACGTCAATTTCTAATCTAAGTATGTTGGTAAGTGAAAGTTGTGTGTTGCGCGCACGCACCAGATTTTTTTCTCCCATTCCTTCCCCTTAACCCCTTTTTCTAAACCACTCTATAGGGCTTATTTTCGTATTCAGGGCACCTTCTTTATAAGCAATATCCGATGGTAATTTTTTTCCTTTTGACACTTCTATTATGGAATTATTAATTTTTTACAGGTTTTATCGGATTTAAACGAATTTTGACGGTTTCGAATACATTTATTTTATATTATCATTATGATTAAATCCACTTTAATCACTTCAATAATCAAAAGAGTGGCATTTTTGGTACCGTATTCTGCATCTATCTCGATTTCTTCAAAGATGTCACTGATACCAGTTTAATAAGTTCCTATTTAATATCAGTTAGGTATTGACCTTATTAATATTGCCGAATTTTCTACATATCTTCTCTGATATGATCTTTTATACTGATATTGTTTTCTGTATTAAAACATATCTAAAGATGGTGCTAAGTACGTGGAAACCTTCTTTTTTTTGGCTTTTATTATTTATTCGCACCTGTCTGCATGATGCTTGACAAACACCGAATGTGGTGGCCGGATGAGAAAACAATGACATGTCAGGCAAAGAAAAGTACTCAGCAGCACACCACTTCCTTGCTTGATTCAATTACTAGAGCTGTTTAAGTTAGAAGATCTCTCATCCAACTCCTTTTTAATCACCTCCTCGTATTTATTAGGATATAAGCTGTAGCCATTATCAGGCGATTGTTATGTCCATGTAGGCTAGTGTGAAAACGTTTGAACATAACAATGGACAACTGTTGACTGAGTCAGTATGTAGGGTCTGGTTTGTCACGAAGTACGTGGAAACTAACTTTGGGAAAAATACAATTTAAGGTTCTCTCTTCTAGAGAAATTTACCTTAACTTTTAACTTCTCACGAGAGTAATTGTACTTAACTCTTGTGAAACATTACTTTTAATGCAAAATAATTATGTAAACACAACGCTTTTTTACGAAAATAAAAAACACGTACGCCTCGGGTGAATAACCTACTAGAATAAAATAGAAAAAGTATTTACAAATTTTGACATGGCTTTCGCCGTCTTCTAGGAGTCCTAAAATTAATAGCCCATTCATAGAAACTACAGATAGATAATATTTAAAATGTTAAGAAAATTCAGTATTTTCCAAAAATATTTCTCCCTATTGTATTTAAAAATATGGCTTACTACAATAAAATTGGACACTATGTCTCCTATTTCATTTTTATTACAAATGTTACAAAATAACTAACTTTATTTCACCCATGGTTTGTAATTTAGGTCTAGCAGGTCTCTTTTTACTTCAGTTAAATTGAGTATTAAATCAATATATATTATAAAGCAAAGTGTACAATGTGCGTGCCGATAAGGCTCAAAAACGACTCCACGTACGATTATGAAAGTTATGTCGTTGTTTAGCCATATAATCCCTAATGGAGAAGGTTTCCGTTTTTCTCTTAAGGGTGTAAAATTGAAGAGAAGAGAATTGGAATTTTAAGGCTCTCGCACCATTTAATTAGGCTCTCTGAGATTGAGATATGAGTTTATGAATGAAAAATTTAGTTCGGGCTCCAGACTACCAGGAAGCGCTAGGGTGCTTTTCATCCAATATTTATTATTTATTCATCCAGTTAATTTTTTAAAGGTTGTATATTTGTTCAGCTGTTCTTTTTAAATTACTAAAAAATTAAGCGAAAATAATTAGTTTCTCCTTTGCTTTCAAAATAAAATAATGATTTTACATTTCTTCAATCTAATTAGAATTTATTAAAAAACCAATTGGATTCCTTAAAAAATTAGTTTTCTCATAAGAAGGCTAATCCATGATCAGCACATTACATTTAATCTATATATAATATATACTTGAGTAAATGTAATGCAATATGAGTGTACATTTCTTAGTAGTACAGTAAGCGAATAATATCAGAAATAAAAAAAGAGATGAATTGACTGAATATAAATCGAAAATAAAAAGTTTGAAGTGTTCCTTATTTGGGCGGACTCTGTACATCTCAAGTCTGCAGAATATTGTTACCAAATCAAAACCGAATTCTCAAGAAGGTGCTAATTTTGTTCTCTATTTCCTTTAATTTTAAAGTTTTTCTGGTATTAAAACTACCACACAACTACCGGAGCGAAGCCGGGCACCCTAGCTAGTATATATATATAAATATAAATATAAGTATTTAATAACTTACTATCTAGACGTTATTTAAATTTCACTTAAATTCCTTTCACTGTTACATAGAATACAAAACCCTGAAAGCCATAGTGTGCTTAACTTATTTTCGCCCAGAATTTCACTTAGCTTTTCTTCGAAGTAAAACAATGTTATTTTATTAATAAAATAAATAAAAAGATTTACTACCTACCTTTATGTGATTATATTTTGACATCATCACATCCAAATTTTTTTAATAATATTCCTTATTTTTATATTTAATAATTCAATCTTTACTCCTTTTTGCTGACGGATGCATGTTAATTAATTTTTTTTTTGTAAAATTAATATTTGTGGACAAATATCCTTAGTTGCTGGAAAAACAAAAACTAACATGATAACATCGTCTTTTTATTTATAACGTTTATTTTGTTCCCGGAGTTTAACAACTCAATAAATGAAACAATTTAAGAAAACAATCGATAAATATAATTTTTTAATAGGATGATTTATAATAGGTCTCTGTATTACTCTGGACTCAGAAGGCCTGATGAAGATCCACATGTAGGGCTCGAAACGTTCTTTTCAAAATAAAAAAATGTTTAACTGAAAATCCTCAGTATTAATGATCAAATCGTAAAGAAAAACAGTACACTATTCCACACCTTTATAATTATTTTAAAAATATTTACCACTAAATTAGTTAAAACTTTGCATTAAACATTATTACGTAGAGGAAACTAGGGCAGATGTAGAGTTTAATGCACCTCCAAGTGGCACAAATATTTGGACAGTTGATGCCATTAAACCGAAATGCAAATGGAAACCACTCTGCCGGAATCAACTGTAAATCCTATTCAATAAATATACCATTTTTAGAAACGTCTACTTAATAATTGTTTAAACTTATTAAGTATTACAACTGTTTTCTTAAATTCTGATTCTTATTCTTAAATTATTCTTATTCTTATTCTTATTCTTAAACTCTTCCTCAATAGTACGATGAAGATTACTGTGAATTAGCTTCAAAGTATTTTCTGCGGTTATACAGATTTTTACTCTCTTTTTTTTTTTTTAGATTTTTAAGTCTCTTTAAATTATTACATACGAGCAGACCCTGCCACGCGTTGCAGTGGCTCACTCAATACCTATTGTGCATTGAATTAATCATATCCTATTTATTCCAATTTTGTAAAAAAGTTAAAATTCACATCTGACCATCTGGCCACAAGTGAGGTGTAATTGACAAATTTATCTATTGACGAGATTTTTAATGAATTGATGTATTGTTTAACTAAAATATAGTTAATTGGGATTAGTAAGGAGTACACCTGAAGATGAGGTAATCAAGAAAAAGTGGTTGGGTTGCGGTCAAAATAAGTTGCACAATTATGTCCCAAAATTTAGGTCATTATCAAGGGCTCTCTGACAGTTGGAATACGAAAAATGCCTTTTTCGCCTTCCAACTGTCAAAGAGCCCTGATGATGACCTAAAATTTTGGTCGAAACGTCAGCTACAATAAAATATGTAATTCTCACATATTCGTGTTACTTATTTTGACTGCACACCCAAATTTTTTAATTGTTTTTTCAAATTTTGCAGTTTAAAACAGTTTTTAAAATCGTCAGTTTTTCTTATCTGAGCTCATTGGGATCACGAAAACAATTTTTGGGACGGTAGCCAACTTCGCTCCGAGGTAGTTGATGAATAAATAAAGCTCTCATGCTCTTTTCAAAGTTTGAACTTTAAAGTTTGCTATCTAAAAGTTTATAAGAACTAAAATCCAGTAGCTTACGGTTGAGCAATCCTGATGCTCCCAGTTTAAACCGAAGAATTAGTTTCGTAGGAGGAACACGGCGTTCGAATCGGTTGGGTTGATGCCCTTTCCTACACCCACCCATTTATTCCTATATCTATATCCAGCTATCGACTTATATGCTCTTGCTACTTCTGTATTATTTGTAGCTGCTCAACAAATACAAAGGTGGGAGTGTCCCTATTAGCATAACTCAATACATGATTCACTCAATATACAGTTATATTTCATTACAGTGGATAGGCAAAGGTCTGAAAGATTCGTCTGGTGTTAAGGGATATATGTGTGCTGAAACTTATTGTTTAATTAGTCATTTGCTCATTTAGCACCATCAATGATATCTTAATGTTAAACTATGTACATACATATAAGAAGTATTATTTTAATTATTATTTTTTTATTTTTTTATTTCGGTAACACATTAGGCCTAATGAGACCTATGGCCGCGCAGTGTGGTCTTCTTACAGACATTTGTGTTGCATGCGGGAGCACTGACAGCCTGGAGGGGGTAGCCCAAACCTTACGTTGCTGCTAGCCATGGTCACCATGGTGTAGCGGCAGACTGCCCATAGCTCCACAATCCCATTGGGGCCAATTTGGCAGTGTCCTTACCACCGATGGCGTCAGCTCTCTCGGGTTCAAGGACAGTGACAAACTGGTCTAGGTCCAAGGATTATGGTAGCCCAGAGTCAGCAGGCCCCGAGGACCTATATTTCTTTCCCTGAAGCATACCGTCCTTGTACCAAACCTCCAGGCGGTTACTGATATCCTGGAAAACCACACCACGATTCTCGATGGGATACACGGGGAAGGTACATCACTCCTACGCACGTTCCGTGTGAGTCGCCTCCAGTAGGCTGGCGGGCCTCACATACCCGGGGGCGGGGGGGGGGGGTTAGGATTGGACTGCGTGGCGTTCATTGGCGAGTGGTCACCCAAATGGAGCGGTCACCCATCCAAGTACTAAACACGCTCGACGGTGCTTAACTTTGATTACTTATTGCAAGCGCCTTCTTCCACTCGGCCATCCCTGCCCCTATACATATTAAGTATATTTATTTTATTTTTTATTTTTTTTATATTTATAAAAAAAAAATTGTTTACATGAATAATGTTTTGTCTTAATCTAACTTTTAAGTTTAAGACCTTACGAATTTCCCTAGAGAGGATTGCAGAATTCAATTAACAAAAATATAGTCAATCCTTTGATAAATAACAAAAAAAATCCTTTAATATATAGTCCTACGGAGAACAATCCAGTACTTTCTGGGCCTGCATCGATTGTACTCGAACATAGTAGTCGAAAAACATGTGCTATGACAGTTTGTTCGAACTGTTAGTTCGTTCCAACAATTCCATATTTTATTTTTTTTTTATTAAAGTTACAATATTTTGAATAATTAATTCGCTAATTAGAATAATTAATTCACCTTAAAAATGTATTATAAGACATTTTTAATTTTCCATTTTATATTGCTCTCTTACGGAAAAGAGTTTCGATTACCCGGACTGTAAATACAATCAATATTTCTCCTAGCTTAAAATTGATATATATTTTTTTGTTTTAATGCCTCACATTATAAGTACTTATACACAATTATTTGGTCACTATACCTAATCAATTCGTTATTAGTTGATTTAAAAAAAAAACTGAAGGAAGAATGGAGGTTCAACAACATGAAAAGATTTTTAAATATTAAAACTCTATTCCGAGATTTTTTTTTCTTTTCCATTGTAATTGTATTAATGCGAGAAAGACGATGGATGGAAGTAATTTCATTTTACTTCAGAAATTACTATCGATTTTACATTGCTTTCTAAGAATTAGGATACGCCATTTTTTCCTCAATTTATATTTTTCGTTGACTTCGAAATTATCACATTGCTAGTGCTCTTCAGTGCTATGCTGTAACTATACTTTATTATCAAGTTATTGTTCAAGGTTTGGAATATATCCACGTATTCGATGCACACTCTATAAAAAGAAGTATGTATTGTGAAATAGTCAAGTAACCATTTTACTTTTGCTTTTGTACGTCGGGACGTGGCTTATTTCGACAGGTTATGTAACCTTAGTGTAAGTGAACTACCATAAGCATCATCCTTAGTTAAAAATCTGGTGCGATGCGCGCAACACACAACTTTCACTTACCAACTTACTTTGATTAGAAATTTACGTGTTTTGTTAAACGCCATTTCACAAAGTCATACAATTTTCCACATCCATCTGCTTATTTTTGTTTGTATTTGCTCTTAAAAGTACACTAAATTTTTTTATTATTAAATGAAAGATTTAACCTTTGATAATTCGGCAACGCAAGCATAATACTCCAAGTCGCCTCATTTTGTAATTCTCTATGTAGTTGTTGAAAACTTCATACAGTTCCCATTAAACAAATAATTTCCAATTAATTAATTAATTAACAGAGCATCTTTAATTATAAAGAATGGGTCTGTCTTAAAAGGCGTACTGAGTATGCGTGAGCTCAACGTGTTGTATCAGTTGACGGATTTTTTTTCTTATTTTCTCCTGTATATGTTTACTTGATTTTTTCATATTTCATATTTGGCCATTTCTTATTTTTAGGCGAAATGAGTGACGGAGAATTTCTCCATATAAACAAAAACAAAGGACTTTATAGGAAAACAAAAAAGGCCCTTTGTTAATTATACGTATGTGTTAGTTTCTAGTATGTATAAGTAAATAAAAAAAAACATAGTAAATAATATTTCCACTTTACTTTTATTGTAAGACATTCAATTCAAATTAAAACAACCTCTATACATAAAAAATAAAACTTAATTGTCTTAGCTTGTGATGATCTATTCATCCCCCTGTGGGATTGGTGCAGGTGACTAGAATCTTCCAGGCTATCCTTATCCCCCTGTGGGATTCGTATAAAAATTCGGATTGTCTTTCCTTGGTCACCCTTTTCGGCCGAAAGTTTAAAAAGGGCCTTGCGCACTTTTCTTCTCTACACCGGCGCACACACACACTCCGGCGCACGCACACAACACCTGCGCACGAATTACCCCCACCCGACAAAAACTATTTAATATTTTATCACCTTAGCCTGTATAAAATTTAACATCGTAGTCTCACCAACACCCTATTTATGCCCCCTCAGAACATTTTAAGAACGATAATGCTTACCTGATATTAAAGAATACTTGATTCTCATAAAATTTGACGATTTTAATCAAAATCGTTAAAACTATTTTTGCGAAAATAGAAAAAAATGTAAAAATGGGTAAAAAAGTTATAAAATAAAGTGCACCTTCCGGTTGATCAATTTTGATGAAATTTTTGTGGCCAAATCTCGGGCATATGCATACACCAAATACCTAATTTCAGGTTCGTAAAGTTTATAGTTATTGAGCTAGTCTGTTTACACAGACACACACAGACCATTTTGCGGGACTTGGTTATTTGAACTCAGGAGACCCCAAAGATAGAAGTCTAGTTTTATATTATTTCACTTATAAATGTTTTAAAAATAAACCAATATTTAAACTTAGGCATAGGCGGATCCAGCCGATTGTAAAGGTGGGGCTGCAGTCCCACATCCCTCCCCCTGGACCTGCCAATCAGCTTTATTACCTTTATCTTCCTTTGCTAAAACTAAAATTTTATTTGTTCTGCAAATTATTTGCTCTTTACCTTACTTCCTTAATTTTAGTAAAGTTGAAGTATATCTTCACATGACAAATTTTTTCCAAATAGGGGCTGCAGTTGAATTTTGTACGAACTAGCACTCACATAAGTGCTCATTAAGAAGTCTCATAATGTCATTTGTGCATAATGTCAGTGTGCCGAGATATGACTATAGAAGAGAAAGTGTTTAATGTAAAGACACTATTGACCTCTTGTTGCATACATTCTATTCTTCGTAGAGGCTCTTGTATAAGAAGAGAAAATGTTGAAACATTTATCTGCGTTAATAAATAATTTGTATTAAACTAAAATAATAATGGACAATGCAAAACAAACAGTTAAAACTCAAATAATCTACTAGTATCAACAAAGTATCAAGTAATCAACAAAGTATATAAGTAACTAGAATCAAATAATACTACAAAGTATCAACTTGTAACGATATACCCTCTCTTTCGAAAGGGATAACCAAGCCACCCAATGTGTCCTTTTCAATTCTCCGATCATCGAAAGTAGTATCAAAAACATTGTAGTGCAAAGTCTGATAATTTATTGATTGCTTTAAACAACAAAAAATCTCCGTTTCGATATTTCTTTTCTTTTATTTCGAAATGGGCACTTTAAAACAGTCTTTGTTCCCCTGCCTCTGAGTTAAGAGGAGTTAAGTAGCCCACGTGCATTTTCATGTTTACTCCTTGGACGTGACTTGTTTTATCTCCACGGTCTTCTTTGCTCGGGAGTCTTGAGTGTCGTTGTTCTGTATTGTGAGTACGCCCGGACTATCCACGACTAAGCACCATCTTAGAGGAGTTATAATGTTACTAGCTAGGGTGCCCGGCTTCGCTCCGGTAGTTGTGTGGTAGTTTTAATACCAAAAACTCTTTAAAATTAAAGGAAATATAGAACAAAATTAGCACCTTCTTGAAAATTCGGTTTTAACTTGGTATCAATATTCTGCAGACTTGAGAGTCCGCCCTAATAAGGAACCCTGTATAATTTACAGGGGGTTGAAAATGGTAAATGAACAATTAATTTTCAATGCAACTTTGTCGAGTTATGCTTCGCTTTGATGATTTCTGTGATTCTGAATTCTATAAGCCCATTCCAAGTAGTCAGAAGAAGATAAGTTATTAGATTATTGTTGAAAAATCTGGTATCTCAGTTAAAAAAATTATATCTCGAGTTAAACCTCAAGCACTGACTACTATGATGGTCCTATTTGATCCAGAAGTATAGAAACTACCGAAGATTCATAGAAACTTTCTTTTAAGACCTTTTTTCTATTTAAGATATCCCCCGTAATTTGAACGGTTTCTGCATATATAGTAAGTATATATTATAAATAGATTAAATGTAATGTGCTGAGCATATATTTAATTATTTAGCCTGCCAAATTAGCCCGCTTATGAGAAAACTAATTTTTTAAGGAATCCAGTTGGTTTTCTAATTGATTGCTGAGATGTAAAGTAATTATTTTATTTTGAAACGAAAACTAATTATTTTCTCTTAATTTTTTAGTAATTTAAAAAGAACAGCTGAAAAAATATAGAACGATTACATACTGAATGAATGGACAATAAACATTGAGTGAAACGCACCCTAGCGCTTCCTGGTAGCCTGGAGCTCGAACTAAATTTTTCATTCATAAACTCGTATCTCAATCTCAGAGAGGCTAATTAAATGGTGCGAGAGGCTTGAAATTCCCGTCAATTTCTCTTCAATTTTACACTGTTAAGAGAAAAACGGAAACCTTCTTCTCCGTAAAGGGTCATATGGCTAAACGAAGATATAACTTCCTTAATCCTAAGTGGAGTCGTTTTTGAGCCTTTTCGGCACGCACATTGTACACTTTGCTTTATAATATATATTGATTATATCATTAATATAAGTATTTATATTCATAAAGCAATGTTATATTATTACGGAAGAATTTCTTGATGCAAGTTAGGCTCAAATCTGGATATAATTCGGATTTAGCATTTTTATATTAATACTGAAGATGTAATTTGTTATCGTATTGTAGCACTTATGAGGGTTTAAATAATTTTTATTAAACAAAGATAATAATTTGCAATGCCACACAAACAATAAAACCTCAATCTACAAGGTTCCTAAAAGTATCAACTTGTAACAATACAGTAACCCCAAAATAACAATATGATACGGGCTTCAGAACAAGACTAACTCTCCAGTCCATCGCTCCTTATATTTAGTCAGGATCAGAATGTTCTAGAACGTTCCAGACAAGCGTAGAAGGTACTCCGAACAGTCACGAAAAAGTTCTTGAACAGTTTGTTTCAATTGTTCCAATCGCAAGTCTAGAACTCTTTTCATTCATGTTTTTTTTTTTTTTTTTTTTTTGTTTTTTCCCTGTCACAATATTTTAGAAACTGTTTTAATCAACATAAGTATATATTTTATTTATAAAAACCTTAGTCCTTGATTTTTTAAGTCTTCGCCTCATATGACCTGAGTATCTTACAGTTACTTCTGAGATTATTTTTTTAAAGAGAATAATTCATAAAATTGGCTAAATTTTCTTTTCCGTAGTATGAACGCATTCCATCGATTAATAAACATATGCGTCTTTGAATCAAAGTTGAACTTGCATCTCTGCATTGAAGTTGGCAAGGTATGCGATGTGTTTATTTCTGGTTGTTGCATTTGTGCCAGATGTTCTGGCTTTTGAAAATTAGAATTATAGTTTTCTACGTTTGTATCCATTTTCGAGAAGAATGCCATGAATGAAATATATTTTTGCCTTTTATTCCAAAAAAAAAAAAAAAAAATTATATTTTATTCACCTTATATAAAATATTATACAAAGATTAATCTTTAACGTATTAGCATAAAAAAGATGTTTATGTTTTATTATATAATGTATAGACAAAAAGTTTTTATTTTGAATACTGCTATAAGCTTTAGCTGGGTGTCAAGATGGGCGTGGTGTGTCGCAAGTTGCGCCATCAAGCCTTTTCAAGGGTGAGGGATAAAGTTGAGTGAGTGGCAAAGTTTAACGGAGAAATATTTTTTTTTTTTTTTTTGTACGAATCATATCATTCGGGAAATATTGTAGAATAATTTATTAATATTTTCATTAAATCATAGATAGGTGATTACTATTTTATAGTGTGATAGGAAAACATCCATAGTACCAAATAACAAAAATTTCAAAATAGGATTTTTTTTAGTTCAAAAATTAACTAGACGTTAATATTTTTTTATGATCTGAGCGAAAACGTTGTATTATATTATTGTTTCTATTATATCCTACAGACAATGATCACTGAGGATCTACCCCTCTGCCAATTATTTATTTAAAAAAAATAAAAATAATACACTTTATAACTTCTTAGTATATTTTTCAACTTAACTAATTTATAGCGATTTCGGGTATTTTTCACTTTACCCACACCAGTTATTTTTTTATATTATAAGTGATTTATCATACCGTTATTTAATAACGTATACTTATTTTAAATGTAATTAACAAGCGTGAAATGTAAACAAATTGATAGTTTCATATACAATTCGCAATTAATGTACAAGTTATTAAATAAATTACCCCCTCCCCCCAATTGATCAATTTTGATGAAATTTTGGCTGTCACGTCGCGGGCACATATTTACTCCAGTTTGATCAAAATCGTTTGAGAAGATACAAAAACGAGGATATATTTGATTTTATTTTAAAATCAATAAAAGCATACTGGGCCCCTAACTGAATAATTCAACGAATTGAATATTTAACTATCATTTTTGTTTACATTTGAAGCTTGTTAAATACATTACTTTAATCATCTGTTCTTCACTAATATTAATCTAATATTAAGATAAATAACTGTTTTAGAAATAAGTAACTGGTGTGGGTGAAGTAAAAAAGACCTGCGATTTGTTTATTTATTTCTTTAAAGTCACTTTATAATCGGACGATGCTGTGGGACTCGAGTACCATTTTACGAGTACCTGACAACACAGGTTAGGGCCTCTATTATTCGTCCCCTCCGAAGGACGGCATAACCAAGGATTTGTTATTCCGTTTAAAAACCTTAAGGCTAACTGCCTGGCTGCGAACCTTGGGTTTAGTGGGTTGTCATGCTAACAACCTGTGATGTTATAGTAGACCCCAGTTATCTCGTTTTTTTATAACCATTTAAATTTATTTTATCAACTACAATTTGCTTTAGAAGTCAAATAAATCATTCTTTTATTGATCTAGTTTTTTATGTTAAACAATCTGCTTCAGATTCCAATGTATAAATAATTTATTAATACTCATTTATATTATTTTTTATTTATCCCTGAATTTATTTTATGGAGTGATGAGCGGAACGGAAATGATGATATTGCGTTCCGCTGCCCGATATAGACCGGAACTACGTAACAATTTTCGCTGACATCTTTAACACACAGTAAAAATTAAAATTAATGAGGTATTAAATATACGTGAGCTTTTGGGATCATTACTTTAGTTTTTGGCTGCTAACCAAATGGTTCAGATCCAACTTTGAATAAACTGTTTAAAATGCAATAAGAATCCTTAACACTTTGTTTAAAACGGTCGGATACACTTGTTGGAGCAAAAGATATTTCGTCAGAACATTAAATAAAAAATGTATAAAATTATATTTCCTAAAGCGCATATTTACAGAATTAACAATTAAAAATGTGAGCTTTGTTAATCGCTGCCTGATACTAAGGCAAGTCCTATTAAATCGTATCACATAATATATTATTTCTCAAAGCCTTTTTTTTTCAGTACGCCATAACTTCTTTAGTACTTGATCAAATTTCATGAATGAGGCATCATTTTAAAGCTTTCCTTAACTGCTACACCGGGTAAATATACAAATCACTCATTTCCCCTTCGATTGCGAGTTGTTGAGTGAGGTTTGGTAGTAGAGGTTTCTAAATGGTGAAAACTCTTTTCAGGTTTTCAAGGAGAACATTTTCGTTCATATACATTTTTTCGATTAACTCCTTCGTTTGCGAGTTGTAAGCGAAAAACTGCTATCCTCAGAGAAAATAGTCGCAGGGCTTTTTCGAAGGTGTCATTTTTTTTCAGTTTGTCGAGACGAACATTTTTGGTAATATTAACTTTTCCGATTGTAGCCGTCATTTGTGAGTCACAAGCAAAAACATGCGATTTCAGTCAATAGAATCATATTTTTCTCTAACTTACCTCGAAACCGATACGTGTATTTAATGTTGCATTTTCCAGGATGCGCTCTTTCAGTGACATTTATGCCAGTGTAAAAAAAACCCACCTACAAACAATCACAGATGACCATATCCTGACTTTAAAAATAGTGTTCAAAGAGGTCCTGTAAACACGTAAATACCTTAAGCTTATTTATGTTTCAAAAAATAAATAATCTACAATTTAAACACATCTATTCTTTACTTCAACCCTCAACTATGCCCGTGACGCACTAAATACGCTCTATACGATACTAAATGTACGGCGCGTAGGTACCTTAATTAAGTGGGATTTAAGTCAGCTGGTTATCTGTAATTACAATTGTGGACCTTTAAAGACGTGGGGTCTATGAGACATTTCTTCAATTTTGAGTTTATCAAATTTTTAGTTTTAAAAACAAAAATTGTTTAAGAGGATTTGAAAGATTAATATTTCCTTTTTTCTAAAATCTCAATCAGGTTTTTGACATTTAATATGAGTTCCAACATTTTTAGTTTTAAGCATTTTGAAGTCTATTGTAGATATATAAAAATAATAATAAATATAAATAAGCCTAGACTGATTTTTATAATTTGTGATTTGTTGGATTTGTCCCCTCCCAAAATAACAGAATAATTATAAATAAATAGGAAAAATAGTTGGGATGGCCTTTGTGGATTAATTGTTAACTTTTTACTATTCTATCTGATTTCGACGATATTAGAAAAAAACAAAAAAAAAAACTTTTCTTTCCCGAGTGTTACAGTATTATAAGAAGATTATTTCCACATAAATATTGCCATGGAAAGTTTTTGGGTGAGCTGATTTTTTAACAAAATATTTAAACTCATCATTGTCATTAAATTCACTTCGCGATCTCTTCACCAATCAAAAGAGTATAATTTTTCACTACCGTATTCCGCATTTATCTCGATTTTTGGAAACGTGTCTCTAAGACCCCTTCCGAGTCGTCTAATTTGAATTATCTTCAAAGGTTTATACACTTATAAATGTAACTAAGTTTCATAAATTATCTTTAAGGAGAAGGGAAATTAAAAGTTATAATTCAGGATTCTCCCTTAAATCATTTCGCGTTTACGTAATTTTATAAAATACCTTAATTCCTCCAAATTATTATCAGATGGTAATTTTTTTTTATTCAGTTTTTAATTACCTGAGTTCAAGCGCGCAACTTTATTTGAATTTAAGATTAATTACATTTATTAGCACTAATTGTCCATTAAATATTAAATTTACGTGAAAATGTTAAACAATTTTGAAATACATTTTTCACCAAAACTTTAATTCCCTATCAATCCCTGCTGATTTATCATATATCATGCAGATAAATATTATGAGAAAGTTTTCAACCGTTTTTCGATAAATGATTAAGTCTTATCGAAACTGATATTTTTATGTTTCCAACATTATCACCCTCGAGATTGAAACTGCATTTGATTTCTTCTATTTCAGGATAAAAAGATAACCTAAAATTACTCTTAAAGATAATTTGACTATTTTAGGTTTTCGATAATTTTATCTTTATATGTCATACGGCACTTGAACGATTAGATGCGTGCATTATCTATCTATACATACATTTAAAAAAAAAAAAGTTTATTTATTTACTTCAGTTAATGTCAATTTAATTCATAGGTTTCCTGTTTAATCATTTACTTATTTATTTAATGTCATTTTGTTCTGCTCACGCCATGACGGACGATGTTACAGTGGTAGTTGTTAATTTGACCTATTCAAGTGAAATTTGGATATAGATCTTTGGCGAATATCTAACATCGCACAGGCTCGGGATCTACATTTCACGTATTCTCCAAAACCAAGCATTCTTCACTCCCTTTAAAAATTTCTAGGGCCACCTACCGAGGCGAACTAAATATTTTTTATATTATTATAACTTTCTTATTATCTTATCATTTACTAAATATAATGAAACATGATGTAAAAACCGGTTCAATAAATTTTAGAAATATTTGAATAAAAAAATATGAATAACTGAATCAAGCTGTACTTTATGTTGGAAAGTCATTTTATAAAATGTGTTCTCTCTGAAACAATATAAAGGATTCGCTTGTTGGTGGAATAAAATTCTTGAATCCTCTTTTTCCTTTTTCATATCGTTTTTTAATTTTATTTATTCATTATATTCATCCACTTGATATACGATATGGTTTGACTCGTCAGTTCTAGCGTTTATAATTGTATTCTTTATACATGCTCAATACAATTTTAATTTTATTTAAAGGATTAATTTCCTGATTGTTTTTTTAGCTTTAATTATCACATTATTATTGTATAACTTATGACGCATAATTTTAAAATAAATTAAATTATATAAATTGTAACATTTAAATTACATAAATTTTTAAAATATTCATGAATTATTAATAATATTTATCATTCTTCATTATGATTTGATATTTAAATAAGTAACGTTTCTATTTATTTTTTTTAACGTTTTAGGCACCACCGGCGTGCAAAGTTTATGTTTTAAAAATTGTCTTTAAAATTATATCACGCATTTTCCAGTAAAAAAAAAAATTCTTTATTTATTTAACGTCACTTCATGCTGCTATGGCTAATTGGATGATTCTAAAGCGGGAGTCCTAAATTTTGCCTATTCAGTTATAATTAGGATAGGATCTTTAACGAGTACCTGACATCGGGTCGGGACCTCTATTTTAGGTCCCCTCCGGAGGACGCCAAGGCCAAAGATTTTTTACTCCCATTAAAAACTCCTACGGTCATCTCCCGGCTATGAAACTGCCAACTTGGATTTAGTAGTTGGCTATGTTAACCACTACACCTCTCTTTAAGTAATTGAAGGTAAAAAAGTAATTGTAAAGAAATTATACAAATTCTTTATGATTACTTTTTTTTTATTTGCCTTCTATTTATCAGGTCAGATTTGTTATGCCAAAGCAGAATTTAGTGATTTCTAAATCAATTTCTGTGGTTGCAGCGTAAAGTGTGTTCGTCCAAATTACAAAAAAAAATTTGATTACTTTACCCATGACTTGGAGATTTTTGATCACTTTTAAATCGATCGAATTTAATATAACACTTTACTCGGTTTGCAACCTCTGAAATTTTTTTAATTTATTCATCAAGTTTTATGAATCATCAAACTCAACTCATGTGCAAGCAATTTAAGAAATTATTTTTTTATTCTTGACTTAATAATCTTCTAGCTGCTCCTCAGCAGATATGTAAAGGTGCCTTTACACTCCACGAACTTTACCTTCGAACACCACCATCGAACAGCCTTCACCTCGACTGTTCGGGTGTTCTAGGTACTTCATCTGTACATCGCCTGTGTTCGGAGGTAGCGCTAGTGTCACTTTTGATTTGTGATTGACTAGTGACAAGAGTTATTTTTGATATTCTAATTCGTCTCCTATTTTTTTATTTTTCAAATAATATAAATTATATTGATAATGGAGATTTTTTCTTCATCATAAGCTAGCGTTGGGTGCGTCAGCCATATTGGTTCGCTTAACGTCACGTTAAGTATAAATGGCTGTTCGTTTAACGCCGGAACGTCAAGGTTCGAGGGAGAGGTTCGTGAGGGTGAGGTTCGTAGAGTGTTAAGGCACCTTATTAGATATATATTTTTGTTCCTACTATTCCTGTATATATACATATATATAAATTTGATAATGCTTATACGTGAAATGTATAATTTTTATACACATAGATATGTTGAACATAAGAAAATAAAAATATTAACAAAATTACTTTTAAGCTATATTTTTCAATATTTCTAACATCCAGATCCATGTACCATTAATTAATAAATATGTATTTATATTTCGTATATATTTAGAAAATTAAATGCTTAAGGTTGATTCGTAAAAAAGAAAAAAAAATTATTATATATTAATTCAATCTATTTTTGTGGGTAACCACCGTGTTTTAAATTATTGATCAGTGAAGAAGAAGGATTGGCTCCGCTTGGAAGCGAGCTCTGTGATGCAGTGGTTAGCATACCGCCCATGTCACGCGGAAGACCCTGGTTCGACTCCCGGCGGAGCCCAATCTTTTCCCTTCAAAAAATAAATTATTTAAAAAAAATATTATTAATACCTTTTTTTTTCTTCACGTCTTCCTCAGAGTGTGAGATAAAATATTCGCAGTAAAAATATTCCAATTTTCACTCTCAAATGTTGGAAAGTTGATAAAGTAGGACTGGCTTGTGGAGGTACACTTCTCTGTGTATTGCATCACACCTTCACTTCTAGGCGGCTTTCTTCATGTTTGCCTCGTTTTGAGATAGTTTAAAACTATATATATATATATATATATACACACACATTTTAATAAATTTAAAAAACGAAAAATGTTTTTACTTTTTCTTTGTTGTTTTTTACATCTGAGCTCCATGTCCCTTTCGTAACCTTAGAAAGAAAGTGCTACCATTTCCTTGCAATTTATTGGTGACATAAGATATCCCGAAAATTCTCGACTTCCGCAAGATATTTTATGCCTTTCTTTGACATATACCTTTCAAGAAAGAAACAATTTTCTATTGATATTTTGTTTAACATAAGATAAGTGTGTAGTATATTTGGGTAGTATCACATGAAAAGAATTAAATTAAATTAAAATTAAAATATTTTAATTTAACCAAGAATAGACATATATCCAATGTGCTTTAAATTTCATTATGATTTTGTTTATGTTTTATTCAGCTTAATAAAGCAATTGAGGTTGTTTTTTTTTGTTTTTTTTTTCAATATTACTGAATTTATTTTACGATGAAGGAACCGATGCGTCTTGCTATTTTTCCGCTGTTCAATCTAGGCCGGAACCACGTGATAATTTTCGCTGACAGGTGTTACTGCAGTTTTAACGGTTGGTAAGTATTTATGTAAAACAGCCATATATTTATATTTTGGCTATATGACTTGGATGGATAGTTTTCTTTTGATTTTTACTGATCTTATACATATATTGTATAAATATTTCTTCTTGAAATAGTCTATTTTTAAGCTCTTGAAGTTTTCGATATGGTTTGACTCTTCAGTTTTAACGTTTATAATTGTATTCTTTATAATGCTCAATACAATTTTAATTTTATCTTAATGATTAATTTCCTGATTGCTTTTTAAGCTTTGATTATCGCATTATTATTGTATAACTTATGACGTATAATTTAAAAAAAAAAGTAAATTATATAAATTTTGACATTTGAATTAGATACATTTTAAAAATATTCATGAATTCTTATTAATATTTATCTTTCTTCATTATGATTTAATATTTACATAACTAACGTTTCTATTTTATTTTTTTAACGTTTTGGGCACCTTTTAGTGGCTGATAAATATTTCTTTAAAACACCCATATATTTATATTTTGGCTATATGACTTGGATCGATAGTTTTCTTCTGATTTTTACTGATGTTATATATTGTATAAATATTTCTTCTTGAAATAGTCTATTTTTAAGCTCTTGGAGTTTTCCTTGGTTCTTCAACATCGTTTTCTTTGGTCCTTTATAAATAAAATGAATTATTTCCCTACTTACTATGTCTTCAAGACCTTTGGTTGGCGTCTGTGGAGCAATATTTAAGCACTGTGGATTTGGCTTAAATAGACCACTGGCCTGGTTGATTTCTAAGATCATATCTAGAGTAGCAATATAGTTAGCTGAAATAAGAAATATAATATATATGATAAAATATAATATATTTTATTTTCACTCAGTTGTCATGTAGCCTTTCTCTTCAAAAGCGTTGGGTTTCCCCGTCATAAACCTTTGTATATAATAGTTTGATATATATATATATATATATATATATATTTTTTTTTTTTTTTTTTTTTTTATCAAGGTAGATTTACCTAGGTACCTACCTACCTAAGACCAAGATATGGATGACAAAGAGAAAAAATTATGGTTCAAAGATTGTTAATGTTTGAGAATTTACATTTTAAATTTGAAAAAAAAAAAACTAATGCAACTCACCAATATCTTTAAAATAAATTTATTTTTAATGATTTTATTTATGTTCAAACTATTCATGAAGTAGGCAAACTATCCCCTACCACTACCTCTTACCTTATTTTACCTCCAGTCTTTGTATCTACCTTGACTCAGAAGGTAAATATCAGATTCTATTTTATCTTGCTAACCAGCTACTTATTTAAATATTCATGTATAATGCTTACCATCTTTTATATTATTATCAGTTCTGTAAAATATTCATTTATTGTCATCTTCTAGCATAGATACGCGTATACACATTTGTAATCTTTTAGCCCTGATGAAGATCCACTAGTTGGTTCGAAACGTTGGCTTTCGAAAATAAATATTTTTGGAAACTGAAAATCCTGATCATCGTTTAACTTATCGTAAAGATTAACAGTTGACGATCTCTCACCTCTGAAATAAAAAAATTAAAATTATATTACGTACTGTTTATTAATACAGCCTTCCTATTAATTTACTTTTTATTAATTATTATTTTTATTATATTTGTACAGTTTCCAGTTTGGCATTGCGTTCTTATCAGTAGGTAATCGAATAAGTGCACTTGACTTGTTACAGCACCTCTTTTCATAGAAGCTGACACTGCTATACAAGGCTTCCTTCAATACACGAGGGTTAGCGAACACATCAGCGACATATATCCGAAAATCCGAATATCATGTAACCGCATTTCTTCAGCAGGTTTATCCTTTGTAGCTACCAAAAATATAGTACATTAGTGATGTAATCGTATTGATAATAAGATGTAATCATATTTAATAATAATTTTATTAAAGTTATTAATAAAAAACAATAATATACAATAAAAATTAAACTTTTTTTTGCATAAGATAGAATATTTGACAGGGTCACCTGTGGTGTAGTGGTTAGTATAGCGAACTACAATACTGAAGGTCTCGGGTTAACGTCCCGTGGTGACCACAGGATTTTTTAAAGGGAGTAAAAAACCTTAGCTATGCAGTCCCTCGGATAGGACGTAAAATAGAGGTCCTGAGCCGGTATGATGTCAGGTATTCGTCAAAGATCCATAATTTTACATGGATAAGCAAAATTTAGGACTCCCCACTAAAGCATAGTAGGATTAGTCTTAGTGGCATAAAGTGACGTTAAACAAATAAACGAACAGAATTTTTTAAGGATTGAATAGTGTCTGCAAATATTACCTGTTAATTTTTAATTTTTAATTTTTTAATAATTTAGTTGGCAGCAAACATGGCAAGGTACACTTTGCGAAATCACCATGAAGCACGTTAATTATAAATATATGTATTATACATTATTAGAGACTTATTTATATTATGTCATATAATATAATTTTACATTTCAAAGCAAATGAAGCAAATGAGTTCGTTCAAGAAAAAACAAAATGTATTCTTTACCCTACATGCAATATTATGGTAAAGGAAAATTTTGACGGTTTATTTACTGATGGCAGTAATTTCATTTTATATTAATATTTAATATCATTTTCCAACTTATTCGAAAGTAATCATTTATGCTCCAAATTTTGTTTTTTAAATTGTTAAGTATTTTTTAACATAAAATTTGAAAATTATTTTTTCAAAAGACTATCAATTAACTTTAGTTAATGTAATTTATTTGAATTGCACAGATATAAATTACTTCACGTATTTTTCTGGATTTTAAATTATCATTCTTTGCGGATAAATTTCCATTGTTATTTATTAATTTATGCTTTCGTACTATCACTTTTGAAGATTGAGGATTGAATATCATAAAAAAAACTTCATACTCATTCATATTATTGAACTGTTTGATCACTTGTTCTCATGAGATTTTTTCACACAGTTGATATTTTAAAAACATAAATTTATCTACACAGTTAGATATAAGTTTTGACTTTGTATACTGTCATGTTTCTCTGTTATAAATTATAATTATAAACATAGTAAAAAACTTTATTTTTCTACAATCCATCGATTGTATTTTTGTTGTTATGATGGTATCACCAATTGACCCCATGACCTCTGCAGGTTGTTACTGAGTCAGGTTTCGAGTGGTGACAAAAAAAAAAAAAAAATGATTCGAAAGCTCATGTTTATCTCCTTGATTGCTTCAATCGCTAATTGATTTGTTTTTAATTATTTTAAAGATTTTATTATTATCAAGATCTAAAAACCTACTTTACGTCTTGTAAGTAGGTAATTTTGTTTAATAAAGATTTTCGAGGGTTTCGATGCAGAAAGAAAAAGTTGTGTTTGATGTACATATTTCAACGCTTAATTAAGTTATAGATGGATGTATTTTTATTGATATTATGTATTAAGTGTATTTTATTAATTTTATTATTTTTGAAATGTGAAAATAATGTGTATTTTTATAAGTTTTGATGTTTTATCGACCAATGACCCTCTTATGAGGTACTTTATTTTATCATTCGTTTTCTTTTTAATACAATACCACAGATAATTAGTAAACCTCTAATCAAATATTAGTTGGGGGTCACCTGTGGTGTAATGGTTAGCATAGAAACTTACAATACTAAAGGTAGCGGGTTTGCGTCCCGAGGTGGCCCTAGGATTTTTTAATGGGAGCAAAAAATCCTTGTCTATGCCGTCCCTCGGATAGGACGTAAAATGGAGGTCCCAAGCCTGTACGATGTCAGGTACTCGTCAAAGATACCTATCCTAATTTTACTTGGATAAGCAAAATTTAGGACTCCCACTGTAGCATCGTCCGATTAGCTTTAGT
This sequence comes from Aelia acuminata, assembly GCA_911387785.2. Lineage (NCBI taxonomy): Eukaryota > Metazoa > Arthropoda > Insecta > Hemiptera > Pentatomidae > Aelia > Aelia acuminata. The sequence goes on along the minus strand of OU426982.1, from coordinate 123,145,843 downwards.
AGCATAAAGTGGCGTTAAAACAAACCCATGATGGGTAATTATTAATTACAATACCGATTATACCTTAGACTTATTTAGGGTACTACCAGATTCTATTAGAATGTACATATTTAGAGGAAATCAGGACGGTTAAACGTGGTTTCATTCATCCCAACTTCTTCTTCGTTGCAAGATACTGAACCCAGATTTCCATGGTCTCATTTATCTGTTATACATAGCTGGATAGAAATATCTGTAAAATATTTTTTTTTAAATGAAAATTGGATTTGGAAGAATTTCGTGATCTAATCTTAAGAATTATAGTCACGAAAATGCCATGTAGTTATGTTTTGTTTATTAAAAATAATATTAATCTGTATTTTTATTAAAGTATTAATTTTTGTATTTCTTTTTGCAGGTAATTTCCTTATTCTGTTGAAGATGATTGGAGACGTACATACGTAAGTTTCTGTCATTTCCCTACATTTATCATCATTCGTCATTTATTGAATGATTAACTGCTATTTTTGATTTATTCCTCAACCGTTAATCAGTCGACACATATTATTTCGGTTCTTATTCATAACGGTTATTGAATAATGTTACTTTTATGATCGAATTATGTCAAGTATAAGTAATGAGGAAAACAGACGACTACCAAACATAGAGGAACAACATTTGTAACGGATTTATCTTTTCGCATGTCTTATGAATATCCGGTTTTTATCGATTTTTAGCTACTTTTATGTGAAGTAGTTTGCTGGAAATGACCAATGAATTAAAGGAAATTTCTGTTACAATCTCGCGCAAATAGTATATGATTTTCAGGGGACAAAATGATAAAAACTGATATTTAATTTTGAATATACGATATAACTAGGTTTTTAACGATTGTAAAAAGTTCTATTTTATTTTATTTTTATCTATACTTAACCTACAAACATTAGTCTAGGGCGTATTTAGTACAAAAATTGGGGGGGAGGTCGTGACCCCCTAGTCTCATACTCACGAGCTGCGCGCACGCACCAGATTTTTATTTATTTTTCATCACCCTTCTTGGAGTGCTTGTTGTTTCCATTCTGTCTGATAATCTATAAATACACACTAATCATTATCATGTGCGTATGCCTTACATATGTATATATATACTGTTTCCTCGATTATGTATTCACATAAGTGTATATGAGAAATTAGACGCATTCTATCCTCGTCCTTGGGGTTGCGAGGCCCAGTATTATTAGCTGTTATTCTTCCTGTTCCACATATAACAGCTGATGACGATTTCAAATCAGTTATATAACCTTGTATTGATGTGATTGCCAGTCCAATGTCTCTACCAAAAATCTTATCGTTCAAGTAATTGTGGTTTAATATTTTTACTTTCACTTACCTATATATAAAATATTTAGTAAGGGAAAGTATTGCGATCGTGAAAAATTTCGACTTCCGGTTTTCAACGGAATTACACGTTTTGGGGTCCTCTAAATCCAAATAACCAAGTGCCGCAAAATGGTGTGTGTGTGTGTTGAGTGTGTGTGTGCCTGTGCGTGTGTGAACAGACTAGCTTAAAAACTATAAACCGTGCGAACCTGAAATTGGGTATTTAGTGTATGTATATGCCCGCGAAGAGACAGCAAAAATTCCATCACAATTCGTCCAACGGAGGGGGTACTTTATTTAATAACTTTCTACGTTTTTTTTCGATGTTAACAAAAACGGCTCAAACGATTTGATTAAACTGAATATTTGATGTATTAATATGCCCGAGATATAACTGCAAAAATTTCATCAAAATTGATCAACCGGAGGGGGTACTTTATTTAATGAATTTTGTATCATTTTCACGTGTTTTTTTTATTTACTCAAAAACGGCTTTAACGATTTTGATCAAACTGGGTATTTGATGTTCGTATATGCCAAAGATGTGACAGCCAACATTTCATCAAAATTGGTCAAACGGAGGGGGCACTTTATTTCATAACTTTTTTTCCAATTTTTACCTTTTTTTCGATTTAAATTCGTCATGTTTAATGAAAATTTAGGTGTTCTTTAATATCAGGTAAGCTTTATTATTATTAAAATGTTCTGAGGGGGCTTCAATGGGGAAGGGGCCTTTTTTCTGTTCCTATAATAATTTCATTATTCATAAGTAAAGCCGTTCTGTTCATTTAATGGAAATTACTTATTTCATGGTAACTAAATAAAGTTTTCAACAACTACATAGAAAATTATGAAATCAGACGACTTGGAGAATTATGCTTGCATTGCTGAATTATCACAAGTAAAAACTTTTATTTAATAATAAAAAAATAGTGTTTTTTATACAGCAAATAAAAACAAAAATAAGAAATGAATTTCGAAAAAGTGTGACTTTGAGAAGTGGCAATTAACAAAACACATCAATTTCTAATCTAAGTAAGTTGGTAAGAGAAAGTTGAGTGTTGCGCGGACGCACCAAATTTTTATTTTATTTTATTGAGATACGGGGATATACGCGTTGTCGCAACCAACGCCAATCCCTTATCTACCTGCAGATATGATTTTCGTTCCGGCTTCGTGTGAAAACAAATAAATTGTTAATATTTCTTCTTATCTTTTGGAGTGGATAATGTTTTTTTTTTTTTTTCGTTTAATGATATAGCTAGCTATCGTAATGAGTTTTCTCATTTCTAAAAATAACACATAACCATTAAAAGTGGATTATAAAATAGTGGACTCGCTGTTTTCAGTTTTTGAGGTTTCATCGGCCAATGACTCTATTATGAGGTACTTTATTTTACCATACGTTTTCTTTTAGTATACCTCTAATCAAATAATAGTTTGCGGGAGCTGAGTTGCTCAGTGAATAAGGATCCGTACTTCTATGCTCCGAGTATCTTCTTATTCTCTAAGTATCTTGTTATTCGAGTCCAGCCATGATATGTAATTATTAAATAAAATACCTATTACAATTTTGACTCACTTTGGGTACTCCCAGCCTCTATCAGAATGTACATACTGAGTAGAAATCAGGCGGTTCAGCTTGGTTTCAGTCATATTAACTCCTATTTCGATACCAAATACTGAACCCAGATTTCCATATTCTTAGGTAAGGCGCACATATGGACGCAGAGCAGTTTTTTGTAATACTTGTGGTAGGTAGGAAACTGCGCTGCCCTGCTCTGCGTCTCATTTTCAAGAATTTCGTAATCTAATGTTAGAAATTTTAGTGTCAAAAATGTCTTCTAATTATGTTTTGATTATAGATAACCGTTTTGTATATTTAACCCGTGTTCGAGAATAATTCTTCAAGTTATGTTTTTTATTAGTTTTCGAAGACTTTTCCTCTCTGCTGCCTGTTTTTACAATCTTACATGTATTTTCGGATAAATGAAAAATATCTGAAAGTGTAAATAATGAAAGTAAAGTTGAAATGGGCAAGATTGAAATTTTTGGTTCTTTATTCAAATCTTCAACAGGTTCTTTGACAGAAATTACTTTACAAAACACCTAGTAGGGGTCACCTCTGGTGTAGTGTGGTTAGCATAGAAACTTACTATACTAAAGGTCGCAGGTTCGCTTCCCGAGGTGGCCCTAGGATTTTTTAATGGGAGTAAAAAATCCTTGTCTATGCCGTCCCTCGGATAGGACGTAAAATAGAGGTCCCAAACCTGTACGATGTGAGGTACTCGTTAAAGATTATACATGGATAGGCAAAATTTAGGACTCCTACTGTAGCATCGTCCGATTAACCTTAGTGACATAAAGTGACGTTTAAGCAAACAAAGAAACACTTACAATCTTACGTTGTCTAATAAATGAAACATAAACTGACAGCATAAATATATAAGGTTGAAATGGGCAAGTGAAAGGCTAAGCAAAATTTTACGCCAAAACGTAACTGGTTAGGTTAGGTACTGAAAAATATTTTCCGATGTCCTGGTTTTATCGAGTTTCTCATGACATCGATTATTTGAAGGTTCTATAAAAGCCGATTTATCAGCTGGGCTTGACGGATATCTCTTGAATTAGACATCTCGGCATGCAAGGAGTTCAAAAATAAAATAAAACATAATTGATACCACTTTACCAAGAGCTATTTCGTGTTCATGGGTGGACCAAGATCCCATGATCACGACCTATTGCGAGAATGGGCGAGTATTTGGAAAAAGTTTCGGGAATCTAACCTTCCTTAGATCGCTATTTATGATTTGAGTGAACTCTTTTGTTTAATCAGGGTTTTGATTAGGTTTATTACAGCGGGACTTTTGACTCTCGCTAGAACGGGATAAACAATACACACAACGGGTTCGTTTTCAGTTCCTTTCATGGGCAGATCTAGCCAATCATAAAGGGGGGGGGGCTGCAGCCCCACAGCCCTTTCGTTTGGATCTGCTAATCAGCTTTTTTACCTTTATGTCCCTTTCCCACAAATAAAATTCTACTTGTTCTGCACATTATTTGTTCTTTAACTTTCTTCCTTACATTAAGGAAAGTCAAATTCTATCTTTAAATGACGAAAAAAATTTCAAATCGAGGGGCTGCAGCCCCCACAGCCCCCCCCCCCCCTGTATCCGCCAATGGTTCTTTTTCAGCTCACTCCTTCTCCTTTCTTACTTTAGACAAGCTTGGACATTTTTGAGAATCTGTGACCACTTCAACTAGGAGAAGCAGAACATCGAAAGTTGGACCAAAAAATGTTTAGTGCAAAGTCTGCTAATTTATTGACTGTTTTGAACAACCAAAAATCTCCGATTTCATGTGTCTTTTCTATCGAAAAGGGCACTTTAAACCAGTCTTCGTTCCCCAGCCTCTCAGTTAAGAGGAGTTAAGTAGCCCACGTGCATTTTCATGTTTACTCCTTGGACGTGACTGGATTTATCTCCAAGGTCTTCTTTGCTCGGGAGTCTTGAGTGTCATTGTTCTGTATTGTGACTACGCCCCAACTATCCACAACTTAGCACCATCTCAGAGGAGATATTATATTTTGTTTTAGCCATATTTATAAAAGTATTTATATTCACTAAAACTATCCTATATTATCACAGAAGAATTTTTTGATATATGTTAGGCTCAAATCTGGATACAATTCGGAATTAGCATTCTTATATTAATACTGAATATGTAATTTGTTATGGTATTGTAACTCTTATGTGGGTTTAAATAATTTTTATTAAACAAAAATAACAATTCACAATGTCTGAAAAATAATAAAGTCTGAAATAATTCACCAGGTTACTAAAAGTATCAACTTGTAACGATACAGTAACACAAAAATAACGATATGATTCGAGCTTCAGAGCAAGACTAACTCCATCGCTCCTCATATTTAGTCTGGATTAGAACAGTCTAGCGTTTCCGACAACTGTAGAAGATTCTTGAACAGTCACGGTACTAGAACAGTTTGTAACTTGTCCAACAAAAAGCCTAGACCTCTTTTCGATCATATATTTTGTGTTTCACGTTGTTTTTTTTTGAAAAAAAAAAAAAAGTTATTAAATTCCTTGTTTAAAAAAAATAGAACAACGGTAGTTTAATAAATCGTTTGGAAACAGTTATTTAACAGGCCTCATTTTAATTATTATCTATATGTCAATGGCCCAGTGCTTACGTAGCTACTATTAAAAAAAATCTATTACCATCTTTTTGATAATAGTTGGAGATCATAGTATACAAATTATTGGCGTATTTAATTTTGTTTGAAATTAAAGATATCTTTTTTATTTTTTATATAGACAAAAACTATTATTTCTTTTAATATATCTTATTTACCTAAGAATAATAATGCTCTTTTAATGGGTTTTAATTGATAAGATTTTGATAACTATAGTTTTTTTATTCCTTTAAGCGTTATTAACTTTTAGTAATTGTTGGAATGTATTTAGATATACTTATAAAAATAGCTCTTGCTGGTAATGTTATTATATCATAGTTAGTGTCAATATGATGAAAGTTGAACTTTGATTTTTTGTCAAAAGTAGAATTTCTGGGTCCTTACTATTTTGTTACAACTTTAGTTACGCCTTTTATCATATATTTTTTATGTAAATTTACATTAATCACTATCAAGTGAAATAAGAATAATAATTAATAAAATAACTAAATAAGTTGATTACTCCGCAATAATCATGAATACCACAATAGCTAGAGATGTGAGTTACCGACTTCATAGAGTGTATAAGTTACCAAAATATATATAACTCATGTGGTATTTTTTCAACTTGTCTAGTTATTCCCTGTGGCTAAGATATAGATATGTAAACATATATATGTATATCCAGTTTTTAGATATATAAACAAATTTTCATAAAAATTACAAAAATATGTTAAATAGGTCAATAATCAGCCTTATCCCTCAACATTAGTTGATATAAGTAATTTTATTTATTTGCGAAAAAAAATCACATAATGGATTGTTGGTTAGTTTGTTCAACGTCCCTTAATGCTACTAAGGCAAATCGGACGATGCTACAGTGGGAGTCCTAAATTTTGCCTATCCAGGTATAATTAGGATAGGTATCTTTAACGAGTACCTGACATCTTACAGGCTTGGGACCTCCATTTTACGTCCTACACGAGGGACGGCATAGACAAGAATTTTTTACTCCCATTAAAAAATCTTAGTGCCACATCGGGGCATAAATATGAAGTAATCCATTCCGGCTTTTTACTTTCTTCTTCTTTTCACAAGTTTAAAATATGGCGTACCTTCAAAAAATACCTTTTATAACTAATTATAATAGTTCATTCATGTTTGTGCAACAGGGCTTAAGTCATAAAAAACTTTTTTTGTTTCGTCTTCTTAAAATTCGTCATTGACTATACTTTATTCATTTTTCTTTTTCTTCTTCTTCTTTCTTCTTCTTATTTCTTTGGATGTTCTATATTTTTTTCTATTATGTGTATTTTTCCAGGAAAATTTTATACATCCAACACATTTTCATTCTAATTGTCGTTTTTATTTTGCTTACATTTGTATTTATTGAATAAAGCGATGAGCGAGTGAATAGTGAGGAGATACTCGTAGTTTTTTAAAAATAATGACGAAACATGTCAAAGTGTTAATATAGTAGGAAATTAAGATATGTACTAGAAAATGGACAAACAAGTCCGAAACGTTGTACAAATGTAAGCAAAATAAAAACGACAATTAGAATGAAAATGTGTTGGATGTATAATACTTTATTCGTTATTCATAATGTATTAGACAGTCTCTATTAGAAGAATATAGTTTTATTTATTATTCTGGGATAACGAAATACAATCAGAAAGAATTTATAATGATTTTCATTAGCTTGGTAAATCGTTGTTTAAGCTTCACATTCCATGACTTAACCCCTTTTGACCAAACACCAGTGAGTTATCGTAAAATAATTATGATTATAACATTGCAACGTGAAAAAAAAAAAAATTGATTGAAATGAGTTTTAGATGTGTTGTTGGAATAGTTAGAAAAAACTGTTCCAGGACATGTTCGTGACTGTTCGAGAATAATCTACACTTGTCTGGGACCTTCTAGACTATCCTAATTAAGACTGAATATAAGGATGGACTGGAGAGTTAGTTAGTCTTGTTCTGAAGCTCGAATTATACGGTTATTTTTGTATTACTGTAGTGTTACAAGTTGATATTTTTGTACCCTTATTGATTATTTCAGTTTTTATTGTTTGTGTGGCATTGTGAATCATTATTTTCTTCGAATAAAATTATTTTTCTGTAATCGTTGAATAATGGTAACATTACTAAACTGAAATGAGTGAAGAAAGTGAAACATTTTGCAATAGATTGAAGAAAGTGATTACTTTCTTCACAAGTGAAGAAAGTGAATTGCCTTCTTAATTAGTAATAAGTATAAATTAAAAAATAATTTGAAGTTGGAAATTAAATGCTTTTAAATGTTTCTTAACATTGTAAGAATTTATTTTAACAAAATAAATTGAAATGTGAATGAATTATTGGTGGAAATAATCAATATATTTTAAAATTTAAATATAATAATAATTACCTTCCTTGTTTATAACCTGCACTTGTTTATAACTGCACTACTTCACTATCATTTTAAACAGACATCTTTGATATTACTAAAAAACTTCAAAAAACACTGTTTGATTAAATATTATTATTATTATTCTATAAACATAATTATATATTATAAACAGAATGTAATGTAACTATAAATATACATAATAAATAAAATGTTAAAATAAATTAATACTAGTTGTTTTATAACTATGCTTATAACCTTTCACAACCATGCTTATAACCTACCAACAACATACCATAATCTTCACAACATCCTAATTTTGTTCATATTCTGGTTAGATCTGATCATGTATTACACGATTACAGAAAAAATTTAATATTACACTCGTGAAAAAAGTAGAATTTACAACTCTCGTGAAATTACCACACTCGCTTCGCTCGTGTGGGTAAACGTTTCACTCGAGTTGTAAAATGATCTACTTTCGTCACTTGTATAATAAATAACTATTAAACCCTCCTGAATGTCTCAATATAATTATAATACTCTTCTTAGTTTCAGTTAGCCCGTTGGTAACTATGGCTAAGGAACGTCTTGAATTGGTAAGAAAGATAAAGTTCATTCTTGAGCTAACTTTGACATTTATATTGCCTTCAAACCGCGTCTACTCGATCAGCTGTTATTAGCTCTTTTATTATCTTTTCACACACGTTTCACGTACTCCTCTTTTTGCCATCTTCTTAGGTGGTAAAACGCCTTCAGCTTAGACCAACAACTGTAGGAAGTGTAAGACTCAAGCTACGAATTATCCTTCAACTTAGTAAACCTGAAAAGCTCCATGCTCTCATTATATCTGTGTAAGCAATTAGACATTCAAGCACAAACACACACAAGAAAAGGAAACTGTTTAGTCTAACGAAACCTTTATTTTAATGTTTGTAAATTCTTCCGCTCTGTTTCTTTTCCTGACTTCGGTAAGAGCGGTTATGTTGATAAGCTCCATTCTGAAAATGGGTCAAGCGTTTTCCAAACTCGTAACAGACATTTTGCAAATGCTTCGCTTTATGCTGTTTCCAACTACTTACAAAGTTCATTTCAATCCTGTTGAATTACAAAAGTATAACTTAGGTAGGTGACGCTTCTGCTATGTTACTCTTGGGCATAACATATTTGTACAGGTTCTATGATAAAAGCTCTGATCGCGCGTCCGTTTCAGTTAAAAATAATCCTAATTGAAATATTACTTCATCCTTAATTTTTTATGACTTTGAAGTTAAAAAGTAATAAATTGTTTAGAGTGTTGTGCTAGATGGTAGGTAGGGTAAACCAGACAATTATTGACACTCAGTACAGTTATTGACATCCCAAACTTTAACTTAAATAAATAAGTAAACAAGTCCTAATTTAATTCAAGATATACATGAGCCTAATGTTTGAAGGGTCCTCTAAGTCTCTAAGGGTCTTCTAACCATAGGGAAGATTTACAATTAAATCCAAAGGATGTCAGTAACTAGTTTTTGCACTTTTTATAATATTGCCATATGGTAAAACTATTGAACTTTTGACCCAAAAAAACCTCTTGAGCCTTTATTAGGACAGCTAAAGAGAAGCTATAGGAAGTTTCAATTTGATCCCTTCATATATATTTTTTTTAATTCCACTAGTCTTAAAGGTGTCAATAACTGTCCAGTTTAGCCAATATTACCGTATATTTATAGAAATCTATAAAAAATAATTCATTGAAAAATTTATTTAGAAATTTCAATAGAAAAATAAAGAAACGAAATTTTATTTAGTATAAAAATAAAATTTCTGTTAGGAAAGTCGCCCCAACGCACCGTAAAATAAGAATATTTTAAATTCATCATTAATATTGAATTGATTTTTTTTTTTTAGTTCAATAGTTTTTTGTTATTCATACATATATTTTATTTGATTGGCAAATCGCTATTTATTTTGACAAGATTCTATATTCTCCATGATAAATTATAAGAAAACTAATGTTAAAGATTTGAGGTGCTTAAACGTTTTTTTGTCGCTAATGAAATTTCTCAATTCAGCCCTTATTTATATTCATGGCATATGTAATAATTGTTCAATAACAATTATTTATCTTCGATTTTATATAAACTTATTATTAAAATATTTTCAGAAGCACACTCACTAAAAATTAAATCGACAAATCGCAACTTATTTCATAATAAATAAAATAAAAAATTAAGTTCTCATAAAGGGTAATCAAAATCACAAAACGATCTCATTTTGGACCTATAATAGCAGCTAGAACCTTACCAAACGAAGGTACATAAATCTTGATAAATCTATACTTTTTGTGATTCGTGATGTGTGAATAATTCTTTAATTTTTCCTTTGGAGATAATCCAGATGTGATGTGAGACTCTAATGGTTTGCTCATTTTTGAGGATTGAGAAAATCCAGGAAGAGGGAGACTTCGGCCCACTAAATCATTATCTCGGTATCCCATCGTGATTTTTGTTTATCTTTTTGATTATTTTAGTAATTTCGAACTTATCTTATCACGACATTGTTGATAAAAGCTCACGTTGTCTTATATAACATAAATAAATAAATATAAAATAAAAAAAAAATCTGTTTTTTTTTTGTTTGTTTTTTTTCCTAACCTACTGTTGTTGCAATAAATAATTTAGTTTAAATCTAAAAAAAAAAAAAAAAAGAGATCATTTGTTTGTAGGAAACAGGTACATATAAAGTTAGTTGGGAGGATGTAAGAGAACTGGACTGGGTTCTAATCGATGACCGAATGAACGAAGGTGTTCTCTGTTCTTCGTTCCAACGTCACTTTAATGATTCTGTTTAGTCGTTTCTTCGACACATTCAAAGTTTTACTATTAGAAAATTTCTTTGCTGATAACTACTTTGCATTGGAATAGTAATGTATAATAGAAATTCATATAAAAACATCGTAAAATACTTAAATAAATAGTAAATATAAAACAAAATTTTGTGGGTTTCCACTAACTGAGGCCACCACCCCTTCAATTTATTTTTTCTATTTTTTTTCCCCTTTGTTGTAAGTAATTATATTGAAATTAAACATAATGGCAGGTATGGGATACATGAAGAAGAAATTGTGAAAAAACAATGGCAGACAATAAAAGGTTTTAACACGACTACAACAATGACCCAAGAACAATGACCCACTTTCATACCTAGGGAGCTCTTTACTGCGCAACTACATTAATTAACTGTTATGGTTTTATTTTTATTATAATATAATAAAATATTTATATTATTAGGATAAAAACGAAAGATTATATGGAGCTGCATTCACATGTATAAGTGACCTACTTGGCGGAAGTGAGAGCACGAAAAGAGTGTAAACTGTTTTCGAGCTTCTTTATTTTGTTGGGCCCAGGGAATGCATATTTCCGGTCTTTTTTACTTTACCCACACCAGTTACTTTTTTATATTATTAGTGATTTTTATATAGTTATTTAATAACATATTTTTATTTTAAGAGAAAAAAAAAATATATGGGTCGTTTTAAAATTATAGGTTATTTTGATCTACGCTTTTTTCAAGAAAAAATCTCTCATTTTCGGCGGGATTTTTTTATAAAGTGCCTCAATATCGGTCTCTTAACTAGCCCTAAAAGCACGCACGCACTTCAGTGGATATATTGGGAAATATAGGTTTTTGAAACTTTTGAGAAACCCATCATTTCTAGGGAGTTAAAAATGACACGTCAAATCAAACTTTTATTTCAGTTTACAAAAAAACAAAAACAAAAATGAGTATCTATGCATTAAAGGAAAAAATAAAAGAAGAAAAACGAGATCTATTTACTAATCAAACAAAATCTTGAGAAACATGCATCATACCCAACACGTTATTTTAGTCTTCTATAAGTTTGTACCACGTTTTTTTCCTTCTTCTTTTTTTTGGGAGACATTTTGGATTTTATTCAGATCATCAAATAGGAATTTGTGGTATCCCAATTAATATTTTTCGCATTCGAAACAATTAAAGCACCTCAATCGTCTCATGGCCAATCTATGGATGTCTTCTTTCCTATAGACCACTTGATGAATCTTCATAGTGCCGCGGAAGTAAGGGAGGGTTGGAGGTAAAATTTCCTCCAGGAGGTTTCAGATTTTCTTATATTATAAAATTCTCATGTAATGTGAACATTCATGCTCATATCAACAGCCCATCATTAATAGATTAAACACATACCTTAATTTACAAAAGTCTTGTAGGGAGTGAGGAAGTATAAAAATACTCTTAACAAATTCCACCACAAAAAAATTTCTTCAACGAACACACGCAGTTCAATGAAAACAAAGCTAAGTTAGTCTGGTAGCTATGTAGCAGCTGCGTTACCTTATATTTTTCAGGCAGTGAAATATATCTTTTCCTGGTTGTGGAGGGTTAGTTAAGAAAATTTTTAGGGTGTGAGGAAAAATGTGTGACAAAAATAAAACCTACGAGATGTATGGTTAAAGGATTTTATTTTCATAATCTATCCCGATATTATCGTACCGGAGGGTACGCTGAAAGCAAAAATAATTTTTTTCAGTAATATATCCACTCAGTTAGGGTAGCATAAAAATATGAGATGTAAGAAACCTATAGCGTGTGACAGTTGTAGGGAGTGAGAATTGACATAATTAACAATTTTTAACTATGAAACATATCAACTTTTTAGCCTCAGATTAGTTTTTCCATGTAGTTTTATCTCTCCAAAATTTTTGAACTTTCTACGACGCATAGTTTAGGCACAGAGGCCGTGTGACACAAAATAACCCATATTTTTGTAATGACCCATATATGCAGGAAGTTACCTACCTAATACCTCCTAAGTTTTAAGAAACGTTGAAGTTGTTTTTGTTTAATAATGAATCTAGTACAACTGAACTGAGTCGTGTTCTAAAATTGGAAGAAAAGGTATTTAAAACATTTCAAAGGTTGGCAATATTGCATAAAACACGGAAATGCAGAAGAGGATGATACTTTATGAAGCTTGCTTTTCACCAAATAAGATCTCCAGCATTTAAATGCAGTTTGAGAAGTTGCAAATGCAATATATTAACTACCTATCATTTTTGTTTACATTTTAATCTTTTTACTTTCACTTACCTATATATGAAATATATAGTAAGGGGAAGTATTGCGATCGTGAAAAATTTCGACTTCCGGTTTTCAGCGGAAATACACGTTTTGGGGTCCCCTGAGTCCAAATGACCAAGTCCCGCGAAATGGTCTGTGTGTGTGTGTGTGTTTGTGTGAACAGACTTGCTCAAAAACTATAAACCGTGCGAACCTGAAATTGGGTATTTAGTGTAGGTATATGCCCGCGATGTGACAGCAAAAATTTCATCAAAATTGCTCAAAGGGAGGGGGTACTTTATTTAATAACTTTTTACGTTTTTTTCAATTTTCTCAAAAACGGCTCTAACGATTTTGATTAAACTGAGTATTTGATGTATTGATATGCCCGACATATGATTGTGAAAATTTCATCAAAATTGATCAACCGGAGGGGGGACTTTACTTAATAAATTTTGTATCATTTTCACGTGTTTTTTTTTATTTACTCAAAAACGGGTTTAACGATTTTGATCAAACTGGGTATTTGATTTAATTGATGTTGGGTTGAAAAAAAACTCGATTGTTGATGAAATTTGTCCCTTCATAAATAAATCAGCAATAATGAATCGAAAAGTGCTGAGAACTACTAAATATTGCTATACAGATACTCTATAACTTATGGAGATATACAAATATAAGTATATACTTAAATGTGGAAAAATGTGTGAAGCTGAGGAATGACGTTTAAATTACGAAACACGTCGATTTTTAATCCAAGTAAGTTTGTAAGTGAAAGTTGTGTGTTGCGCGCATCGCACCAGATTTTTAAATATTTTAATTTAATCATCTGTTCTAATTTAATATTAAGATAAATCACTCTTTTAGAAATAAGTAACTGGTGTGGGTAAAGTAAAAAATAACCCATATTTCTTCGATGGAATGCATGTTTCGAAAAAAAAAAAAAAAAGATTTAAAAGACATTCTAAATCAGTCTCCCCCATTGGAACAGGATGTTGTAATTTATATCATATTTGTTTATTTATATTTCAATGAAATCAAAGCCGGAATCGTACGTGGTCCTAGTAATTTCACCCTTAGGTACACTACACTTACGAATATCGATTGTAGTGTACCCAATCGATTGCCTTCTGACCACTTGTTCGATTCTCAGCTGTTAAGAGGGTAATGGGGTCTAGGTATTGGTTGCGTTAGCTTTGTGGTGCCCGCCATACGTAATCCCACACAACCTTGATTTTGCTGGCTGGAATCATGCCTATTTCTAGTTCTTAGTTAACTTATATTTTTATTTTTTATTACTTTATAACTGTACATTTATAGTTATTTATTGCTATAAGCTAATGATAGGTAGATAAATAATCAGGATTTTCAGTTTGATCTTTTTTTACTTTCACTTACTTATATCTGAAATATATAGTAAGGGAAAGTATTGCGATGGTGAAAAATGTCTACTTCCGGTTTTAGACGGAAATACATGTTTTGGGGTCTGTGTGTGTGTGAACAGACTAGCCCAAAAACTATAAACCGTACGAACCTGAAATTGGGTATTAGTTATATTTAGGTATATGCCCGCATGTGACAGCAAAAATTGGTCAAACGGAGGTGGTACTTTATTTAATGAATTTTGTCTTATTTTTTCGTTTTTTTTTCCGATTTTTTTAAAAACGGCTCTAACGATTTTGATAAAACTGGGTATTCGATGGAGGTATATGCCACGCCTTATGACAGCAAAACTTTCATCAGAATTAATCACACGGAGGGGGCTGTTCCAATTACAGGTTTTTTTCAATTTTCTCAAAAGTAGCTTTAACGATTTTGATTAAACACGTTATGAATAATCAGAATAAAGTATTATTTAATATCAGGTAAGCTTTATCATTATTAAAATGTTCTGAGGCGGTTTAAATGGGTAATGGGCCTTTGTTTTTGTTTATATGGAGGAATTATCTGTCTCTCATTACGCCTAAAAATAAAAATATGAAAAAAATCAAGTAAACATATACAGAAAAAAAAAGGAACACCGTCAACGCATAAAACACGTTAAGTCCACGCAACTTATAGCCCAGATACTTATCTTCTTTTTAGCCCTGATGGAGATGACTATTCAAATAAAAAAAAAAAAAAAGATCAACATGAAAATCCTGACTATTTATCAAACTATCGTAAAGAAAAACAGTAGACTATGACACACCTCTGAATTTGACTATAAGTATATAATAGTTGTATGTTTATTTTTATTAGTTTATCAAAAATCTAATGCCATATTTTTCTACTATATTTTATATTTTGTCGATTGAAGGGGCATGTACGACTCTATAATGAATGAAAACCGAAATTTACGAAATAGAATGTAAAAACTGTAAGAAAAAAATATATCGGAGAAACTTCTAAAAAACTAAAAACGAGAATGATAAAACACAAAAATAATTGCAAAAATGTAAAAAATATAGAAGCAACAGCATTATTGGAACCACACCGTTGATTTCGACATTACTAAAATTCTGAGCACAGTACAAAATTCAAAAATGTTCTAGTAAGGTCCCCTTAACCCTGTAAACAAGTCTTTACAAATTTACCAAATGATAAATTAATCTAATTATGATTAAAACATTACGATATCACCTCATATCAACAACAGTATCAAGCGGCTGATTAGGTAGCAAGTATCTTCGTAACATTTATAACATTTTTATCGCTAATAAAACGCTTGAATACTTTTTACATAATTTGAAAAAAAAAAAAAAAAAAAAAAAACCTGTACCACTACAACCCATAAAGGGTCTTGGGTTCAGTACTATGTAAGGAAGAGTACTGTTTCTTGGTCAGCGGTCGTGCAAGGAGGTGATTTGACCGTGATCACGCTCAACCGCCAGGTTTTTCCCCTTAATTTTTCAATTAAGGGTACCCACTTTATAGAGGCTGGGTTTGCCCCAGGAGGGTCTCTCGGCCCACGAGGCGAACTGTGGCGAATAATAAAGATATCATAAGCCATGTCAGATTCGAACTCGGGACCTTAAGCACAGCAGTCCACTGCCTTACCAGTCGGCTACCGCGCTCCCTTACATAATTTGAAAATGAAAAAAAAAATGTTTTGAAATTAATATCATAGGAATAATGGATACTTAAAAATAGGACCCCACTGTACAGAATGAATATAATATTTCAGAAACTGAAATTTTATCAATGCTTTTTTCTTTACCTTATTTTATTTTTTCTGGAACATTCAATTCCGGTTATTAGTCTAACTAAAATGAGATCATTGCCTAATATATCACATGCATGATGATAGGAGAGACAGACTACGAAATGTAATTTTGGAGAGGAGACTGATTGTCTGCGTTGAATAGCGAAGCTGTTAAAGCTTTCTCGAAACTAATTGTCTGCATTGGCTACAAATCTAACTTGCCATCCAATCACACGCTCCGATCAATAAATCCGGCTAAACTCTTCGCGAAAAGGAAAAATAATCGAGATAATTGGAGAATATTTTCTTCAAACTTTTCTTTATGTGTTTATTTGGTCATAAAATAATAATAATAATATGTATATATATTATTTGTTTTGTAACATAAACCTTAGATTTTTTAACGTAAATAAGTAACAACATTTTATTTATTGGACAACGTAACAACTATAATTTTAGTTTTAATTTATTTATAACTAGCTTTAATATCCCGGTTTCACCCTCGGAACAAGGGTCATTGAAAACAATGAGAAAAGCCCTAGGTCCAGAAAAGTTCGTTAGGACAGAAATGAGATTTTTACTTTCACTTACCTATATATGAAATATATAGTAAGTGGAAGTATTGCGATCATGAAATTTTTCGAATTCCGGTTTTCAACGGAAATACACGTTTTGGGGTCCCCTGAGTCAAAATAACCAAGTCCCGCGAAATGGTCTGTGTGTGTGTGAACAGACTAGCTCAAAAACTATAAACCGTGCGAACCTGAAATTGGGTATTTAGAGTATGTATAAGCCCGCGATGTGACAGCAAAAATTTCATCAAATTTGCTCAAAGGGAGGGGGTACTTTATT
Source organism: Aelia acuminata (assembly GCA_911387785.2). Taxonomy (NCBI): domain Eukaryota; kingdom Metazoa; phylum Arthropoda; class Insecta; order Hemiptera; family Pentatomidae; genus Aelia; species Aelia acuminata. Next base: position 123,128,777 of record OU426982.1, on the reverse strand, counting down.
TAATAACTTTTTCCCCCATTTTTACGTTAGCCAATATTTCACCAAAATTGATTTACGGGAGGGGGGACTTTACTTAATAAATTTTGTATCATTTTCACGTGTTTTTTTCGATTTTCTCCAAAAACAGCTCTAACGATTTTGATTAAACTGAGTATTTGATCTATTTATATGCCTGAAATATGACTGTAAAAATTTCATCAAAATTGATCAACCGGAGTGGGGACTTTACTTAATAAATTTTGTATCATTTTCACGTGGTTTTTTTATTTACTCAAAAACGGTTTTAACGATTTTGATCAAACTTGGTATTTGATGTATTTATATTCCCGAGATATGACTGTAAAAATTTCATCAAAATTGATCTACGGGAGGGGGGACTTTACTTAATAAATTTTGTATCATTTCCACGGGTTTTTTTATTTACTCAAAAACGGCTTTAACGATTAACAAAAATAAGATATGAATGTAGAAAAATGTGTGACTTTGGGAAATGATAATTAGCAAAACACGTCAATTTCTAATCTAAGTAAGTTGGTAAGTGAATGTTGTGTGTTGCGCGCACGCACCAGATTTTTTTAAACTTGAAGATTGTGAATTAAATACAAGTGAGTCTAACAGTACCGGTACTGTGTGTATAATAGAAATAAAATAGAATAGAAAAAGCTTTATTGAATAGAAATGGAATAGAATAGAAAAAGCATTTTATACACGGCCCAGTTTGATAAAAAAGAAATTGAGCGTATAAACAGAACTACTTGTATTTTCAATTTATTTTAGTACGAGCAGATCCTAAAACGCGTTGCTGTAGATCAGTAGCTATAATGCGTTGAATTAGTTATATCCTATTCTTTACAGTCAAATCAAAATTCACATATACAGATAAAAAAGTTTCAGCTAATCTAAAAACCAACGGGATTTAGAATACTTAGAACTATACGCCAAATTTAAAATTGTTTGGTAAAGAATTTAGATGGGTTAAATTTTTTATTGTTTACATCTTATATCTGATCATAATGTGTTAATGGATGACACACGTAAAAGAAATAATAAAGAATATAATTAGAACAGGGATTAGTACAATCAAAATAGACAGCAAAAATGTACCAAATTAATCTTTTGCCATAATACATATTAATTAAATTCAGAACACAACACATGATGATATGAGGTATCGTATCAGGAGGTGCACTAATAGGTGCACAGTGATTTTGGTTAACCTGTCTTTGGAAAAACAAATAGATTCGACGTTTTCCCTTCAGGTGAAAAAGCGACACATAATTTTGCCATGGGAAAAACATGGATGATCCTAGTCCAAGCCGCAAAAAATATATTTATGCTTACCTTTCCTACATATATAGGGAAAAAAAATTGTTGTGTCAATAAATCAACTTACACCACCATCTGTTGGAAATTTATTGAACTTACAAATAATCACACTCCATTGTAGTATAATAACCATTTAATTTGCAAAAAAGGAAATATTGAGGTCAACCATCGTAATAAAAACTATCCTATGTTTTAAATTGGACAAAACTACGCTCAATGAGCCAAATTTCATCAAAATCGGTTGAGTAGTTTCTGGTTTTACCACCGACAAACATCGGGACACGAATTTTTTATACATATAAAGATGGTTAGTTATTGTTTTAAAATAAAAAACCATATTTCTTTCAACGCTTTTTTTTTTTAATAATACAGTAAACCCTCGATATAGCGAACTGGTAGGTGGTTTGATATTCATAGCTCGCTATAACGAGATTCGTTATAACCGAGGATTCTTTTTTTTTTTATCTTTTTTTTTAGCCAATGGCCGCACTAATTTGATCATATTTAGAAGGAAATTCATTCATTAGAACTAGTTAAATTAAAACGCATGTATGTAATTTATTTTTAGTTAAACTACATATTAATTAAACAATGAGATTCATTAATTTACCTGCCAAGTTCACTTGAGAGTTCTTTAGCCTTAGCTTTAATAAGAGGGTCTCAGATTGGTATTTGAGATCTCATTTGTTTAAAGCAATTTATCAATTTTTTTCCAAATATTCATGAGCCGCAGAGCGCAGTCGTTTATTTGATGCTGAAGTTAATCCTTGGGCTGCGGTTGAATCTATTTTATCTTTTTATTATGGTTGACAATGTTGATTTGTGAATTCCATATTTTCTGCGATGGTTTTCTTACTTAAAATTTCTGATTCAATATCCTGAAGAATTTTTAATTTTTCCTCGATTGATAAGGATTTACGTTTGTGACACACGTTTACCAAAGAACTCATTGTGTATTAAAAACAAACAGTATAAACGACTACAGAACACTGATTCGAATAATACAGAACTCGAAACAGAACTGAGCTAATTGTGAGAAAAAAGTCAATGGAATCAGAGAGAGAACATAAGGAAATCGGATTAGTTAAGAATAAAAAAACACCTCAATTCTAGAAACTGCTGCTACTTCGTCTTCCCGTGCTCATTCTACGTAATACAGTAAAAAAAAAAAAAAAAATTAATACAAATTCTAGCAGTTCATTATAACAGAATATAATAATTCTCGGGCATCAAATTTAGTTCGCACTAACCGAGGGACTTCGCTATAACGAGGGTTTCAGCAGAAATATAATAGTAATTTTGGGGGATAGTATTTTGGTTCGCTATATCTAGGTGTTCATTCTATCCGAGTTCTTAATAATGAGGGTTTAGTGTATCGTTATATTTTTTTACCAATGTAATTTTGACAACCTAGAAAGTCTCTTCTGTTATTTTTTTTTTTTACAATTTTTCTTTAATATTTATCTAGAATATATATGGTTGTTTAATTTATTGTTATAACCTCACGAGGCCATGACCCCCCTCATAAATATTTTAGCTTTTTAATTTTTTTGTATTTTTAAACAAGTACTGCAATTATGTAGTCACTGTGGCCTAAGCATAACACTTTTGATTATTTAGATCATAGTCCTTCTTAATACAAGGTTATATTCTCATAAACAAATGGTGCTGTAAGCATTATGAGAAAGGAATGTCATGCCCCCCCCCAATTTGTGCTAAATCGACCACTGAAAAAAAAAATTGTTAAAAATTTTTTAGGGGAGGGGATGTTAATATTTATCAAACATCAGAACTCCTCAAAACTATCATAATCATGTTCTAAGGGCTATGAAATGGATTTTTTATTTATTTTTATCAAACTGTTTATCTCTATTTTAATTTTTATTTTTTTTCATAACTTATTCCTTTCAAATCTTTTATTTATCACTAGCATTCCCCGTCGCGGCTTTGCCCTCGAGCCTTTAAAATCAATTCTGTGATCATTATCTTGGTATTGATTTAATATAATATGTTATTGTTAGATGTTATTGAACCGTATAAATGTTGGAAATGAAGTGAGAGAAGGGGGACAGGGATCGGAGCTTCCTTTAGCTGGAATGTTGGAGGGGGAAGCTGCCGGCTCGGTAGAAGAGAAGGAGAAGCGCAATAGAGAGAGTTCACTAAAACCGCCGAAACAAAAAATTGCTTACACGTCGTGAACGCTTCATTTTTCGGCTTTAAACAATGGTTTTCGACGTCCCGTATGGGCTTTCGAGTTAAACTCGTCGTATCAAGATCTTTAAAATGAGTCCAAATTAGATATTTTTTCTCAAAGTGCAAAAATGGGTTAAACGACAATTTCGCCATTTAAACCCCTTAGGGGTTACATTTTTGAAATTCCTTTCTTAGTTGTTACCTACATCGCGTTTAAAATCTAAATTCCGAACAAGTTTCTATCATTAGTAGTTTTTGCTCTGCGTTGATTCTGTCAGTCAGGACAAAGCCTCTTATATATAGAGAGATTTATATTACAAAGTATTAAATATTACCAGACACACACTAACACGCACAATTACAAGTTATTTTTAAAAGCTTTACGTCTTTATTACCTCTGACGTGATCCAAAATAAAGTTAATACCTGCTCTGGCACTAATTTCAATCTTTGTCATCGATTCGACCTTCTAATGTCAAACTGCATTTCAATGAACAAACCGATCTGTTTACTGTTTTTTTTTTGTTTTTTTTTTTACTTTCTCTTTAGTTCTTCACACATCAATATTTGATCTATATGAACAATTTAGTTCATTGATTAATTAACAAGTAAATCACGGAAATAGAATAATTATAAAGAAAATTACAGCCTTCTGAATTTTGATAACAAGCTTTTGAATTCCTTAATCTTTAAATATAAAAATACATGTGCAAGTTTGTTGTCCGTAAAATAAAGAAAAAAAATAATTTTTTTCAGTGAACATTATTTTATTCCTATTCAACATTATTTTATTCCTTTCCTATTCCAGATCAAAGCGAAGTAGGCTATTATTCGATTCAAACTGATGTTTTAACAGTAAATAGGAGTTCGAATCGAAGAATACTTTTATTTACTTGCCTGAAATTTATGCTTACAATAATGTGATATTGTAAAATAATTATTGAAAAAGTTGAATTTTGTTAAGCAGAAACCAAATAAAGAATTACATAGCACGACAATTCGTGGAGCTGAAATGACTCGCGTGCTAAAACCTCACAGTATCAGCACACCACACGATTAAATTATTAATACAAATGACGCAAATACTATGTATCGATTAATTACCTGTCTCCATTGGGAAATAGAATTGCGACTATGCGATGATGCTTTAAATAAATAAGAGAAAAATAGACTATTATACCATTTGGCCTTCCAGTAACAATTAATACAATTACTTGATTGGTCAATTAAATTTTAACACATCAAAATCAATTCCCTTCCATATCAGACGAGAAGAATATTTAAAAAATTAAATAAAGAAAATATAATCTGTAATTAAAATTGGAAAACGATCACTTTTGGTGTGTGATAAAAATAACTATGCAGGTGCGGATTAAATAATAAAAGTGAAAAAAAAGGGCTATGAATTTTTATTGTCTTTCTATCCCACCAATTAGCGACTGAATCCGCGTTTATTACCTTCGAAAATATTATTTTTATTATTCCCACCGCTTTTTGGATTAGATTAGCGACCACCATCTTTCGGATTAAAAGGCATCGCGTAGTACATTGAGTCTTGTTGCTGAGGAAAAGGCATCCAGCTGATAACGTTATCAGTTGAACAGCTGTTGTGATGCTGTTTAGCAGCTGCGACGCACAACATCGACTCGATGCTACACACAGTCTTCCTTCAGTCTCTTTGGCTTGTTGATCTTTCTTCCTTTTTATCTCAGTGTGTAAACAGTGTGCTCTAGGATAACTGAGTGCGTTTTCTACAGGGCCTTAAGGAAGTATTTTCGGTAAGTGCCCCATAAAAAACAATAACAAAATTATCCCTAGCCAGATAAACATATTTATGTAATGCCTCATTAATGCTTTTTTTTTTTTTTATTATGATCGCAATTAGTGTTATGTAATGTAATATTGCGCATTATAACAGACTAATTAATGTGTGGGACTAATTTAAAAGGCTTGAACTTTGTTAATAACGGTTCTTTATTTCCATGATAATTTTTCTTATTTTGACAGGGAATAAATAAAGAACTTCAGTTTTATTTTTATTACTTAATTGACATTAAGTGAACAGTTAATGAGTTGTTCGCATATAAAGTTTTTTTAAATGACATTTTCCTGGCTCTTTATGGGAGATCTTTGGCTATCATCTATATAAATTATTAAAAAAAAAAAATAAAAAATTGAATAATAATATTGTAACACTTATGTGGGTTTAAATAATTTTTATTAAAAGAAATAATAATTTACAATGTCAGACAAACAATAAAACTCAAATAATCAACAAGGTTACAAAACGTATCAATTAGTAACGACACGGTAACACAAAAGTAACCATATGGATTCGATCTATCTTCTAGAAATAACTGTTCTATTTCCGTGATAATTTTTCTTCTTTTGACAAGGAATAAAGAAATAACTTTTCAGTTTTACTTTTATTATTTAATTTTATTATTTATTTAAACAGTTTTTGAGTTATCCGCAAATAGTTTTCTTTTTTTTAAATTAACTTTTCCCTGCTCTTTATGGGAGATCTTCGGCTATTTTATATAGAAATGATACCTAAAACAAAAAAAAAAAAAAAAAAAAAACTTTGATTAATAATATTGTAGCACTTATGTCGGTTTAAACGATTTGTATTTGAAGAAATAATAATTTACAATTTCAGACAAACAGTATATACTCAAATAATCAAAAAGTATCAACTTGTAGCGACACAGTAAAACAAAAATAACCACATGAACCATATGATTCGGGCTTCTCAGCAAAACTAACTTTCCAGTCCATCGCTTCTTATATTTAGTCTGGATCAGAACAGTCTAGAAGGTTCCCGTAGAAGATTCTCGAACAGTCAGGAACATGTACTAGAAAAGTTTTTAACTGTTCCAACAAAAGGTCTCGAACTATTTTCAACAATATGCTTTCTTGGTTCACGTTTCCTTTGTTTCACTTACTACCAGCACACAAGGAGGTCAGGGATGGTTCGTTTTCGTTTTAAAACTACGAGAATATTATTAAGATGTTTCAGACGATGTTCATATACAGTAAAGCCTTGTTTATCTTGTTATCCAGATCAAAATTGTTGACAATCTTATTTAATAAAATTACATAAATAGTTATTTCAAACATTGATAGTAAAATTGTCTTAATAATTTCCCGAATCGCTTTTACATATCTCTTTTTAGGAAGAAGACTCCCACAATACATAAATGTAGAATTTTACTTGAGAACTCATAGCTTTTGATCATTATTGCTATTTCTCAACTCTATGTAACACTGCTTTGACTTCTCTTCAGCGCTAAATATTGTATTTGAAAATCTGGATTTTTTTTTTTTTTTATGATCAATGATATTTCTATGATCTCAAATAATCTTATTTGACGTCTCTTACGCAAAAAAACAAAACAAAAATAAACATTTTTATATTAAATAATTTATTTTTGAAGAGAAAAGATTTGGCTCCGCCGGGAATCGAACCCGGATCTTCCGCGTGACATGCGCGGTATGCTAACCATTGCACCACGGAGCTCGCTTCCAAACGGTGCCAAATCCTTCCTCTTCACTGACACATCTCCCAACGATCTCGCAAACATTTTTATATAGTAGTACTCTTCTTCCAAACGACCGAAATCTTGATAAAATGCCGACTTGACCGCATTGGTAATTGAGATTACTTGGCCATGCTTTATTTAATTATTCACCTTTTTAACACACTAGACATTAGATGCTTATAGATTCTTTTAAATGATGTTTAAGTATATTTTTTTGTTTAGCGTTTAAAGTGTTTTTAAAATAATTCAATAATAAGTAATTTTGATATGAACATGTTTTATCTTCATAACTTCAAATATGCTTTTTTGAGAATTTATTCTATTTATATGACCCATATTTTTCGATTATACGGAATGCCTTAAGTCCCAGTTGGTCCGGATTAACGAGATTGTACTGCCTATTCAAGCCTATGTGTTCAGGTCAAAATTTATATTTTTATATTTAATTTTAAAATGATTTAACGATGCTTATGCCATTATTAACTGTGTTTTTTTCCCCTGACCTATTACCATGAATAACTTTTCCCTATTATTCGCTTATGAACTAAAACGTAATACACTAATGTAGCAAAGAAAATTGGAGGCGGATCGTAAAAAAAAAAAAAAAAAAAAAAAAAAAAAAAAAAAAAAAAAAAAAAAAAAAAAAAAAAAAAAAAAATGCAATCAAAGGCCTTGTGAAAAAAAAAAAAAAAACACATCAAAAACATCCCGTAAACATAAAATTGCAAGTTCCGTTAAGCGAAAGAATCTGCCAAGCGTTTCACAATGAAATAAGCAACCGTCACGGCATTCACTCGTTAGTGATAAAATAACCGTATATGACACAAGTTATTACGTCTTCGTCACGGAAGAGGGAACACCGTATCTCCCAGAGCCTAATTGTAAATGACAAAGATGTTTTTCGCCATGCCAGGTCAAATATTACAGTGTGTAGAAGATGAGATAAAAAAAAAAAAAAATCAAATGGTTATGAGGAACTAATTCGCTCCGAGTGGGATCAACGAACTTGTCTTGCAAGGAAAGATCGCTCATATAATATTGATGTTTAAAAAATATTTTAAGATTGATTATGTTACAATATAAATTGAACATATAAAATAATAAATGGAATGAACTAGTATTATATACAGCTGATTTATGAGGGATATTATATGATTCTTCCCTCCATCAAAAATTTAACTATTTAAAACACTTTACGTATTCTTGATCTAGTCTTTTAATTCGTTTTATTCTCTCGAATACTTTTTAACTCTATAGGTGCCTTTACACTCTACGAACTTTACCTTCGAACAACCTTCGTGAAGCATTCACGTCGACTGTTCGGGTGTTCTAGGTACTTCATCTGTTCACCTGGGTTCGGGGGTAGCGCTAGTGTCACTTTTGATTCTGGTTTACTTAAGTGACAGGAGTTGTTTGTGATACTAGTGTAATTTGTGAGACGTTGTAATTGATGAAATTTTGGATGTCCCATCGCGGGCATATACATACTTCAAATACCGAGTTTGATCAAAATCGTTTTTAGTTATGAAATAAAGTCCCCCCTCCATTTGACCAATTTTGATGAAATTTTTGCTGTCACATCGCGGGTATGTACATACACCAAATACCCAATTTCAGGTTCATACGGTTTATAGTTTTTGAGCTAGTCTGTTCACACACACAGACACAGACACACACACATAAAGACCATTTTTGGGGCTTGGTTATTTGGATTCAGGAGACCCCAAAACGTGTAATTCCGTTGAAAACCGGAAGTCGAAATTTTTCACGGTCGCAATACTTTCCCTTACTATATCTCTATATATATAAGAGGCTTTGTCCTGACTAACAGAATCAACGCAGATCAAAAACTACTAATGATAGAAACTTGAAGTTCGGAATTTAGACTTTAAACGCGATGAAGGTAACCACTAAGAAAGGAATTTCATAAATGTAACCCCTAAGGGGCTTAAATGGCGAAATTGTCATTTAACTCTAACGGAAATCTATTGTTGAGATTTTAAACCATATGTTTTTTATTTGAATATCGAATTAACGTTACAATAGTATTAAAATAGACATTCACATAAAATATGGCTACTGATTATTGAAATATTAGTGGTAATCAAATTATGCACATTGTGATTCCCATGATTGGGGATGGTGCGTGTTTATTTCGATCTCTTCTCAATATTATATACTTCTCCATATATATATACTACTACATTATATATACTTCTCCATATGTATAAGAGGCTTTGTCCCGACTGACAGAATCAACGCAGAGCAAAAACTACTTATGATTAGAAACTTCGGAATTTAGATTTTAAAAGCGATGTAGGTAACCACTAAGAAAGGAATATCAAAAATGTAACCCCTAAGAATATCTAAAATGTAAATGGCGAAATTGTCGTTTAACTCTAACGGACATCTATTTTCGAACTTCGAGAAAATATATCTAATTAGGACTCATTTTAAAGAATTTGATACGACGAGTTTAACTCGAAAGGCCCTATTGGGCGTCGAAAACCATATTTTACAGCCGAAAAATGAAGCGTTCACGACGAGTAAGTTATTTTTTGTTTCGGCGGTTTTAGTGAACTCTCTCTACTGCGCGTCTCCGTCTCTTCTACCGAGCCGGCAGCTTCCCCCTCAACATTCCATCTACCGGAAGCTCAAATTCAATACCAAGATAATGGTCACAGAATCGATTTTAAAGGCTCGCGGGCGAAGCCGCGACGGGGAATGCTAGTATTTCATATATGAGTAAGTGAAAGTAAAAATTATCACCTGTTATTTATCATATCCATAAATAGCATTTATTTCTCTTCCTGATAGGATTTCCTTACATGCAAGTGTATTTAGATCGGTATAAGTTATTTTATAACTGAATTGTAATTATATACATTCGACTCACCACTACGAATGTATATATAGAACCGCGTGTTATATTATATCGTTGTTTGTGTTAAGTCTGTTTTGATATTTGAGGCACGAACGGTCGGCGATCTCTGCGTTAAAAATAAAAAATAAAATCGAATTTGCGCCGTTGGCCTCGAAATAACAAATCGAGGACTAACAAGATCCGTCTGTTTCCAGATCCTTTGTTATCCTCGGCTGTATGCTAAAGAATTATTCTATTAAATAAGATTCGGATTATTTTTATTTTATTTTTTTTATGTTTTTTAGCAGTATTGAGGAAGGTCGAGTGCCTCCTGTCATGGCGACAAAACAATTAGAAATAGCCGAGAAATCATTTACATACTGAATTAATGTAGTATTTCAAAACATTAGTTGATTCTACACTTGAGACGTATGCATAGACGCAAAAGTTGATTCCCATGAACAATTAAAAAATGAATCATCCTCTTATATAATGCAAATAGCGATACAAAATTTAAATAAACAATAAAGTATTGTTCAAGCTATTTTAGTTTACTGTTTTCACGTATGTAAGTATTTTTTATTTGTTTAATTAATTTCATTTAAGAAATGAATTATTTCCCTCTTATTATATATGACTATAACACAAAAAACATTGGGCTTTAGATGTTTGGTTATTTACCAACTTGAGAATAATAGTCATTCCATTTTTATAAATTGAAATTGCGCTTCGAACAATTTCATTTTATTGTTCAATTAAAATCTTCATAATATTTATTTATTATGATTCATGCTTTTTATCTCTGAGATTTAGTTATTATCTGATATAATGCAAAAAAATTGAAAATAATCTGTGAAAATATACTTAATGATAAATGAAAGGAACAATTTACACTTAATATATGCGAAGTAAATTTTTATTACTTTTACTATTCCTTATAGGAATCAGAAAAAAAGAAAAAGAATTATGATACTCAAGAATTCAAGTTTTCTTTTCTGCAAGAATCTTTTTTCTTCTGATGACAAAGTTTTTTTCTACCTAGCGATATTTTTTTTTTTTATTCCCTAAGTTTAAGTCGAGGGGGAGGGGAAGGAAGTGGATTATAAGTGGTAAAATAAAAACGAAAAATTCTATTTTTCCAATGAAATTATTTCAAATGAATTCCTTTTTAACTATCAGGAATTCATTTCAAGAAATAAAGTAACTTATGATGTAATAAAGTTACGTATATTTATTGGATAAAGCTAAAATATTTTAAGTTTTGGAACTCCAATAGTTATCTATAGTTTGTGTAACGTCACTTTATGCCACTAGGGCTAACCTAACGATGCAACAGTGGGAGTCCTAAATTTTCATCATCGTACAAGCTCGGAACCTCCATTTTGCATCCTATCCGAGGGACGGCATAGCCAAGGATTTTTTTATTCCCTTTAAAAAGAAACCAAGGGCCACCGCGCCACGCCCAAGGGGAACCTGCGACCTTTAGTATTATAGGCTGCTATGCTAACCACAGGTGACCCCTTTTCCTAAATTCAATTTATCTCCTGGTAAAAATTTAAATTCTCCGAAAAAATGTTTCTTATTTGTATTGTACCTATGGTTTCTCAAATGGATTCCATCCTCCCATAATTTATCCATATACATTTATTCTTGTTATCAATTTAAAAACATTTAACTTGTAGACAAATTTTATTCAGTGTATTATTTCACTATCTCATTCCTTAATCACAAATAGTAAGAAAAAAAAAATTCATTCATTCATTTATTTGATTCATGCATTCTTGTAAATATTTGTCTTTTTTGATTGTTATATATTTTCTCGAATTAAAAAAAAAATTGAGATCACTCTTAATTGTTATAGTACAAGCTCGGAACATCCATTTTTCTTCCTATCCGAGGGACGGTATAGCCAATGTTTTTTTTCACTCCCTTTAAAAAAAATCCTAAGGCCACCGCGCGTCGCGAACCCGCGACCTTAGGTATTGTAGGTTGCTATGCTAACTGGTGACCTCTTAGTTATCTATTATCAGTGACGACAATGATTTTCACAGCTACGTTACCTTATCGAAAATTACCTAGTATGATATTAATATATTCCAGTAGATATGGCGTAATTTATCTACTGCAATATATGGAATTTAACTCTCTTTGTATGTGAAACATTGTATGTATTTTAGATATCAGGCATTTAAATTACAGTGGATCTTGTTGAAAGCACTTATTCGTGTTCAAAGAACTAGTTTTTTCATGATAAATGAAGTGACATTTTTTTATATTGCATATCATTTTGTAATCTTTCTTTGAAATCATTTATGCCGGTAATAAATCTGCTGTTTCCCCTTCCTGTTACATAGCAGGGAACGACAAAACGACTTTTTCTTCTTTTTCTTGCTCAATAAACGGCACTTTAAACATTGAATATTCCCAGTAAAATTATAAATCAGATCAGATAAAACACTTCTACTTGTGCAGAGAGAGAGAGAGGTAGGTATGCGCTACTATTAATGGAGGACTAATTCCCAGACGGTTTGTGGAAGTTGGAGATCAGGTTTAAAGGGCAAGAACCTTCCTCGGACCGGTTTGGGACCAGGAAGTGCAAGTCTTTGTCGAGACCTTCCCACAACTTGTCTTAATATAGGTTAGGGTTTAAGGAATTAAAAAAAAAAAAAGAAATGGTAAATTTATTATCATCCTCACTTTTATTTTTTGTAGATCGGTTTATTCTTGCAGATCGTTTTTGCAGATATTCGTCTCTTTGCTTATTTTTATTCTCTTTCCTGCTTTTATCCAGTGCATTGTTTTAACTATTTTTATAACCAAGTAACTGATCCCGTGAACCGGTTTGCCAACTAACTTCATCTCATTATTATCATAATTTGTCGTTAATTGAAGGGGTCGGGGCAAAATAGAGCCAAGCAACATTTTCAACAAAAATAAACTGTAGCTGCAGTCTGCTGTATATTACGTAGGACTATATCTCTATGATGGAAATGCCACCCTAAATATGACTATAGAGGCTCAATATAGTCATATTTAGGTGGCATTTCCATCATAGACATATAGTCCTACGTAATAAACAGCAGACTGCAGCTACAGTTTATTTTTGTTAAAAATGTTGCTTGGCACTATTTTGTCCCGACCCCTTCAATTGTTTTAATAATTATTCTGCTATTCGAAACAGAGACGAATTAAAGAAATCGAACATTGTAAAGTCGTTCATGCTTTCTAAATTTTGTGACTAACACGACTATATATACATTGTTTGATTTTAAATATTCGAGTAAAACTTCCTTGTGACGTTAAAGCACACCTACATCACTTCCTCGTAATGAAAATAATAAAGAAACCAAGGTAAATGTAGGATAACTTGATTGAAATGTTACATGAAATTAGGAGATGAATTTCAACCTGTCGAAAAATACCAAATTAGTTTTGAATTCGCCCATTCATCCACTTATTTTGAATTGTTTTATTGTTTGTTTGTTTGGTTAAAGTCCATTTTATGCTACTAAGGCTAATCGGGCGATGCTACAGTAGGAGTCCTACATTTTGCCTGTCTAGGATAGGGATCTTTAACGAGTACCTGACATCGTACAGGCTCGGGACCTCCATTTTACGTCCTATCCGAGGGACGGCATAGCCAAGGATATTTTACTCCCTTTAAAAATAATAGGACCATGACGGGGCGCGAACCCGCGACCTTTTGTATTGTAGGTTGCCATGCTAACCGCACAGGTGACCCCAGGAATTGTTTTATATTTGTTAAAAAAATTATAATTATTGTACAATCACCGTTCTAATCCATGCTGTTTCGGCAATTGTTTTTCTTATTTCATCTCCTTTTAGCTATTATGATGCCATGAAATGTGGGTCAAAACGTTTTATTCATAATTTTTATTCTTACTTATTGCTAAAATTTTGTCTTATCTCGCTCTCTAATAAAGTTATGCTATAATTTTAACGTTTGCTTTATATGATAAATATTTATTTAGAAAATCGTTTATTTGTCAAATGTGTTTTTTTATTTTCGATTACCACATCTATCTTGATATTTCATCAAATTCAATAGTTTTTTTTTTAAATTATTACGTAAATTAATAATTAATTGGCTCAAAATTCCATTAGATAAATCAAAGTAATTACAAGTAACTACGTAAAATAAATGTTACTGCCTAATACTAATTTTCACAGATTTTTTCTAATTATTTATAATAAGTAACCATCAAATGTACTAAAATATTTCAATATGTCTTGTATTTATTTGTTTTTATAATCTGTTTTGAATTTTTATTTGGTATAAGAATTATTAACATGGGTCGTGGAGTATATTTTGATTTTTAGGATATAACTCAAAATAAATACCTAAACAGGCATTTACAATATTATGTGAAAGCATACTCTACAGCTTAAAATGATTTATATTTAAAATGCTTTGAATGAATGAATGAATTTATTATTTAGTATAATATTTTTGGGTTCAAGTATTCCATGGGTAATAATTCCTGACGATTAAGTTCAATAAAAAATGAAACGCAGGTATATGTTTAAATAAATTTCTCAAATTATTCCGTTACTAAGCTGTCGATTTAGCATAATCTGGTACGAAATTATTATTTACCTAATTATCTAAGCTCATTTTAATTGGAGAATGTTCCTGCGAAGTGGATGCAAAGTTAACGATTTCGTGATAAGCTTCAGACAGCTGTAATTAGAAAGATAAATTAACTTCGTAAAATATGTACCACGCCTTTTGCTCACACGAGGCCCGCGTTTCCTTATAGGTTAAAATAATTAATTGTGTTATTTTAGGACCTGGCTTAAGCTTTCATTGATTTAGGCCTCTTGTATAAATGAATATGCCTTATTGTTTTCAAAGGCAATTAGTATTAATCAATTATAAAACATATAATTTGATATTGAATTACAGTATATAAGGGAGTCATACATTTTTATCAATTAAATAACTTGAATTGATATTTTATGGAAATTACTTGAAGTTTCTCATTTATATTTATAGTACTAAATGAAGTTGCACCACCATTTTCTTTTCAGACGTGTATTACCTATAGACGGAAAGGTATATATTTATTCTTATTGTTACAATAGCTTCTAAGTAAGCTATTTTGTTTTCTTGATTATAAAGACTTCTAAATAAGTATCTTGATGCGATGAAATATATATTTAAATCTAAGTAAATAAAATTATAATCAAAATAATCTAATTATAATCAAAACATCCATTTAGATTTAAAAATTAAAAAATAAATAAGTTAATTGCATTATTTAATCTTGCTTTTCCCTTACATTTTCAAACATTTGTTTATTTACGTTCCTTTACGCAACTAAGACTAATCGGACGATGCTACAATGGGAGTCCTAAATTTTGCCTATCCTGGTACATTTAGGATAGGGATCTTTAACGAGTAGGTAAATCGGACAGTCTCTCTATTTTGGGTCCTATCCGAGGGACGGCAAACCCGCGACATTTAGTATTGTAAGTGCTATGCTAACCACTTCACCGTAGGTGACCCCTTATCCAACATTTAATTGATGTCTGGGTAAAAATTTAAATTCTCCCACAAAATGTTTTTTTATATACATATGTTTCTTCAATGGATTTTCTCCTCATTTCATAATTCATCAAGTGTATACACTTATTCTTTATGTTAATTTAAAAACACATAACTTATATATAACTTTTACTCAATGTATTATTTCACTATTTCATTCCTTAATCTAGAATATTAAAAAAGAAAAAACTATCGTTTCAATAAAAGTATTTTATACATGTTAGCACTCACAAAAATGACCTACAATTACTTCTAAAACCTTTTTATAAAATCCTACTACATATAAAAATAGGAAGGAAAACTATATTTCGTTAAATCACAAATAACACACACGCGGGTTAAAAAAAGATAGTAGAATTTTTGTTTAAAACTTTAATAATTTAATAAACATTTCTGAAACGAAGACAAATATTATTAATTTTCTTTAAAAATTATTACAATAATCAAATGAGTGTATCTCGACAAGATTTTTATTCCATATCTTCAAGGTCACACATATAAGGCTTAACAGATTAATAAATTTAACAACAATAATCTGCAATCATGGAACCGTAGTATGCAATAATAATTCAAAACCATTTAACGAGAAATAACATTAAATAAAATCTAAAATTTTCAGAATAATATGAAAGAAAAAACAGTTATAAACAAATAAGAAAGGCCTTTTTGATTACACGGACTCAAATCAAGAACAAGGTGGCAGTGGCTGTAGAGGGAGGAGCGATGGGCCAAATCAAGAGTTGATTCGATTTGTGAACGAAAGTGATTTACTGTGTGAAGTGTTCTTTTTCTGATATAATTTGTCTATTTGCAATGGATCGAGGATCAGAAAGTATTAATTCTTCTGAGGTAACTTTATTGTAATGAGTATTAAATGTATGAATAATTATCCGTTTAAATTATTGTGTTGCAAAAGGGCAAACTTGTTAATTCACCGTCCAGTAAGTGAGAAGCAAGCGCCATGATTAGAATACATAAATATTAATGTTATAACGATCAAGTTCTTGTTGATATTAATTTCTATTCTTATTTCCTCGTATTAAATTTTTTATCATACATGACATAAAAACGGGATGTAAAACATTAATAAATAAATTCATTAATAATTGATTTTAAAAAGTTCCTTAATAAATTACAACATAGCCTTCAGTTTTCTTCGACTTTTGCTTTATATTTCATATACCTACATAAGTTTTTGTATTGTTTGATTCAAACATTATCTAAATATTAAACAATATAAAAATATTGATATTTTATAAATAAAAAATTATAAAACCAAAAACTATAAGTTTTTAATAATATATATTCATTACTTTGTATAACAATTTATTTATAATGCTGATTTTGAAGTATAAATTATTTGATGAAGGTTATTTTTTATTTTCGGTACTTAAATAAATAAGTATGTATAATAAGTAAGTATAAATAATGCAAGTAAACCTTTTATATCCCTATGCCGTTAATTGCTTAATTCAATTATATAATTGGAATATATATTTGTTTTTAAAATTTGAGATTTGACCTCTTATAGAAGATATTTTTATAGCACAAGAAAAATCGTCTAAGTGGGACCAAAAATGTTTAGATTCATGAACCTGGGGTTACCACTTAGATTGAGATTCTACCACATCTTAGATTGAGATTCGAGCCTGTGGGGAGCTGAGTCCACCCAAATTACATGGGGTCTAACTTTTTTGGATTGTGTAGGGTCTAAATTTATCATCCAGACACAAAAGGTGATTTTTTTTATTCAGTTGAAGTAACTTTTAAATTATTGACTATATAGTTTTTTTTTTCTTTTTTTTTTTTTTTCTTCTTAGCCCCTTCTTCGTTTTTGTTGTTCGTTGAATGGCAGGAACATGAGGACTTTTTCTATATTAATATAGAAAAAACTCTTTTACTGCGCATGGTGCATTTTAAGAGTGTTTTGTGTCAGTTTGGTGTGATAGATCTGAGTGATAGTGTGATAGTCTAATAATTAGTGATGATAGTGTCCGATAATTAGTGTGATAGATCTGACTATATAGTCAAGAAAAAAAAACGTATTATTTACGGTTTGAAAATTTTAGTTCGCGAGAACTAAGTAGAGCGTTTATGTATAATAAACAGTTTTATTATTATTTTAGTTTTTGATTTTATAGGAATTATTCTTTTGCGATTGGTAATATTTTACTAATTTATAAAGACGATTAATTAACTTGTTTACATAGATGTGTCCTCATTTATCTTTTAATTCTTCCTAATACATTATATCTTAAAATATATGATTTTTTAGAAGAGTGAATTTAGAAAACTAAGAAGTAGAATCAAATGTTTAATAAATACCAACTTTGTTTAAATGTTTTGCTATGTTTTAGATAATAATTGACTCTGTTAGAAGAATAACAAAATATACATTTTTTTAAATTTAAAACATCCTCTTTTGATTTGATATTTGATAAAAAATGTCGAGATGTTGCTTGGATTTAGTTAAAAATTTGGCGTCATGCAAATGTAGGATATCCTTCAGTGCCTTCAAAAAATGTCTTAAATAAAAAGAGGCGATTTTTTAGTTATAACATAGTGCTGTAAATTTTCCTCTCTATTAAAATTAGATATACATAATTTCACTTATAAATAGAGCAATGATTTTAATTTTTTATTCATAATAAATAAAATTTTCAGATGCCTTTACACTATGCGAACATCACCCTCGAATCCTACCCTGGAACAGCCTGTCTAATCTACATAAGACACGAACTGGAATAGATCTGTTTGTCTGTTCGCCTGTTTGTTTGGAGATAATATGGCTTTTGAGTTAGTTAAGATAAGCTTCTAGACCTTGTTTAACATTTTTCAGACGTTGCTTTTGTCCATAATAAGTTAGAGCAATAGTCAAAATAGCTGCTAGTTCCAAGCAGAGTTGGGCGTATTCGTATTCGCGAATAAGAATACGAATATCACCCGAAGCACTCCCAACCTGCGAATACGAATACGAATATTCGTATGTGTGTATTCCCTATTCCCTAGGTAAGTGGGAGTAATCAATAAATAACAATTAAATAATTACTTTAATATTAACGTAAAAATTAATACAAAAAATATAATGTTTAGTCATGTAATACCCTAATTAGTTCTATTAGTTGAGAATATAGCTGTTTTAATATTTATTCCTGCAAAAATAAGTAATTCGTATATTTTTGTTGCGAATATGAGTGTATCTGTATTTTTATCAAGTAAATACGAACGTATTTGTATATTTCAGCTGCGAGTATACGATTATTCGCAGATTTTCCCTGCGAATAATCGAATATTCGCTGATTTTCCCTGCGAATATTCGAATATTCGTATTTACATTTGCGAATACAAATAAATTCGTATTCGTATTCGCAGGTTGGGGGTGCTTCGGGTGATATTCGTATTCTTATTCGCGAATACGAAGCTCTGGTTCCAAGTCAGCCGTCTTAGTTCTAAAAATTGTTGTATTAAGGTGCATAGGTGCGGTCGGACATCATCGTTCGCTCTACTTCACGTTTAAGTGTAAATAGCTGTTCGTGTTAAGCCAGTACGACAAGGTTCGGGGGATTGTCTGTCCAAGGGTGAGGTTCCCACAGTGTAAAGGCACCTTTACCAATTGTCAATTAACGATTGAAAATAAAATTCCTGCGACCGCGTAAGACCACGTTTATAAAGATTTTTTTGTCAAACGTTATTTTTATTCTGAGGGATGTTATGAATATTTGGATAACAAAAGGTAGTAGTAGATTGTCCTCTTTTTATTATTTATTGCATCGAAAATAACACAATGATCGTAATTGCAACAAATCGTAAATTTATGAATGCAAAAGTGAGACATTTTTGTCCTCAGTGAAATTTCTCAAGGTTAATCCCAGACCTTTATATTTGTTAATAAGTCCAGGGTTCGCACGAAAGATTAAGAAAGATTAGTGTAATGTATTGATCTGCAATCATTTAACAACATTTGTAAACCTTAGAAAAAATATTGAAATAGCAACTTTCAAACTTATTTTAATTATTTGTTGAATGATTAGCTTTAACTTGTGAATAGTAACATAATTCGCTAATAATATCATATTCCCATTTTTTTTTTCTAATTAGATGAAACCGGTTCCGACCGCATCTGTTTTTTTAAGTTATTGATATTCTGAGAAGGACTTCTGGCTCTCCTGTCAATTTGGAGAACAAAAGAAACGCTTGAGGAAAAAAAGTCAGTTTACGGTGACCAGTACCATTTTATGAAATCTTGTGAAAAGGGAGTTATTCAAAAAACAAAATTAGTATTATAGATTATTTATTCGAATCAGAGTAGTATTGTCATTTATATGTACAATAATTAATTTTATATATTGTTGTAAAACTATGTATCGTACATATCTATTGTATGAGTAAATTTCGATAATATGTTAATTCACATTAAGTATATAATCTTTGCAAATAATATCCATGCATGCAGCTTCAATTGTGTTCACTCCAAACAATTAATACAATTGTTTGTGTATAACTTTGCCGACTTTTAATACTTTGTAGACGAGACCTTTATGATTAAATTTAAACATTAAAATCTTTGCTAACAGTAATAAGCTTAAATAAATTTAATGAACTTATTTCAAATAAGCCGAACGTCTTCAATCTCATTTTGCTCAAATTTATAATATTTGAGTTGAAAATAACGGTGCAAGCTCAGATACATATTTTTAAATTACAAACTATAGTCCTTTGTATTAAATTAATCAAACATTGGGCTTTTTTTGTTTCAAAGCCTGTTTAAATGGTAACATTTTTAGAGCCGTTATAAAGTTACAATAATGTTATCATGTAGCAATAATGTTATATAACTTACCTTTAAAGTTAGGAACCTTTGTTTCAAGTTACATTAATAACAGTTACATTTTTCAAATAGTAACATCGAAGACTTTTGCACTGCTAAATATATGAATTTACCCCACTGTGCTACTGTATCCTTTAACCCGGTTATGTCTGACCTTCGGTTCATTGTCGATTGTCTTTATTGGGTTCCTTCATTATTTCTCCCAATAATTACAAATTTTAAATTTCGAATTCAATTTTAATATATTTTCTGTGTATTGTACAATTCGCCTCCTCATTAACCGACTTCGAAAGAGGAGGTTACTCAATTCGATACGTACAGTGATGGAAAAAAGTATTTGCACATCATGTTTTTATGAATAAATGAGTTCAAGGAAACAAAAAACTTCGCTTTCCTTAGCAAAAATTAAAAGTACATTTATTAACAAATAAGAAAAACCTTTTTTAAAAAAATTACAACACTTCATAATGAATCAAAAAAATTAAAACAATAAAAGTGCTTGGAAAAAAGTATTTGCACACTTCCACATTTACAAGTTAAAACTCAATTTTAATAGTTTTAATATTTTGTAAATAGGCCATTTGCGTCAATAATTGCTTTTAGACGTCTGGGCATTGAATGTACTAGGTTTTTAATTAAATCTAGGTTTATTTGTTCCCATTCTTGAATAAGATGTTGTTTAAGGTGATGTCCACTAGTGCTATGGTATTTTCTTACATTTTGGTCAAGGGTGTACCATAAATTTTCAATTATATTTATATCTGGTGACTGAGGAGGAGTGTGGAGCTGTCTTGGAATATTAAATACTAAACCACTCCTTTGTTCTCCTTGCAGTATGTTTTGGATCCTTGTCCTGCTGGAAATAGTACTGATCCTGGATTCCCATTTTTTCGACACTAACAAGCAAATTACGGCGCAAAATGTTCACATAGCCTTCCGCATTTAAATTGCCTTCGATGCTCACAAGATTTCCCACGCCATGGTAGGAAACACACCCCCAAACCATAACATGGCCTCCACCATGCTTAACAGTCGTTAAAACATTTTGCTCCTTTAGGGTTTCATTACGATGTCACCATATCGTCCTTTGACCATCTGAACCAAACAAATTAAATTTGCTTTCGTCAGAAAAGACGACATTTTCCCAAAAGCTTAAGGGTTTCTGTACGTACTCCATAGCAAAAGCAAGGCGCTTTTTGCGATTGGTTTCACCGATGTATGGCTTCTTTCTCGGAACTCTACCATGGAACCCTTCCGAATTCAGGGCATATCTAATTTTTCTGGTAATAACCTGGACTCCAGACGTTGATTGGACCATGGCAGCCAGCTCCCGAGAACTTATCACGGGATTTTTAAGAGCTTCTTTTCTTATTTTCCTCTTCAGCCTGGGAGTTAACTTATTTGGACGCCCTTTACGCTCACTGTTTTCGGTTGAACCACGTTCCGCATACCTTTTTATGACGTATCTCACTGTAGAAAAATTCAACCCTAAGAAATCGGCAATTTGGCGATATCTTTTTTGCTGATTCTTCAGTAATATAATTTTTTTGCGAGTCGCGGCACACAGTTCACTTGTCTTTGGCATGATAATTGTCTATTGACTGTAGGAAACTGATTGAAAGACTAGAGAATACTGGTAATAAACGATTAGAGATAAATTAGTAAATAAACCTATGGACACAGGAGGATTAATGCAAAAGTGAACAGGGCTTGTGAGTCATAGTAGACCAAGTGTGCAAATACTTTTTTCCAAGCACTTTTATTGTTTTAATTTTTTTGTTTCATTATGAAGTGTTGTAATTTTTTAAAAAAGGTTTTTCTTATTTTTTAATAAATGTACTTTTCATTTTTGCCAAGGAAAGCGGAGTATTTTGTTTCCTTGAACTCATTTATTCATAAAAACATGATGTGCAAATACTTTTTTCCATCACAGTATGTTCCTTTTTTACTTTCACTTACCTATATATGAAATATATAGTAAGTGGAAGTATTGCGATCGTGAAAAATTTCGACTTCCGGTTTTCAACGGAAATACACGTTTTGGGGTCCCCTGAGTCGAAATGACCAAGTCCCGCGAAATGGTCTGTGTGTGTGTGTGTGTGTGTGTGTGTGTCTGTGTGTGTGTGTGTGAACAGACTAGCTCAAAAACTATAAACCGTGCGATCATGAAATTTGGTATTTAGTGTAGGTATATGCCCGCGATGTGACAGCATAAATTTCATCAAAATTACTTAAAGGGAGGGGGTACTTTACTTAATAACTTTTTAGGTTTTTTTCGACTTTCTCAAAAACGGCTCTAACGATTTTGATTAAACTGAGTATTTGATGTACTAATATGCCCGAAATATGACTGTAAAAATTTCATCAAAATTGATTAAACGGAAGGGGGACTTTACTTAATAAATTTTGTATCATTTTCACGTGTTTTTTTTATTTACTCAAAAACGGCTTTAAAGGTTTTGATCAAACTGGGTATTTGATGTATGCACATGCCCGAGATATGACTGTTAAAATTTCATCAAAATTGATTAACCGGAGGGGGGACTTTACTTAATAAATTTTGTATCATTTTCACGTGTTTTTTTTATTTACTCAAAAACGGCTTTGAAGATTTTGATCAAACTGGGTATTTGATGTATTTATATGCCCGAGATATGATTGTTAAAATTTCATCAAAATTCATTAACCGGAGGGGGCACTTTACTTAATTAATTTTGTATCATTTTCACGTGTTTTTTTTATTTACTCAAAAACGGCTTTAACGATTAACAAAAATAAGATATGAATGTAGAAAAATGTGTGAATTTGGGAAATGATATTTAGCAAAACACGTCAATTTCTAATCTAAGTAAGTTGGTAAGTGAAAGTTGTGTGTTGCGCGCACGCACCAGATTTTTTTTTTATTACACTCGGTATTAAAAATATATTATTTAAAAAACTGAAAAACAAAACAAAACAATGACATAACGTTGATATTGCGGCTCAAATAACTTCCTGAATGGAAGTCCATTTTCTTCCATGCCCTGTGTTTCTTTTAGAACCGAAATAGCAGCAGCTTTCTATTTTCTTTTTCTTTTCCTGTAGTGAAAACATTTTAATAGTATCCTGTTCTGATTTTTTTACTCAGAATTTTGCGGTATTAAAAAATTTAAAAATAAAATAAAATTCATTCTAAATTATTTTCGTGAACATATGTACATTATTGATAGCCACACTATCATTATTAGGTGCACGTAATGCAGCCAAGTTTAAATATAGCTTCATAATTTTTGACGGAGTTTCATTGTTCTATGTAAAACACTTTTGGGGTTTAATGCTCCGTTTGGCTGACGCAATCGTTTCATTAGAACGACAGCCGTAGCGGGACTTGTTAACCGCACTTAGATAACTACTGGAACCAAAGAACTTCGTTCCAAATTAAGTTATTCCGTTCCACGCAATACTTGGAACGTAACACTTTGTTTTTTTTGAAAAAAGTTTCAGTTTTTTAGCTATGTTTAAAGATTAGATTTTTTGTCCGTAACTTGTAAATTATCTATGCCGATTTATTGAAAATGGGATAATTTACAAGTGTAAAATTTACCTTTTATTAGGACTGTACTAAGAGGAGCCGTTAAAATTAATTACTGAGTGTCTATCATTGCTGATTTATCGACAATGGTTTTTCTATTCTAATATTAATCCTAAATGCGAAATATGTATCAAGATGTACCGTTAAGAATAACTAATAATTTACGGGGCGGAGTCACCTATGGTCTAGTGGTTAGCATAGAAACTTACTATACTATACTATACTATAACGGGTTTTCGTCCCGAGGTGGCGCTAAGATTTTTTAACGGGAGTAAAAAATGCTTGTCTATGCCGTCCCTCGGATAGGACGTAAATGGAGGTACCGAGCCTGTACGATGTCCGGTACTCGTTAAAGATGTTTATAACTGGATAGGCAAAATTTAGGACTCTCGCTGTAGCATTGTCCGATTAGCCTTAGTGGTATAAAGTGACGTTAAAACAAACAAACTAATAATTTACTTTATCACCTTGATTGTATGGATGGAATTGTTTGTAATGTTGGTTTACATTCGATACAGTTCAAATTTCATTTTCGGTGACTGTTCTATGTTGGGTCATATTAAAACTCTTATTTTATTTCATTCCACATTTTTGACCAATTAATTGGACAAAAATTTCCTCTACAGAGATCCGTCTCTATTATTTCTTTCTTTTTATTTATTTATTTTCATTATTTTAATTATAGGGACCATCTCATATAAAATTAAAATGAATGCCTCTTTAAATATATGTAATAAATTTTTTTTTAATTTCTCGAATACTTCTCTTAAACTATTCATTTTTATGAGATTTTATCCTTTATATCTTCAGCCTTTGAATCCCTCTTTTGACTTTTATTTCATTGCATGAACTTTTTTTTATCTTTGATGTACTTTTTATACTAAGAGTAATGGATTATTCACTCTTAATAAGATACAATCTAGGTTAGACCCTCAGAGCTTAATGGATGAACGTGTTATGTAACAAGAAAGTGAAGTCGAGATAATAAGCTTTACTGTCAGCTAACTGTTTCTGCTTCACACATTCAGAAGTTTTTTATTTATTTTTTTAATAAAACGGAAAATGAGTAAGATCTAAACATATTTTTTTATGTACTCTTATACATGTACGAATGTTATGAAATCAATGTTATAATAAAATTTTTAAAATTGTATATTTATGATAAAAATTTGCTGGGTAATAGCAACCCAATGTAGTCGGGCAGGCTCGCTTTCTAAATAAAGTACGAGTATTTCTCTCTTGTAGATGTTGATTCACTAAGCTCCTCAACTGATCTCATGTTCTGACATTAAATATTTTTATTTGTTTTTTCCTACATCTTCAACTTTTTATCATCAAAACTGACTTAGTGCTATTCCCTTGTAATAAAATTTTAAAGCGCTCCTGACTGCTTTCGAGAATTTATTCGACTTGGCATCCGGAGAGACAAATTACTTTTTCCCTGTCAGCTCTCATGATCCTCCGAAAACTCCTCTAAGTGAAGTTGGAATTGATTTTCGTTCCAGACGCCCATTTAGTGACCGACCCCGATCGAGACGGTTTCCCTGACACAGAGCTCCTCAGGCATTTGGCTTGGAGTTCTGCTAATTATTTCACGGAGATGTAACTTTTCATGGCTCAGTGTATTTGCTGAAAGTAATTTGCTTCGATTTTTATATTTTATTTTGTACCATGAGAAAGAGAGCGGAGTAGGCCAGTGATAAATAAATGGACACTGCTACTATGGTTTAGTGTGTGCACTGAAGGAAACTACACCGAACAGAGCATCTATAAAGTAATTATTAAAAACACTAAATATTTTGACTTATCCGGCTGTTTGTTTGTTTAACGTCACTTTATGCCTTTAAGGCCAATCGGACGATGCTAAAGTGGGAGTACTAAATTTTGTTTAACCAGGTATAATTAGAATAAATGATATCGTACAGGTTCGGGACCTCCATTTTACGTCCTATCCGAGGAACGGCATAGCCAAGGATTTTGTACTCCGTTTAAAAAATCCTCGGGCCACAGCGGGACGCGAACCTGAGACCACTAAAATAAAATAATTCTTTTCTAATAACTGCTTCATTTTACAATTCTATTTTCTCTTTTGTTCCGAACAATTGTGAACGAGTTGTCCAAGATAGTTGTAATTATTTTCTCTTGGTTATGGTCCATTAATTCTGTTACGAAACGGTTCAGTGAAACAATCCTTAGCATAGTTAATACCCTTTCCTGCTTCCTTTGGTTAGTTAATGTAGTAAAAAAAAAATAAAAAAAAAAAAAACTAGAAAAAGTTTACTCATTGCCTAATAGACTACTTCTACATTACCACCTACGACTTCCCAGTCACGAATCCCATTGCTAAACACAGGAGAGGTGCCCGACACGCATCGCATGTCCACTACTCTCCACAGAGCACACAGAGGCTTCATGATGATGAACAAAAAGCACTGCTATCTATAATAGGGCAGGTCGTTGCTCCCTCTGTCTTTCGTTTATCAAACCAAATCAACTTGATCATTTGTCAAAGCTAAAGGAAAAAAAGTGGGCCGATTTCGATTCTCGTGCATGCCCTTCGATTTCCAATGAGGTAATCACCTCAATTACGGTATACCAGGTAATGGGCCTAATTGGAGGTGAAATTCCAATATAGCTTTGATGACCACGAGTATCAAAATTATTTGAGACAATTTTTCTTTTATTCATTATTATTCTCCTCTATTTTCTTTCGACAAGGTTTTTACGGAAATATTTGGGTGGAAATATTTTGGCTGCCATGCATCCCCAAACCATAACTGAACCTCCCCCATGTTTTACTGTCGGAATAATATTTTGTTTCTGGTACTCAAAATTTTTCCGACGCCATACAAACTTCCTACCGTCTGAACCAAAAATATTAAACTTTGATTCATCCGAGAAAATTACATTATTCCAAAAATCTGGAGTTTTAGCTAGGTATTCTTGAGCAAAATTTAACCTTTTTTTACAGTTTACTTCAGATATGAAAGGCTTCTTACGTGCAGCTCTGCCATAAAATTGTCCCTCATGCAACACATTTCTTATGGTTTGGGCATGTACAGACTTACCACTTGTTATTGCAAGGTCTCTGGCAATGGCCTGTGCACTGGTTTTTGGGGATATCTTAACTTTCCTAATAATGTCTCTCTTTTCACGCTCAGTAAGAACCTTTGGCCTGCCTTTTCTTGGTAAATTTTCTATTCTACCCGTATTTTCATACTTCTTCACCACAGTTCTAGCTGTGAAAAGGCTAATTCCTAGCAGCTGCCCTATTTTCTTGTATGTTAGGCCACTATTTCTCAAAGAAATTATTCTATCTTTAATCACTAAAGAAAGTTCCTTGGATTTGCGGGACATAGTTTGTAATGTAAAAAAAACTACTTCACGCTCGAAAGAAAGACAAACAATGATGCAAGGCACTGACTGGTATGAGATAAGTTTAATGTTTAGAGTTACAATTGAGAGGGTTAACAATTGCTAATACTTTTTTGGCATTAAAGATTACATCTTCTGCTTCCAGCTCTGCTTAAAAACAAATGCCCTCCACTTCTATTTCTATTTTTTACTTCTTAATGAGAAAGGTTAATAAAAATTCAGGAACCATTGAAATTTTAATAAGTATTATAATGTAACATAACAAAAACATCAATTGCCAATACTTTTTTTACCCACTGTAAGTGGAAGGCAAAGCATGAATCGGAGTTTCCCTGGCTGAATGTATTATTTTAAATAGTTTTGAACGCGAGACTATAATTTCATATTACTTTTTTTCTTTCTTTCCTTCTTCGAGTTTACATTTTATTTATTACTAGCTGAACCGTGCGAAGCATTCGGACTTTAACCTACTTAAATCCTACTTAATTAAAGTTCAAACGTATATTTAGTGTGTCGTATAGTGCGTATTTAGTTCGTCAGGGGCATAGGTGAGGGTTGAAGTAAAGAATAGATGTGTTTGAATTGTAAATTATTTACAAATTTTTCTCTGATTCTATTAGAGTGCGATAATTCTATTGACTGAAATCGCATGTTTTTGCTTGTAACTCGCAAACGACCGCGACAAATAGAAAAGTGTATATAACCAAAAACTTTCGTCTACTGAGCTTTTTTACAGTTTGTATTTAACAAACTGAAAAAAAAAATGACACCTTCAAAAAAGCCCTGCGACCATTCTAAAATTTTCGCTGAGAATTGTAGCTTTTCGCTTACAACTCGCAAACGTAGGCGTTAATCGAAAAAATGTATATGACCGAAAATGTTATTCCTTGAAAACCTTAAAAGATTCACACCATTTCGTGACCTCTACGACCATTTTGATATACTCACAAATTTTGCGCTTATAACTCGCAACCGAGTGATTTGTATATTTTTTCGGTGTAGCGGTTAAGGAAAGCTCTAAAATGATGCCTCATTCACAAAAATTGATGAAGTATTAAGGAAGTTATGGCGTAGCGACAAAAAAAAAAAAAGGCCTTGAGAAATATTATATATCATTATTACTTTCTTTTTTTTAGGTACATTTGCATATTGTTATTGTGTGAATGAGTCCTTACAGCTCTAATATTAATGCCCTTGATTGTGGAATAATGTATTAATCCTTCCAATAAAATAATAATAATAATAAAACCTCTCTAATATTAAATGTTGCTCGTTTTTCATTACATACGGCGAGGTTTATAGAAAATCCCCAAAAATGCAAAAATCTGATAAAATTTATGGCGTTAAGTGTCCCCTCCGATTTCTCAGTTTTGATGTCACATCGTGGGCTTATCTTTTCTGAGCAATTCTGTTCTTTTACGAAGACATACAAACACTGAGCATTTCGCAGTACTTGGTGATTTGGGCTCAGGGGACACGTCCATTTCCAAGGTTGGAAAATTAATAATCCATTGTTATTTATGTATAAAAGATTAACTTTGTACAATAGTAAACAAGAGTGACAATTAAAAATAATTAATGGTGTAGTTTGAAATATACATGCGTATATTTTTCTAGTCATAATCATTTCAGTTGAGCACCAATGAACCCAATCACCATTTATGATGTTTACCTAGGCACAGATAATAATATTTAATTAAATTTATTATTTATCATTAATTCTTTTTGTTATTTATAATCTGTGGTAATTTGTTTACAAAAGGAACTGTATATCTTCCGATCATGAGGTTAATTAATTAGTTACCCTATCATATATATGAGGCCTTCATTTTTGTCGGTACGCCATAACTTCCTGAATACTTCATAAAATTTCATGAATGAGGCACCATTTCAAAGCTTTCCTTAACCGCTACACCCGATAAATATACAAATCACTCATTCGCCTTCGATTGCGAGTTATAAGCGCTGAATCGCGGTTTTTGGGAGAAAAATGGTCGTAGAGGTTTCTAAATGGTGTCGAATCTTTTGAGGTTTTCAAGAACATTTTCGATCACATACATTTTTTCGATTAACCCCTACGTATGCGAGCTGTAAGCGAAAAACTGCAATTCTCAGCGAAAATTTCAAAATGGTCAGCGCACACGCTTTCCGCAAAACCGATATGTTTCAAAAAATAAATAACCTATAATTTAAACACATTTATTCTATGCCTCACCTATGCCCATGACGCACTAAATATCCACTATACGATACTATATATACGGTGTGTACTTTAATTAAGTAGGTTACGGTGCGAATGCTTCGCACGGGTCAGCTAGTTCTAATTAATTTGTTTATAAAATTAAAATTGATAATAAGCATAGTCATTCTTTAAATGCCAGTCATTTTATTCATATACCAAAGATTTTGAAGCTGATTTCTTTAATGTTCTCGGCAATCTAGCCGATTGAGTTTTAAATGTGATCTCATTTTAGTTTTTGTAATTTTCAGATATCTATGACTGTTTATAAATTAATAAGTTGGGAGATTTATGAGGCATGGATGTATGTCATGTTTTATTGTTCGTCCCCTATCGCTAGAAAGCAGGACGTCAATCAATTGCTAATGGCTTTGAAAACCAATCGGCGACAAAGCTTTCGAATTCTGAATCACTCAAATGCAGTTTTGAAGTGAAAGTTTTCATTGTGATTGTACAATAACATCTCTGGTGCGGTGAGCACATTACGCTACTTTTATTTACCACCACCTTGCCAATTTTACTTCTATTTCTGATTAGATATAGGCATATTTTTCTTTTTCATAAATAATAGTTTGTTTGTTAATTTATTTAACCCCGCTATCAATGTCATAGTAATGGTTTTTTTGCTCGTCCCCGAATCCTTTTTTTTTATTATATATTTGATATTGAGGAGCGGGGTAGCAGGCATTGAGTTGCTGGCAGGATATCTTTAACATTCTGTCACAATTCGTCTAGTGGGTCTAGTAGACTCTCCTGAGGCAAACCCAGCACAGTTATTCAGTGGGTACTATTAACTAAAAAAATAAGGGGGAAAAAACTTTTTTTTTTTTTATGGTTCATCCCTTTCCTCGCTTTTTAGGCAATACTGGGTTTCCCAGTCCAGGAACAGGTAGGGAATTAATGCCGAGTATTATTAAAAGTCCTCTGGCTCCAGGTCTTGAACTAGATATCTTCGGGTTTCCAATCATACGTTGCTATGGGCAAAGCGTATTTTTTAACGCGTTTGACCACTCGGCCGTACCGCCTCCCCTAATAAAGATTTCACTGAGGAATGAGATTTGAACTCGCGTTTATTTGATGTGAATCAGGAAATGGATCTCCTAGCCACTGGGACTGAAGGGGGGAAAACCTGGCGGTTGAGCGTGATCACGGTCGAATCACCTCCTTTAACGATTGCTAACCAAGAAACAGCAATTCTTTACACAGTACTGAACCCTTCATGGGTTGTAGTCGTTTTTTTTTTTTTTTTTTTTCATATGCAGGTAAATGAAAGCAAAGATATCGGGACTATAAATGTAATTCAAAAATACATCGGTCTTTCCCAAATCTTCTAATATAAGATGGCTAGATATTCCTATACTTATCAAGACACATCTCAGAATCGCTGAGCAGTCTTATTTAGATAGCCATTTGCACATTCATGTCACAGAATTTCATCGAATAAAAATTAAGATTGGACTCACCCGTATCTTCCCATCTATGGCTCGATGTCAACTCCTGATACATTTTCAATTTATTCCTCTTGAATTTATTTTTAAGTTATATTAAGAATTAGGGAGAAGGGTAACTCATTGGTAAGGCATTGAGCAGGTGTGCTCGACGTCCCGAGTTCGAATCTCTTTTGGCAGGATAACTTTAATATTCTGTCTCAGATGGTCTCGGTGGCCGAGAGACACTCCTGATGCAAACCCACCCTCTATGAAGTGGGTACCCATTATTGAAAAATTGAGGGGGGGGAACTGGCGGTTGATTTGAGCGTGATCACGGTCAAATCACCTCCTTGCACGACCGCTGACCAAGAAAACAGTACACCTTAAATAATACAGACCCTTCATGGGTTGTAGTGGAACAGGTTTATATTCGAACTTTAGTACTGCATTCAGCTCGCTTCGTATAAGCGTAGACATTCACCTCGCAGTTGATCTTTCTTTATCGAGAACATTTTACGTAACTCTTGGTTCTGAGAAACCTTCAGACTTTTTGCAGCTCATTCCTCCACGTTAGCGAACACGTTTCCCATGCGGGGAAAAAATAAGCAGATACTATGCAGGTGTGATATTCTTAGTATTTTATTTTTGCGTAGTAGGATTATTTTTAGGCGCTAAGGAAATAATTCTGTGGTGGTAAATTTAATATTTTTATTACATGGGATATGTATCCGATATAATAGAATCCGATTATATCTATCCGATACCGTTTAAACAGTGTAACGTTAAATCGTAAAATAAAAATAAATCATATGGCTTCAAATTCCAGACTTTTTTTGGAACGAACTAGCGGTTGGAGCGAACCGTCTGAGCACGTGTTTGGGACTAGATCGTTCGAGTTCAATCCACGTAGGCCTGGAACCTTCCACGCTAGTCCTTTTACGACTATATATAAGAAGCGAGTGACAGGACCAGTTAGTCTTAGTCTTTGTCTTGATTGTGAAGCTCAAGCCATATGATTTGTATTACTAAGTGATAATTTGTAACCTGCTTGAACGTTTGTGTTTTTATAATTCGTGTGCCATTGACTATTGTTATATTTTCGTTGATTAAATATTATTCACCCATAGAATTGTTACAACATAAATATGTGGATCAATATAATCTCGAACTTGAAATTGTTAATGAACTAAATCATAGCACTTTATAATACTCACATTGGAGTATTTTACAATGTATATATTAACTATAGTAAAGATTTCCCTATGTCACTTCTCTAGGCTTGGCATATTTCAGGAGATTATGTTACCTTGATTTAAGTGGACTCTCATCGCGTAATTTTCAGTTAAAAAATGCCATGATTAGCTTTAATCGATTGCAGCTTTCGACTCCCGCTCGCTACGCTCGCTCTTCAGAGATAAACGAACCCCCGAACTTTTCTGTGGAGATTGGTACCACACTAAACTTTGCCTAGAGTAACACAGGGAAACTGACATCTCCCTAACTATTTTTCAATAACATTTAGTTTTTATAATTTATTAATACTTATATCATTCCAGCCTATTTATTATCAGTTTACTAATAAAGATTTTTTCGATTTTGTTTCAGGTAAGCAGACCTTTAATCGATGAGTTTACTGAAGTTCATTTTTATAGAAGGTATGAAACGAAATTAGTATACGTGATCTTTCAAAATGGGATACATCCATTTTATTTATTTATTTTTTTTTTTAAATTTTAAAAAGCTTATAAATAATTTTAATATAAAAGAAAAGATCCTCTGCCGGAAATCGAACCAGAGTCCTTCGTAGCATCACACTTACGACTGAGCTAACCATAGGGTCAATCCCAGCTGTGTCCATCTTTTCTCTTCAGCTGACCCAAAAAGCTTATAATATGTCTAAGTAAATACATTATTTAGTGAAACCCAGCTCACTGTGCTAAACACAAACCTTTAAAGACTGAAAAATGTTTTATAAATTTAGTTTATCAATAACGAACTTTTTTTTTAAATCTTAGAATTACCTTCGATTTCACCCTATTTTGAAAGTAGTCACTTCATATATTTATAATTTCTTAGCCTGTAGTAGGGAATAATATTATAGTATCGATTAACATAACATTGCTCTTATCTTTCTACCTTCCATGTACTTTTTGATCATTATGATAATTTTTCTGATATTTATGTACTAAAATTTCGATATGAAATATTCGAAATTCCTTTATTTTATTTATTTTTTCACAGCCCTTGTGATATTAATTTGGCTAGATACTTGTATCATAAAATGGATGAATAGAATAAATAGAAGGGATAAAACTGAAAGTAAGTGGACTTAAAGAATCACTTTGTGGGTGTGACCTCTTCAAAACATGCAAGCGTTATTTCGTATGTGGTACCGAACATTCTACTTAATATGCCACGAAATATTTACGAGAAAATCTCATAATCAAATATACATTTGAGTTGATAAAAAAAAAAAAAAAAAAAAAAAAAAAAATAGATTCCACGTCAAATCAACATAAAAATAAATCATTTTGAACCTCGCCATCTTAGATTTTCTTGAATATGGTACATGTGTAATACATGTAACTATTAGAATAATTGTGAATGATTACTAAGATATGTCTACCCGTTTTTTAATTATTGGTCTCTAAAGTCCAGAAACAGAAAAAATCATGATTAAAAGTAGCTGTAGATTTTTTCCGAATTTGACTAGGACTATGAAATTTAACAGCGGTTTCCACGCTGTTTCATATTATATACAACAATTTATTGGTTGGTACTAAAAAAAAAATTTTTAAAACTAAATGTAAAATTTTAATTTCAATTTTCTCAAAAAAGACATTTTTTTAAAAGTTATATTTTTTTTTTTTAAAACAAGTCATACTGCCTATATCTGTACATTGTTGTATATCATATGAAATGCATGGCATGCGCTGTTAAACGACACCAATCTCATAGTCCTAGTCAAATTCGGGAAACATCTACAGCTATTTTTAATCATGATTTTTTCTGTTTCTGGACCTTTTTTTTGAGGGCTTTTGAGGCCAATAATTCAAAAACGGGTAGACATATCTCAGTAATATTTCACAATTGTTCTAGTAGATACAAGTAGTACACATATACCAAATTTCAACAAAATCTGGAATGGTGTGAGGCTCTAGCCTGTGTTGAATTGACGTGGAATGGCCCAATAGTAAATTCGCCATTTTACAACTTACCCCATAACTGTTTGCATTTATTACTCCCAATGATTAATAACATTTTTTCGTATTACCGTTGACTTGACAAGCTCAAATCGATGCCATCTAATAATAATACTACAATTCATTATTTAGTTCCTTTTTGTCAGTACTTGATGATTGCGAATGAAACGGTAAATATAAGAATAAATAAATGGTTTAAAATTTTTTTTGTGACTCACATTAGTTAATGCATGAATAGTGTTAAATTGAGTTTTGTTATAAATATTAATGCTATATGTTTTGGTTTGGCTGCTATTCTCAATTTTTTTTGTTTTTAATATTTCAGCAAAGGACAGATCTAAATCTGACCCTTTAAGACCCAACTATTCCTGATTATTTCGAGAAAATCTTTAAAGTTATGACATAAATACCCATTTCCGTTTAAACTATTTTGAAGAAAAAATTATTATATTATATAAATTATTATGTTGGTAAATAAAAGTAAAAATATTGAAAATCATACTGATTTATCATCCTAGATTTAGAATAGATTAACGTTTCAACCCAAGTAGGATGTAAAATGAGCAGGTTTAATTACGATATGATTAGTAATTATCTGCTTAATGACCTTTAAAATCGAAAAATCTTCAACATAACACAAGTTTTAATGAGGAATATAAACAGGAACGGTTCAAATTACGTCATGAAACTTCCTGTTGGTTAATGTAAATCAAACTCGTTCTTCGCTAAAGTTTATGTTAAAAGGTATGGGATTTCTGTTGGAACGACCTTCAAATACGGGTAGGAAAAACAACACATAAATTCTTATACCTTTTTAAATTCACAACGATGCGAAAACTGGTTAAAACCAGTCCAAAACCAAGCCTATGAAGAATGTCTATATAGTAATAAATTAATAGGGTTCTTGAGTTCCAGTCAATAATTAACAACTATATTATGTCGACCTTTCGAGATTGTATTGTTCTCGTAATCTAGTAAGTTGCATTAATAAAATTACACTGAAGTTAACAGTTATATAAATATATAAAATACAAGGTTGTATGACTATATAATTCAGATGATTATGATGAAGAGATGAATATACTTACAATGTTGCTGATGGATATTGCTATGTAAACCATAAAAGATATTATAGATAGCATGATTATGAGAACATTATAGTCTCGAAACGTAGCCATAATATAGTTGTTAATTATTGACTAGACTCAAGAACCCTATTATAATAACATTTAATATTAACAATCAAGAAAATATAACCGATATATTTATGTATATATATATATATATATATATA
Organism: Aelia acuminata; assembly: GCA_911387785.2. Lineage (NCBI taxonomy): Eukaryota > Metazoa > Arthropoda > Insecta > Hemiptera > Pentatomidae > Aelia > Aelia acuminata. The sequence goes on along the minus strand of OU426982.1, from coordinate 123,093,345 downwards.
TATATATATATATATATATATATATATATATATATATATATATATATAAATGTGTGTGTGTATGTGTGTGTGTGTGTGTGTGTGTGTGTGTACCTATGTTTGGATGTTGGGAGAAGGGGCAGCGGCGACCTGACCAAGGCCGAGAGGTAACAGTACAACCGCCGCCTTCCGCCATCGGGTCAGCGCCCTTCTGCGTTCTATTCTCGATATATCGATTTCCAATAGTATCGATATATTTATTTGGGGACACAATAATAAATAAACTTATAGCGTAGTAATACAATAGGTGAAACTCCACATACTTATAAATAAGAAAGTGCTTACAAGGATGGTTCGCAAATAAAATAAGGTCTATCCTAGAAAGAAATAATTTTTGTTTTCTCTGCTGAATCCTTTCATATCTCCAAGCCTATGAGATCAGAATTAATACGAAATTCCCATCAATGTTTGGACATTGACGCAACATGTTTTACGTTGATCAAGCCCATCCACATTTTCATACCTTGGTTTAAAATTCGACAAAATCACGATAAGTTAAATTTCCTGAAATTGAAATATGATAATTAAAATACCTTATTTTTTATGTTTTATTTTTTTATTCTCACCTGTCAAAGCCATGACAGTTAGGAGCTATATACTTCATTCAGTTCTTTAATTCAGGTGAGAAGGTCGCTCGTCCAGCATCTTTTCTGTCCGTCCATTACCAATTGGCATGCTGGTCAGTACGAAGTAGTTTATAACTATTTATGCTTGAGTAGTAAATTGTGAAAGCTGGAATTAATACGTGAATGCATAGCTTGCTTAGTAGTTCGTGATTTTACGAACTTAGATGTTCAAATGTTTATGATATTTTTCAGAGCTTCCTAATACTGTAAGCTCATGCGCTTATTGCTTTAACGAGGATAAGTATTCTTGATCGCTTGGTGAAAATCCAATGAAATTCTGAGCTGTTGAATTGTTCTAAATAATTTTCATAAGATTAGCGTTTAAATTAATTGGATGCAGTCTAACGGACATTCACAAGTTCTTCGAACTGAACGTGATTAGTTGATCTAAACGTAACTAGTCCAAACTAAATAAAACATAAAACTAAAATGTTATTGGAGTAGAGGATGCTTCAACTTCATTTTTTTTTTTTTTTAATATGTAATCACATTTTCTGAAAAATTGTCTTTTTGTACTAAAAGGTTCCGTTTCTCGGAAAATATTCATTGCATCGGTATAATCGTTTCCCTGACATAGCAAGTGCATTTAAGTTAAGTAAAGAATTGTCGAGCGGTTTTATAATCTGAAAAAAGAAAGAATAAAAAAACCGAGGCAGACCCGAGTAAAACCTGTTTGGGCAATAAAATGAAATTGAAATTTTCTAAAAATATCTTTATGGTGTATTAATTTAAAATTTTTTTTGGATAAGTTTGTTTATTAATTGAATAAATATGAAGAAAAAAAATCTGGTGCGTGCGCGCAACACACAACTTTCACTTACCAACTTACTTAGATTAGAAATTGACGTGTTTTGCTAAATATCATTTCCCAAAGTCACACATTTTTCTACATTCATATCTTATTTTCGTTAATCGTTAAAGCCAATTTTGAGTAAATAAAAAACCCCCGTGAAAATAATACAAAATTTATTAAGTAAAGTCCCACCTCCCGTAGATCAATTTTGATGGAATTTTTACAGTCATATCTCGGGCATATAAATACATCAAATACCAAGTTTGATCAAAATCGTTAAAACCGTTTTTGAGTAAATAAAAAAAACACGTGAAAATGATACAAAATTTATTAAGTAAAGCCCCCCCTCCGGTTGATCAATTGTGATGAAATGTTGGTTATCACATCTTTGGCATATAAATACATCAAATACCAAGTTTGATCGAATTCGTTAAAACCGTTTTTAAGTAAATAAAAAAAACATGTGAAAATGATACAAAATTTATTAAGTAAAGTCCCCCCTCCGGTTGATCAATTTTGATGAAATTTTTACAGTCATATCTCGGGCATATATATAGATCAAATACTCAGTTTAATCAAAATCGTTAGAGCCGTTTTTGAGAAAATCGAAAAAAACGTAAAAAGTTATTAAATAAAGTACCCCCTCCCTTTGAGCAATTTTGATAAAACTTTTGCTGTCACATCGCGGGCATATACCTACACTAAATACCCAATTTCAAGTTCCCACAGTTTATAGTTTTTGAGCTAGTCTGTTCACACACACACACACACACAGACAGACACACACACACACACACACACACAGACCATTTCGCGGGACTTGGTTATTTCGACTCAGGGGGTCCCAAAACGTGTATTTCCGTTGAAAACCGGAAGTCAAATTTTTTCACGATCGCAATACTTCCACTTACTATATATTTCATATATAGGTAAGTGAAAGTAAAAAATATAGTCACAATTAAGCGAATGTAGAAAAGGTACATTGAAACCGATCTCAAAATTTTGCTTATGTGTGAATATCCTCTCAAACAGTAGAGTTATCTAAAAAGCCCTTCTGAACCAATGAAGATTTCGATTTTTTTTTTAAGAAAACTTTTTTTGATAAGAAAAAGGGTAGGATAGGGGTAGTATAGTTGAGGTAGGGGCTTCCAAATAAATTAAACCCGCTTAACTAGTTGTTTAAATCATTTCAATGTAAACCTAAAAAGGAACTCAGGTCAAGAGCTCCCTTCAAAATCAGAGCTTTGAATTTCAAGTTATGGGCAGGTGTCGATAGATTACATTGGTAGTGACCCTCTGTAATGGCCGACACATCGGTTGGAACCAAAATCCTCGTTCACTCTGGTTATGTCGCTGACAGTCTGATTGACAGCTGACAATCTCAGGATACCTGTTCTCAATTCATTATGAATCCGATTACACAAAATAATAATGAATTATTTGTAACGGCGGTCATAAAAAGGAATATTTGAATATGATTCAACAATGTGATTGATGAAGTAAGGTTGTTACTTTGTAGTAAATTTTTTTGGGCATTTCAATATCTTTTATAAAACATGTAACTGATATTTGAAGCGTTTATTTTCAAGTTGGGATAACTCCTAAATCTAAATCTTTGCACAAAAAGAAAACAACTCATTAACCTCTGTAAACAAATTGTCATTGATATAGTACTAAATTGACTTCTTTCAGCTTCATTTGTAGTTTTTTGTTTTCCAGAGTGAATCGATTTTTTACTAAATATTTATTTTAGCTATATTATATGAAGGGGTCGGGGCAAAATAGTGCCAAGCAACATTTTTAACGAAAATAAACTGTAGCTGCAGTCTGCTGTATATCACGTAGGACTATATGTCTATGATTGAAATGCCACCTATACATGACTGTAGAGGCTCCATATAGTCATATGTAGGTGGCATTTCCATCATAGACATATACTACGTAATATACAGCAGACTGCAGCTACAGTTTATTTTTGTTAAAAATGTTGCTTGGCACTATTTTGCCCTGACCCCTTCATATGATGTCAAAACTTTAGAGGAGTTCAAATAGATTTTTAAAAAATATAAAATTAACAACAACAATTATAAACAACAAAATGTAAAATTCAATTTTCAATATCATGTGAATGTGCTTTTTCATCAATGTACTACTGCCTTTGATTGAGAATCGATGTAATTATATAGAAATGAATTTAAAAATAAAAAAAATAAGATAAAGAAAATGGTAAACATTCAAATATACGACATTAAATCTCATCATTACATATTAAATTTTTAATTCTCATTAAATCTTGACCTGGTATCCTTTTCAGGTTTTACATTGAAAATATTCAAACAGGGGGCTTAATTTATTTGGAAGACCCTACCTCCCATTTTCGTTTAAAAAAAAATTTTTCTAAAAAAAATTCGAAATATTTCATTTGTTTTTTTTTTTTCTAATTTATTTTTTATGTGGTTCCTTCCAGGCTTTGTGGATAATTATACATAGTGTTATATATTTTTCTTTTTATATTTACAATAACGCCCTTTATGTTTTTATCTTCTTTCAATTTGAAATAATTTTTATATTTTTCAAATAATGCTAATCCTTATCCTCTTTCCGTGAAAAATGTTGTAAAATTATTGAGGCTTTAAATAATTTTTATTAGGAGAAAATAATACCACACTGTCTGGCAAACAACGAAAACTGAAATAATCAACAAGTTTACAAAAAGTGAAGTGATCAACTTGCACCGATACGATAGCACAAAAATAACCATATGTTCCGAGCTTCAGGGCAAGACTAACTTTCCTGTTTATTGCTCCGTCTGAATTAGAGCAATCTAGAAGGTTCCTAACAAGCGTAGAAGGTTCTCGAACAGTCACGAACAGGTACTAGAAGAGTTTGCTCCGACTGGTCCTACAAAAAGTCTAGAACTCTTATCAATCATATGTTTTTTTTTTTTTTTTTTTTTTTTTTGTTGCACGTTCGTTATAAACGAATCCCTATAACATAGTCCATTAAAAATATTTAAAAAAAAAAAATCATTTAATATTCGATACGAGGTATCGAGTTAGCTTTTATCTTTTTTTATTTATTTTCTAAGTATAACGGAGTCCACCTCATGTTGGCATAGCTATGCGACAATGAACAGAATAAATTGGAGAACGGAAAGGTGTTATTATCGCAGCCCTTTGTTCTTAGGGACCTGTTGGTGATGGCTTCATATTGGCATGTGTTTTCAAAGCATCCTTTTAACCAATAGCAATGCACAACTCTTCACTTCAAGGCTCTTCTTCAATATACTTTTTTTTTTTTTAATAATAAGGATATATTTAACATTAATATATTATATAATAATTATTTTTTTATGATGAATGTTGTGGGTATATGATCGGAACGCCGATGAAACCAGAACTTCCCAACGAGAAGGACACGCCCAGCTGTCAGCGTTTTATTTATTTATTTTTATTTTTATATGATAAAACAGAGGCTCGATTTCAACTGGTTCAGGTTAGCTCGATATCGTGTTTCATACTCCTGCGAATTTAGCGGAACATAATGCTCAGTGAAATTCAAGTATTAGGTGTGGTCGGATTTATTTTTGATTCGCCCGTAAAAATAATGTGAAAATCAATAAATACCATTAAAATAGGTTAGATTAATGTTGTTTATTACTATCTTCTTATAAGTAAAATGAATGAAACCTACTTAGAATTTCCTCCCATTCAAAGGAATTTAGAAGCAACTAATTAAATTTTGCATTAAAGATTTTTTAGATTTAAAAATCTATAGGTAAAATTCACCTAATTTTTCAAAATTCAAATAAAATCCACTGGAGCCCTATACTGCCCATACTAACACCCATGGCATTGGGTGATACTTCTCCTACGAAAGAAAAGCACCACCCAGGGCGGGACTCGAACCCGCAGCTCCGGCATGGGAGTACGGCGCTTTACCGCACAGCCATATAGGTAAAATTGGATGAAATAATAATTTTGACAAAATTTTTTTTGTTTGTTTATTTTTCCGAAAAATACTGTAACGTTAAACAAAAACAAAAGAAAAACATGTTTTAAAAGTCCCAGACCTTTGGTTGGAACGAACTAACGATTGGAACAAACCGTCATAAAACGTGTTTGTTACTAAGATGTTCGAGTACCATCCACGCAGTTCCACGAGGTTCTAGACCATTCTCCTTTCGAATAGGTATAAGGAGCGAGTGACTGGACAGTTAACTTGGTTGTGAAGCTCAAGCCATTTTATTATCTCTGTGTTACAAAGTGATAATTTTTGTAACCTATTTCTAATATTGGCGTATTTATAATTCGTTTGACATTGTTATTATTTTTCTTTGAATAAAAATTGTTAACCCACAGAAGTGTTACATTACGTTTACAAACGTGCTTCAAGAAATATGGGGCCGGAGTTGACCGAGAGGCTAACACTTTTAACGCAATTCGGGTTGTGCCATGCAACCTTAGATACCCTAAAGAATACGAGTTCGACTCCCAGTTAAACTCACTAGTAATATCCTGCACTCTCCTCTGACTCGGGTAAAACTCTCGTATAACCGTAAGGTTTGGTGTGTAAGAAACTTCAACTTCTTTGCCAGGGTTTGAATGGGTGATACTTTATGTGCCATTATTGAATCTCAGTGAGATTCTTGAGCAATCATTCTTCACAATTTCCAAGGGTGAAAGGGAGAGATGTTCTGAAAAATTCGATTATTCGATTATACTTCAAATCGAATAAAAATGTTATTTTTTTGCTATTTGAATATTGTTACTATCGTTTTCATTGCAAGCATATAATAAAGTTGAATATTGTAACTATTTGAAAATATCAATTCGTGATTTGTGACAGCATACAAATCACGAACTTAGATTTTCAAAAGAGTCATTTTGCAATCAACTAAGTGGTCTTAAATTTTGTATTAATTAGTAGATAACAATTGGGATATTCAAAAATCGAAAGATCACCTCCATTTCAAATCAATACGTTACGCAGTAGTCCCGATCTGCCCTTTATGGTACAAAAAATCTGGTGCGTGCTCGCAACACACAACTTTCACTTACCAACTTACTTAGATTAGAAATTAATGCGTTTTGTTAATTGCCACTTCCCAAATCAACAGAACGGCTTTAATCATGAACAATGGTCTGTCATATAAATACATCAAATACCCAGTTCGGTCACAATCGTGGAAGCCGTTTTTGAGTAAATAAAAAAAACACGTGAAAATGTTACAAAATTTATTAAGTAAAGTCCCCCCTCCGGTTAATCAATTTTGATGAAATTTTTACAGTCATATCTCGGGCATATAAATACATCAAATACCCAGTTTGATCAAAATCGTTAGAGCCGATTTAGAGTAAATAAAAAACACGTGAAAATGTTACAAAATTTATTAAGTAAAGTCCCCCCTCCGGTTAATCAATTTTGATGAAATTTTTACAGTCATATCTCGGGCATATAAATAGATGGAATACTCAGTTTAATCAAAATCGTTAGAGCCGTTTTTGAGAAAATCGAAAAAAACCTAAAAAGTTATTAAGTAAAGTACCCCCTTTAAGTAAATTTGATGAAATTTATGCTGTCACATCGCGGGCATATACCTACACTAAATACCCAATTTCAGGATCGCACGGTTTATAGTTTTTGAGCTAGTCTGTTCACATACACACACACACAGACCATTTCGCGGGACTTGGTCATTTCGACTCAGGGGACCCCAAACCGTGTATTTCCGTTGAAAACCGGAAGTCGAATTTTTTCACGATCGCAATACTTCCACTTACTATATATTTCATATATAGGTAAGTGAAAGTAAAAATAATTACAGTTGACGGATCTTGTTCAAGCTTCGTATTATTTTTAATCCACTGTTGTAGAGTTGTTTTATATAGGTTTCATGAAAATAGATAAGGGTGGGGATGGGGGTAAGAGGTAGGGGTGGGAGAATTTCTAACTAATATTATAACTTTTAGTGGACAAAACTTGTTCAAACTTTGTATTGTGTTTATTAGTGGATTATACAGTTGTTTAATTTATTACAAAAAGAACTCTTTAAATGCTCTTCATAATTACTCATAATAAGTAATCATTTAGTAAGTCATCACTAGAGCCTTTGTAAGTATTAAAAACAAATTTTGTTTGTATGCAATTAAGAATGAAAAGACAACAACGTATGTGCACATTTACATAAGAATGTTCCACTTGTAATAATTTGAAGTGTATAAAACACTGGAATAAAAAGAACACGTTTTAATTTCCCTGTAATTAGTGATTTATTTACAACAATATTAAAAATATTTAATTCATAAGTACTCTAACTAAACAGAAGTTCTGACAACAAATATCAAATTAAAGACAAAAGTTTTTCAAATATTTATATTCATAATTACTGCTGGTCACCGTTATGATGAACACGAGGTGGCGGGTACTCAGCAACAAACGGGTAACCGACCGACTGAGTTTTATCACAGGTATCAGTCATTTATACTTAACGCGAAGTTGAGCGAACAAATATGACTGACGCACCCAACGCTAGCATATGATAACGAAAAAAATCTCCATTATCAATATATTTTATATTATCTGAAAAATAAAAAAAATAGACGAATTACAACGGCGCACTAATATAACAAACAACTCTTGTCACTTGGAAAATACCCAAATCAAAAGTGACACTACCGCTACCCCCGAACACAGATGAAGTACCTAGAATACCCGAACAGTCGACCTGAAGACTGTTCGAGGGTAAAGTTCGTAGAGTGTAAAGGCACCTCAACCCTTTGGAACGAAGTCCCCGTTGTTAAACATCTGAGTCATCGGATGAGGTCTCTTCATTGCTTTCAGAGCTCAATTCTGTTGTAGAAATATTGTTTGGATCGGCGAGTTTTTTTGCTTTTATCAATTTGGAATAACTAGGATAAATATCGGCTCCCTTTTCTTTAGCTGATGATCTTAAAATATTGTAAGATTTTTTCGTTAATTTGGCATCAATAAGAAGAGATAGTGCCTCTTCTGGAGAAAATGGCGTCAAAAGCTTAACGCAGGCTGCTCCAGCAGGATTTCCCTTTCTTCGTAGACGGCTGGAAACTACTGTATCTGCTTGCGGAGTTGAAAATCCATCAGATTCCCTTTTAATGATTTTCTTATTAGTAAGTTCTTTGGTTTCTTCGTATTTTTTCTCTTGTCCACCGCGTTTTCCTGAGCTTGTTGATGGTTCATCTTCCCCGTTGGATGATTCGGCTTCCTCGATAGAAGTAAACTTCACTTCAACGTCTAACCAAGAAGCATATTTTCTTTCAAATGGTCTTTTTGAATAGTGGGCTTTCCGCCATCTAACTAAGTAATGACGGTATAAAAGACCAAGAGTTTTACTTGTATTTTCATCTTCCGTCAAGTTGTACTTATGAATAACTTTATCGGAAAATTCACTGCCTGATTTAGATTCCAAAAACAAAGGCCCCAAATCTCTTCTTGTCAGCATTTCGACCTATACATAAAAAAAAAAAAGTCAGTACATATAGATCGAGAATCACATAACTATCTCTTACCCTTAAAGGTGCCTTTACTCTCTACGAACTTTACCTTCGAACACCATCCTCGAACAACCTTCGTGTAGCCTTCACGTCGGACTGTTCGTGTGTTCTAGGTACTTCATCTGTTCGCCTGGGTTCGGGGGTAGCGCTAGTGTCACTTTTGATTTGGGTTTTTCCTAAGTGACAGGAGTTGTTTGTGATAATAGTGTATGTGTTGTAATTCTCACGTATTTTTACTTTCACTTACCTATATATGAAATATATAGTAAGGAAAGTATTGCGATCGTGCAAAATTTCGACTTCTGGTTTTCAAAGGTAATACACGTTTTGGGGTCCCCTGAGTCCAAAAATAACCAAGTCCCGCGAAATGGTCTGTGTGTGTGTGTGTGTGTGTGTGTGTGTGTGTGTGTGTGTGTGTGTGTGTGTGTGTGTGTGTGTGTGTGTGTGTGTGTGTGTGGGCGTGCGTGCGTGCGTGAGTGTGCGTGCGTGCGTGTGCGTGCGTGCGTGAGTGTGTGTGTGTGTGTGTGTGTGTGTGTGTGTGTGTGTGTGTGTGTGTGTGTGTGTGTGTGTGTGTGTGTGTGTGTGTGTGTAAACAGACGAGCTCAAAAACTATAGGCCGTACAAAACTGAAATTGGGTATTTGGTGTATCTATATGCCCGCGATGTGACAGCATAAATTTCATCATAATTGCTCAAAGGGAGGGGGTACTTTATTTAATAACTTTTTAAGTTTTTTCTCAAAAACGGCTCTAACGATTTTGATTAAACTGAGTATTTGATCTATTTATATGCCCGTGATATGACTGTAAAAATTTCATCAAAATTGATCAACCGGAGGGGGCGCTTTACTTAATAAATTTTGTATAATTTTCACGTGTTTTTTTTTATTTACTCAAAAAAGGCTTTAACGATTTTCATCAAACTTGGTATTTGATGTATGTATATGCCAAAGATGTGATAGACAACATTTCATCAAAATTGGTCAAACGGAGCGGGTACATTATTTCATAATTTTTTTTCCAATTTTTACCTTTTTTCGATCTTCTCAAAAACGGCTTTAACGATTTTTATCAAATTCGTCATGTTTAATGAAAATTAGGTGTTCTTTAATATCAGGTAAGCTTTATCATTATTAAAATGTTCTGAGGGGGCTTTTTTTTAGGGGGCCTTTTTTTTTTGTTTGTTTCCTATAAAGTACCTTTGTTTTTGTTTATATGGAGAAATTAACTGTCTCTCGTTACGCCTAAAAATAAGAAATGGCTAAATACGAGATATGATAAAAATAAAGACAACATAAAGAGGAGAAAAAAATAAAAATATGCAGTCAACTCATAAAACTCGTTGAGCCCACGCATGCGGAGTACGCCATTAGTGACAGACCATTGTTCATAATTAAAGCCGATCTGTTCATTTGAGAAGTGGTAATTAACGAAACGCATTAATTTCTAATCTAAGTAACTTGGTAAGTGAAAGTTGTGTGTTGCGCGCACGCACCAGATTTTTTTATTTTTCAGATAATATAAAATATATTGATAATGGAGATTTTTTCTTTAGCATAAGATAGCGTTGGGTGCGTCAGCCGTATTGGTTCGCTTAACGTCACGTGAAGTATAAATGGCTGTTCGTGTAACGCAAGGTTCGGGGGAGAACCTGTTTGAAGGTGAGGTTCGTAGAGTGTAAAGGCACCTTAACTGTCTGTGGTCCTAAGGCCCGATGCACACGGACGACACTTTTCTGCTATCCGGACTATAAGCCAGGTCAGGGGTACCTGTAGTACAATGGATCGACTGGATTTACCATTATACTCCAGGTACCCCTGACATGGCTTATAGTCCGGATCTCAGAAAAGTGTCGTCCATGTGCATCGGGCCTAACTGTGATTAAAGTAACGAAGCTTGCATCTATTTTAGTACTCATTTGGTTAGGTTAATCAACAGCAGTTGACTCTTAATTTAAAAATAATTATAAAAACTATCATTAATTTATCGGCACACATACTTCTGCAGATTTTCTAATAAACAGTTATTTATAAAAATTGAGAATATATAAGCATACTTTATAATGTCTAGAAGTATTCTTTTAGTGGATTAATATAGAGTGAATAAAAAATACTTACTGATGTAATGAAATCAAGCTCGTTCCACTTACAATAAACACTGGATATTCACTACACTTATTAGATATAAATATAGGGGCATGGTCGCTAGAATGGCTACAGCTGTACTGGGTCATTCAGGTCGGGGAGGGGGAAGGTAGGTAGCGCACCCTTCGAGCCGGCCGGCCGTGACTCTTGCTTTATCTCTAAAAACTCCCCTTTTCCTAATGTTGCTGGATCGTGCTGGACGTGAAACTTATACCAATTGGAACTCAGATAGTTTCTGTAACGTGTAGTGCCACAACAATCGTAAACAAAATAGTTCAGACGTTCCCCAATTTTAAGAATACAATAGGTGACCAAAATTGTTTACTTTAAAAAATAGTTCATTCGCTTAAATCAATGGATACAAAAATCATTTGGATGGCATATACATATATACATTGTATATGGAATACACAATCAAGGTGACATAAGTAAAAATTGATAGAAATTAACTACCGAATGATACAAACATTGGTTAACGCGGGCTGCAAAAAGGGCGCGGATGGAGATGCCAGAAACATACAAATTTAAAGTATTGTATATTCCACAAAGTTTATTCTATTGTTTTTGTTTCAACTATATTTACAAGGTCCAGCATTCATATTAAAAAAATTAAAAATATTAGATCCAGATAAAAGAAGATTGTTTTTGGGATTTTTACTTTCACTTACCTATAAATGAAATATATAGTAAGTGGGAAGTATTGCGAAGATGAAAAATTTCGACTTCCGGTTTTCAACGGATATACACGTTTTGGGGTCCCCTGAGTCCAATTAACCAAGTCCCGCGAAATGGTCTGTGTGTGTGTGTGTGTCTGTGTCTGTGTGTGTGTGTGTGTGTGTGTGTGTGTGTGTGTGTGTGTGTGTGTGTGTGTGTGTGTGTGTGTGTGTGTGTGTGTGTGTGTGTGTGTGTGTGTGTGTGTGTGTGTGTGAACAGACCAGCTCAAAAACTATAAACCGCACAGACCTGAAATTGGGTATTTAGTTCATGTATATGCCCGCAATGTGACAGCGAAAATGTCATCAAAATTGGTCAAACGGAGGGGGTACTTTATTTAAAGAATTTTGTCTAAATTTTAGGTTTTTTTCGATTTTCTCATAAACGGCTCTAATGATTTTGATTAAACTCGGTATTTGGTGTATCTATATGCCCGCGATGCGACAGTTAAAATTTCATCAAAATTGATTAATTGGAGGGGGCACTTTACTTAATAAATGTATTCCCATTTTCACGTGTTTTTTTTTATTTACACAAAAACGGATTTAACGATTTTAATCAAACTTGGTATTTGATGTATGTATATGACCGTGGTGCGGCAGCCGAAATTTCATCAAAATTGGTTAAACAGAGGGGGCACTTTACTTAATAACTGTTGTCTCATTATCACGTGTTTTTTTTTTTTGTTCACTCAAAAACTGCTGAAATTTTTGAAGCATCGCAGGTTTTACACTATCGGATAAACATGTAAAGGGGGAAAAAATATGGTACAAGATAATAATCTATAATTGATATAGGCATATTTTAGTCAAGAAACTTTTGTTCCATAATAAATTTTTGATTTTAGAGGAACAGTAATCGTTCTTGATTTCCAGAAAGGCATAAGAGACGTAAATACACCTATCGATTCACCTTCACAATGTATTTGCAAAAAGCAACTCGTAGTAAAAAACAAGCAAGCAGTAAAAAAACTCGACTGTTGATGAAATTAGTCCCTTGATATATAAATTAGCAATAATGAATCGAAAAGTGCTGAGAACTACCAAATTTTGCTATACAGATACTCTATAACTTATGGAGATCTACAAATATAAGTATATAGTTAAATGTGGAAACATGTGTGAAGTTGAGGAATGGCGTTTACATATGATCGAAACACGTCGATTTCTAATCCAAGTAAGTACGTAAGTGAAAGTTGTTTGTTGCGTGCATCGCACCAGATTTTTTATTGATTATATTAAGCAATAATATTACGAGTTTGTGAAGTAGATGTATAAATAATATAAATAATTTGAACAATAAGAAAGAACGGTAACAGTAAGCTAACAAACGTTACTACATAAATCTCTCCCCCCACTCCCCACTCTCCTGTAGATAGATACAAAGGCTTCCTCTTGTTTACTAGACTGTTGCCCTTTCTTATCTCTGTCATGGAAGGTTATCCTATCTTCTTTCTTATGTTTGTTTTTACAACTTTTTTTGGATTACGTTGTATTTATTAACGCAATAATTTTTTTATTGCTAACAATCCCATATCTGTTATTGATTAGACTGGTTATTATTGTTTGTTGTAGAAAATATCGTTCTCAAAATTTTATTTGGATTATTCTGAGACGTAGTGCCGCCTATTGTTTTTAAAAGCCTTTTTGGGTCACCAGTTTCAGTGGTAAGCATAATAGCTACGTACAATAATAAAAGTCGGACCTTCTCGTCCCGTTGAGGCCCTAGGATTTTTTAAATGGAGTAAAAAATTCTTGGCTCTGCCGTACCTCGGATAGGAACTAAAATGGAGATCCCGAGCCTGTAGGATGCAGGTACTCGTTAAAGATCCGTATCCTATCTGTACATGGTTGGCAAAATTTAGGACTCCCACTTTAGCGATTAGCCTTAGGATTTTTTAGGTTATTGAAAAAAAAAAAACAGGTCAAACTGGTTTTATTATTATATTAATCAAACTAAGGTGTATTACACGGTTATATTTTCAGAACGAATTTCGGAACCAAACATTGGTTAGCTATTTGACCACCAGGGGCGTTGACGACGGATGAAACAGACATCTTTACACAGTTTTTTTTTTTAATCAATCTTGGAATGAAAATTTTGTAGTACAATTAATAAGAATAGTAATCTTCCCAAGAATGATTACTGAAAAAAAGATAAAGAAAAAAAAAAAACTGTAAACCATGACTATTTGGTCCATTGTCCATTTCCGTCTAAAAGCGAAGCGACTTTTTGTTTCAAACCTTGTTCAAAAAATCTAACCGATAAAGAGATCTGTTCAGAGATCTTTTGTGAAGTGATAGTTTCCATAAACTTTTTTACCTCCTTTTACCTTAATTAAAAAAAAAAAAAAATATATATATATATATTATATATATATATATATAAAATTTTATATATATATACATATATATATATATACATATATATATATATATACATACACATATATATATATATATATATATATATATATATATATATATATATATATATGAAAACATATCAGCTAATGCTCAGCAAATTTTGAGCTGTGTAGTTAGTTGGATAATTAATGGATGTATAGGAAATTGTTAAAAACCGGTTATCGGTAAAACCGGGTTTTTATTCCTTTGTAGTGGGTATTAAGTTAAATAATTAATGGATCAATTACTGGGTGTATAGGTTATTGATAAAAACTGGTTATCAGTAAAACCGGTTTTTTATTCCTTCAAATTTCATTGTCCTGTTTCAGTTTATGCAAATGACCGCTTGTCTTTTTTTGCTATAAAATTTTTAAAATGACTTCCCATAAAAAATTTTTACTTTTGACGTAACAAATTGTCCTTAAAAGAGATGATAATAAAGACAAATTACTGCGCGTAAATGTAATAAACCCCCCCCTCCCAACAAAAGCTAAAATTTCGGGAATAGCTAGCTACCATATAAAAAAGTGTTTTTTTACATTAGATTTTTATAAATATCAAATTACCACTTTGCTGAGCTATTGTTAGTGTACATAAATACATAGTACTATACATTAATAGTGTCTTTTGATCATTTTATCGATTCCTTGCAGATTTGGGTGGAATCTGGACCTGGGAATTAACAATCAATTGTTTTTTTAGCCTTCGATCCAATTAAATTAAACTAAAAACTATCATTTTAATTATTATTGAAAACTGGAATTCACTGTTTTCTATAAGGATTCTGAAAATTTAAATTAACTTGATTGATAGTCGGCAATGGTTTTGAATGGATATCTTCTAATAATAAATCAACTGATTTGAAGCTGATTTTTAGAGAAAACAAAAGGATTCAGTATTACTGGAATAACAAAAAACTTACGTGGAAAAAAGTGAAAAATATATTTTTAAAATGGTCTAAATATTTTGATTTTGGCTTTAGTTCTTAGAAGAGTATATCCAATGGTGTTGGAACAAACCCAAGGATATGTAAAATAGTTTTGGATGTAATTTAAACTCAGAAAAACTAAAACCAAAACTGTTTTAATCAGTGACCCACTAGCTGTGACCTCTTGCTATTTCATTATCTGTCTTCCTTCCTACTGGCCTTGTGTCTTCTTTAACAGCGTCAACTTTTAGCAGTTTACTTTTTTTTTTTCTATCTTATTAATTACGGACCTAAATTAAAATACGTAGCTGTTGGTCTGATTATTGCCTTATCTCTTGAAACCAATGCATGAATAATTAATTTTTATTATTTTATGTCTAATTGACATTACAAAATATATTTATATAATATAAATTTAGTTTTATTAGAAACCATATTCATTCTATAAATAATTTTTTTTTTATTCATTAAGACGAGAGTTCCGTACCTCCAAGTACATCACCTTGGATGGACCTTAATGGATGACATTCAGCCCACGTATGAAAAAAATAATGCAAAAAAATCGAAAATTATTGGCATAGACTTTTATATTCACTAAATACCTTTGCTACAATAACAATTGTAAAACATTTAAAAGAATAAAGATTATTTTATTATAATAAGAAAAAAAAATCATCAACAATATACCAAAACATTAAAAATATATTTTTTTACCCTAGGTTGATTAATTGATTGAATTTTCATTCAAAACATTTTTTGTTTGGAAAGCCAACGTTTCGTTCCAAACATGCGGATCTTCGTCAGGGCTAAAATAAAGACAAATATATGAGCAGCATTTAAAGTATTAAAGTAGTAAGACTAATTTTAGCCCTGGTGAAGATCCACATGTTTTGATCGAAATGTTGGCTTTCGAAATAAAAAATGCTTTGACTGAAAATCCTAACTATTAACCTTTTGACTAGTACACACCTGTATATTTTGTTACAATGTAAGCAAAAATTAAGTTGCATTAGTATTAATTTTTTTTCTGTTGTAACCACCGGAAAATAAATTCAAATTTTTCTTTATATCGTTCATATAGGCGCGATTTGATTTTTTTTTTCAATCCTTTTTCGAACCAACTATCTTCGATATTAATTCGAATACCGTTATTTTCAATTAATTAATCGAGGATAAAATTTACTAATAATCTTCACATTTCTTAAAATAAAAATAATTATAAATAAAAATTAATACTAATCAATTTTATTGTTATGAAGTAGACTGATGTTTGTATTCAACTAACTCTGATATCCCAGTTGTGTGACTGAGTCTAACTCAGCGGTCAGCCAACTACGCAATTCATTCGATCGATGGTTCTTATTTTGTCATTGAAGAGAATTTTACAGCTTAAATTTAAAAAGAAAATACAAAATAAAATAAAAAAAGGAATAATTTAAAAATTATAATTTATTTCAACTTATGGCATTTTATAAATATCCTTCTTTGAATCTTATTTATAAATGTTAATTTATAAATGTTTCAAAACTTTTTTCCACTCATTAGTTTTGGAGATTGTTTAAATGTAATAATTATGAAATACATTTCTTAAAAATTACTCGTAAATAAATTTTATGAATAAGCATTTAAGAACAATTAATGCAGGGATATTTTTCTGAATACAAGAATTCAAGAAATTGCTTTTAAATAGTAGCAACTTTAATATGAAAATTTAAGTCAGAAGCTAGTTATATCATAAATATTTCTTTTAATCAGCTATAATTTTTATCCATCATGATGTTTAATTAGAATCGCTATGGTGTGTGATTTATACTTACATTAATATAATATTAGTCTCATTAATCTTATATTAAACAGTATACTATTTATATGAGTTAGCTTTTTATTGCACGGATATCCTTTCCTTATTTATCAAGATGTGCAGTATATAACTCCGTTTAGTATTACGGTATTGCTAAGGTTGTAGCTGGGGTGCGGAAGTTTGGCGAGAATCCACTTCCTGATAGTATTTTTTTTCTTGTAGCTCTTGCTCTAGCAATTCCCTCTAAGTGTTCTAGCGTGTTGGTGTTTTTCTTTCTCGGCCGAAGAGATATTTACCTTCCTAAGCTATTGTGTACCCTCGCTCGCCTTCCCACTAAAATAATCTTGGCTTCCTCTTCCTTCAGAAGGAGAGGAGGAAGTGTGTTAGAGAGAGAGAGAGAGGGGGGGGGGGGGACCTTGTAAAAGAAAGAACTATCTCCTTGAGGGTCGATATAACTAGCTAGAGGAGCAATTGCAATTGCCGCGCAGAGTCATTCCGGCGTCCTTGGCAGCTGATGCCTTGGCATCTCCTCCTTCAATCACTGGGCAACAGTCCCCGCGGGTTCGTTCTGCCCGGTCGTTGGACCCCAACTGTCCGCAACTGGTTAGGGATGTATATAGTTTTACTATATATTTGGTTCTAAAATTTATTAAAAAATAATATACTATGCGTAATAATAATATTTTTAACCAAACTAAGGTATTTTATAAAATATTTTAACATGTTATAACCTATAACATGTTATAGGTGCGGCAGCGTATTTTAGGGGTATCCTGAACTGAACGGTATCTGTTCCCGGGGTCCGACTACTAGGATGAGCCACTGACGATATCGGGCGTCTGATGGGAATGCTTTGACGAAAGCGTTCTCTTTTGATTAAAAGTGAATTAAATGAGCGTCTCAAGGCATTGTCACTTGGTGAGGATTGGAAATAGACATAATGGGCGGAGGACAGGCCGATACAGGATTTACGCCATACTTTATCGAAAATCGCACCTCGGAGTCCGATTCTAAAACACAACAGAATTTCAGCTGTTAGCAACATTTTCTGCACTAAAATTCAATAATCTCATTAAAAGTCAATTAAATTGAGTGTGTGAAGTGTTTGGCCTTTCGGACATTTTCATGTGAAAATCGGGTGTTAAGAAGGGAATGTAAGACATCGGACCCCGGGGACTGATGCCGCACCTAACGTGTTAAAAGGGGGTCACCTTTGGTGTAGTAGTTAGCATGGCAACCTACAATACAAAGGTCGCGGGTTCGCGTTCCGTGGTGGCCCTAGGATTTCTTAAAGGGAGTAAAAAATCCTCGTCTATGCCGTCCTTCGGATAAGACGTAAAACATAAGTCCCTACCATGTACGACAGTTACTCGTTAAAGATCCCTATCGTAATTATACCTGGATAGGCATAATTTAGCACTCTCACAGTAGCATCCCACAGGAAAAAAATGTTCTAGTAAAGGCTCGTGTATCTTCTAGTACATGTTCGTGACTGTTCGAGTACCTTCCACGCTTGGCTGGAATGTTCCTGAATGAGCGAAGGACTGGAGAGTTTGTCTTGCTCGATCGATCGAGATCTATTATATGTTAAATGTTCGTTAGAAGTTGATACTTTTTTTTAACATTTTTATTATTTGAGTTTATACTGTTTGTTTGTCATATTAAACTGTTACTACAGTAACAAATTACTAGAAGAATCCTACAAAAAGAAGTACCTAGTAATAATCAACTATTACAATTCAAAGTGTTGAAGACTCTAGTTTTTACAATAATTATAATACCTACTCTTTTATTTATGGCTATTAACAAAATACGTGGAAAAAGTAATTTTCTGTGAAGTTGCCAAATGGCGTTTACACATTTATCAAAATACGTTAATTTCTACTCTAAGTAAGCTGGTAAGTGAATGTTGTGTGTTGAGCGCATCGCACCAGATTTTTTTTTTAAATTAAGGTAAGAGGAGATCAAGAAGTAAACGGAATCCTATCACTTCACAATAGTGCTCTGTAAAGATCTGTTTATATGGTTGAGGATATAGAACGAAGTTTGGAACCAAACGTGTTTCGATATTTGACTGCTAGGGGCGATTAGAATGGAAGAAATAGAAACGTTTACAAGGTTATGTTTTAAAAAAAAAAAAAAAATAATCGGTTAATAATAAAAATAATCATCCGAAGATTGTTTAAAAACTTAACCGTGGAGTCAGATCTATTCGGTCCAATGTACCTTCCATTGGTGGTCAAAGGAAAGTAGCCTGTCTTATTTTTTCATCATGTTCGTCAGCTGCTTGCCGCAGATCTCGACACCACTCGCAGCTTATGAATAGAAAAGTTTATGCAGAAGAGAGAGGCGAGATAGGGGACGAGAGAATAGGAGAGCTGCTGCGACCTTATCGGCAATCAATATTCATTGTTGTGATTGATGTCAGTTCCGTGGCACGTGCCCCCCTTGGATGTACACTACAAGAACCCCCGTACCATATGGATATGGAAGGGAGGTGGTACCGCCATACTTTTCATCGGTACACACGACCAACTGGTGGCGGTACAGATGGGTACGTACGCTAGAGGTACTGCCCCAGAGCGGGCCCCAAATCCCCACCTCACTCACTCTCCCTTACGGTTCTCTGATCCTACTCAAGTCCACTGTGTTTTTGACCCCAGCGTGCCTCTACCCAGCTCAACAGCCTTGTTACGTAGATCTCGCATATCACTCTGTTAATCATCCTTTTCTCTCCGTTCTGAGAATTATAAAATAAGAAAAAAAAAAAGTATAGAATATGCGATTTGAGGATATCACATATTTTTACTGCCGGTATATTGGTTAGCATAGAAACTGACAAAACTATCGGGTTCGCATCCCGAGGTGGCCCTAGGATTTTTTAATGGAAGTAAAAAATCCTTGTCTGTGCCGTCCCTCGGATAGGACGTAAATTGGAGGTCCCGAGCCTGTACGATGACATGTACTCGTTAAAGATCCCTATCCTAATTATATCTGGATAAGAAAAATTTAGGACTCCCACTGTAGCATCGTCAGATGAGCCTTAGTGGCATAAAGTGACGTTAAATAAACAAACAAACAAAATTTGTTCCCTAATTTGTCTGTCGGTAAAATACGTGTGGCGAGAATTGTAATAAACTATAAATTATAAAATTTCTGTGATCGTCGTTATTTCGTTAATCATTTTAGAAGTTATTCGTTTATAATTTGAGTTAGTTTTAAATTAATAAACGATTTTTTTTTTCTTTTCTTTTTCGACAATGAACATATTCGTCTGTCCAGGTGTTCGCTTAATAATCTATGTAAGCAAAGATGAAATTCTGTTTGTTGTTTATAGAAATCCTTTGTCCTAAATTCTCCAAATTTCGCTCAGTGGTTCTTTCATACCAGGTGCGAACACCTTCCTTATTAAAATTGCATAACTTCAGCCAATCCCTGGGTATTTTTTTTATTATTATAAAAATCTTTATGATCTCGCTTTAGATTGGTTTTTACGAAATCGACCGTTTGAGTCGATAAACGTCTCTCTTTATAAATGTTATAGATTTAAAAAATGAAATACTCCGGGTGAAACCGGTATATACTGCTAGTACTAACTAACTTAAGCATAAATAATTCCTTAGATTACTGTAAAAGAAAAAATACACAAAAAACTTAAGAATATGATTATCTACAGTGTATATACAATCAAAATAAAGCTTTCAGTTAATATAGACGCTCTCAAATTTATTTATTTACATATGCAACAATTTATTCAATATTGAAATTTTTAACCATCTCGTATCTATAATTGATGGCTGTCTTTAGATACCAATATAAATTTTTGTAATCTGGTCCATTTAATGTGTTTCTGGGAGTCGTAGTTGGTCCATTTCCTACACTTTGATAATATATTCAATTTGTAATTTTAATGGATAGATAAAAATACTATCAAATCCCGTTTCGAGATACAGCATATAATTAATATTTAATTTATAAATATATCTAATTCAAATAAACGTTTCCATGTATCTATGTATCATTTGAGTTTTCGAGAAATATTACAAATACCATCTATCGGTTGACTTGATATGATGCCATTGAACTGTTTAACCTTAAACTTCTATACGTTCTTCTATAAGTTGCGTATAAACGAATAATGTTTCTGCTGTTGGTTAAAAAAATTTGACCATCCTTTCATTATAATAACAATAAATTTTGAACGTTGAAAACTTTACAAATCCATCCATTTCGTAGTGAGGTCATGTTCGATGTATGTGATACTACTTCAGGGTTCATTGTCCTCCAATACTACCGGTCACGTTTTTAACCTTGTTAAAATTTTGCTAACTAGCTTTCCTGTTAATTTAGGTTATCATAGAATAAACTTTAGATATTTCAAAGTTATTTATATTCTGATAAACTTGAGATTGCTTTCTATTTGTTTTTTGAAAAAATGCCAGTTTTTTTTTGGGAATATCTAAACTACACCCGATCTAGAGACACCATTTCGTTGAACGAAAATAAACATTCTTTAGTTTTTAAGAATATGTGAATTTTTCTTCATTTCTTTACGTATTTTCGTACTTTTTGAGTATATTTAAAAAATAAAAATAAAAAATAGCAATCCAGAATTGAAAAAAATATGCCAGCACTGGAGATTTTATCTAGTGTAAAGGTATTTTTATAAGCAAATACTTAAATCATAACGAAAACCTTATCAACTAAGTTTCTAAGTAGCTATTTATACATTTAAGTGTGTGTTTGCAATTTGATCTGTATTTACATATAAAATATTTACTGACTGACTATATCTAAAGTGAAGAAAAATACAAAGATAATTGCAGACAAATGTTACACGTGCCGCATCTTCGTTAATTTTTTTAACCTTCATCTTTAGTTGTGGTTGTAATTTACAATTACTTTGATTATTGTACTTGTTCCTTATAATCGATCGATTAATGTTACGATATGATCATATATAATTTCCATGGACTGTATACTTAAATAACTATGATAATTACTAAGTGTTTGTGGTATAGTTTATATTATATATATATATATATATATATATATATATATATATATATATATATATATATTGGAATTATCCCTTATCTAGCTAAAGCCTCATTTAAACAGATAATCTTTTTTGGAAAATCAAGATTTAAGTTTTTACTATCTGTTAACACGTTAGATGCGGCATCGGTCCCCGGGGTCCGATGTCTTGCATTTCCCTCTTAACAGCCGATTTTCACATGACAATGTCCGAAAGTCCGAACCCTTCAAACACTCGATTTAGTCGATTTTTAAGGAGATTACTGCATTTTAGTGCAGAAAATGTCGCTAACAGCTGAAATTCTGTTGTTTTTTAGAATCGGACACCGAGGTCCATTTAAGGAGATTACTGCATTTATTGCAGAAAATGTCGCTAACAGCTGAAATTCTGTTGTTTTTTAGAATCGGATTCTGAGATCCGATTTTCGATAAAGAATGGCGTAAATCCTGTATCGGCCTGTCCTGCGCCTATTATGTCTAGTTCCAATCCTTACCAAGAGATAATGCCCTTGATACGCTCATTTAATTCCCTTTTAATCAAAAGATAACGCTTTCGTCAAATCGGACTTCGACGCCCGATACGGTCTGTGGCTCATCCCAGCAGTCGGCCCCCGGGGACCGATACCGTTCAATTCAGGATACCCTTAAATGCCCCGCCGCATCCAACGTGTTAACCAAGAATAAGTGCATAATATGGAGTGCAAAGTTCAATTTTAACCCTGCATTAAAAACTAAGTATCAGTGCTTAGTTAATGTTTTTTAATCCATTTTTAACCTTAAGCTCTGTTCCTTTCAGCAGTTCAGTTGAATTTCCTATATCCTGAAAATGGCCATGAGGGTGAAAGAAAAATCATTTCATGTCCTAATCCACCTACCTTAAATAGGGAAGTCGAAAGTCGACAGGCAAGGACTCCAGCCAATAATTTTGCTACTTGATGACAGCTAATATATTTACTGCTGCGATGAATATTGATAGTGTGTATTTAACCCCTTAAACTTTACACCAAGCTTCCTATACTAACTGTGTGTGATAGTGTGACACTGAAACGTCCCAGTGAAGTAGCAACTTACAATTGAGTGCTATTGTATAGTTTAACAATAAAAGCGCATAATTAGAAATAATTGACTAATGTACTTGCACCATTGGAACTTGTATTTCTTTGGACTCAGTCAGTTTATATCCCTCAAAAAATCTTCGAATATAGTCCAGTTTATGGAGCCAGAGACTTTTTTTTCCCTAAGAGTGTGATTTTACATCTAAATCACTACTTACTAAATCTGTTTTAAAAAATATAGAATTTGTATTTATAGTTATGGACGTTGAAGTTCTTTGTTGAGTAATGTTTGTAATATTTCAGAGAAATGATATCCGTATGATTCTTATTATATTTTTATGTTAATGAAATAGTTAAAAAAAGTTTTTAGACATTAATTAAAATTATTCATACATCTTAGAAATTAACGAGACAGTTATTTCAAGGATCGTCCCTAATAAAACTGGAAGGAAACAAGTCTGCAATAATAGGATATTTCGAAAACATTTTTGCCCACTTTTCCATATCAAGAAGGCTAAACCTATAAGATTCAAGGATTCCATTTGTTAATCGAAGTTGTGTAATCTTACGGAACATGCAAGGGAAGTGTTGGGCAACGTTTAAGTGAAAAATGTCCAGGAAATATCGTAAAAATGTTATTATACCGATCTTGAAGTGTAATATATTATACAAAAAATTAATTTTGTGTTCATTACAAAACTGTCAGATACTAAAGTATTTTTCATCCTGCCCGATATATAAATAGCGAAATACTGAAAAGTACTTAAAATTGCTGTAAAAAGTGCTTGTATTCTTTTATGTATTTAGGTAAGGAATTTTATTTATTTTATTATTTTTCAATTCCTATCACTTTGAAAACAATAATTTTTATCCCGTCTAATGATTTTTTTTTTCTTAATTTGTTAATTAATGGTCACTAGACAAATTTCGATACAAGTTTAGGTTATTTTATTCTGACTTGACTTCCTGATGCAACCACTTGTTTTACAGTTACTATCACACCCATAAATTTTTTATATGTTTTGTAAAGTTTTATCTGTTGGATGATTTATTCTGTTGTTTTCACTTAAATTAATCTTTGCCTGCTTTAAATTATTGTTTGTTTAACCTCACTTTATGCCACTAAGGCTAATCGGACGATGCTACAGTGGGAGTCCTAAATTTTGCCTATTCAGGTGTAATTATGATAGGGATCTTTAACGAGTACCTGACATCGTTCAGGCTCGGGATCTCCATTTTACGTCCTATCCGTGGGACGGCATGGCCAAGGATTTTTTACTCCCATTAAAAAATCCTAGGGCCACCGCTGGGCGCGAACCTGCGACCTTTAGTATTATAGGTTGCCATGCTAACCACTACACCACAGGTGACCCCGCTTTAAATGATTGAAACTGTCCCTATTAGAGATGTTCTATGACGTCTATGTACCAACCAACAGACATTATTGCTCTCTAATTTAAAAATAAAATATAATAAATACCAACATGGAAAATTTTATAATATTTATTTGTGTGATCCTAAATAAAAAAAAATTCTTAAGATTTCAAAAAGTTACTCATTTCATCATTAATGTAATTAATGATCTGGATTGCTGCTTTCTTTTCTCTAAACCTAAAGATAAGAAAAATAATTATCGTCATCTTTGTCAGGTTTGTCCACAGGTTGAAACTTAAATTAGGTACCTTCATTTAGAAAATGGTGATTTACTGGGGGGGGGGTAGTTGATCTGTTACTAATATGTATTGGCTGTTTGTATTTTAAGGTTAAAAAACTTAGTAGAATGAGTCGTCTTTTGACGGAACCTTGGAAGTTGCGGTTTATACCTCGCATATACATAATCGTAGATCGGCCTTGACATGTGGGTTGTGATATCTTTTTTATTTTGCGGTTCACTGCTAACTTTGTAATCGAATTAACATGTTTTAATATCAGCTAAAAATATTGAAGGCTGTATTTTTATTTTCTATAAAATTATTAGTTTAAACATTTTCTTCTTTAATTATTTGGGATGAATGTATTTAGCTGTTATGTTATAAAACTAAAAATATTTTCTATGTGACGACTTCCTGTGACAAATGCAATGAAGGAATCGTTTGTCGTTAAGTCAATTCGTTTAAGTGTTATGATAGTATTTTGTATTTTATTTAATCTTTCTACTAGTGACATTTATTCTGATAATTTAACATAAATTAAATTTTTGATCCAATTGTAACATATATAATAATTTTTGGTTCGTTGTACGTAGAATAAAATTTGATTCAATGCAAAAAATAATACACATGTAATTTTTTAAAAGGATACAGATTTCTTAAGGCTGCTAAACTTTATTTAAGTTCATCACTAAACATGAGCACATCGGTTCCTTTATACTACGAGCAGTCAAAATATCTCTCGTAGGTTGATTTTAAAAACGGATGGTTTTTATAAAAATATGAAAATGCTACTTCTGGGACATATAAAGTAAATATATAAAGTTAAAAAATATCGATTTTCGTTTTCTTTTATTTTTTAACTCCTTGCATGCCATGCTGATCTATCAGCTTTTATAGACCATTCTTCGACAAATCCAGGACATTAAAAGATATCTCCCTGTAACCAAATCAGTATGTTTTTTTTCGTAAAATTTTGCTTGTCCTTAGAAAGAACCTACAGAAGATTTGAATGAAGAGCCATAAATTTGAATCTTGCCGTTAATTTTCATTAATTAGACAATATATTAAGATTGTGAGTGTTTTGTACAGTAATTTTCAAAATATATGGTTGTTTGTAACAAGCATTTGTCTTCCAAAATCAGTAGGGGGAAACCCTACTTCTCCAAAAAAAACCAAAAAAAAAAAAATTTTAGATCTATTTAATGCACATAGATTGATTTTTTTCACTTCTCCCATAATTTGAATTGTTGGACATTTTGGGTTTCTCAAATGACTGATTCAATTATAATTTCTTGTAAATTACAACAAAGCATTTTAACTCTAAAATATTCAATAAGATTTTTTTTTAAGTAGTATTCTATTGTATTTATATATCTAAGAACATTAAAAAAAAAATTAATAAAGTATTTCTTTTATACTTAATTTTTTCGACGGTATTATAAGAGACAACGAACGGAAGTTTTGCGAGCGGGGGCCCGCTTTGAACTAGCGGTTTTATTCACAAAACACTGATAAAGAACTGCAAATTTCCTTGACACGGTTTCCCTGGTCGACTAACAGGATGAGTCCTTTATTTTTTTCTTCTTTCTTAAATTCTGGGACTCCGTTATAATTAAGATAGAAGGAATAAACGGGGCGGAAGAGGATTTTACAATGGGAAGCGGACCAATTAGGTGAGAGGATTCTCTCCCTTCCCCACACCCCCCTCGAACAAGAGACCACCGACCACACACACCTCACCTCGAAGGATGTGGGAAGGTTCGCAAGAGTTTCAGGAAACGGCCCGTCTAGACCCCACCCAGACGTAGTGCCAACAATTTCAACAATCCTCTCTCTGCTGGACCGGTTTCGAAGAACTCGTTATGTTTTGGCTCTTCTGGTGTCTTCCCTTCGCGGTTAGCTACTCATCCATTTTATAAAAATCATTTATATATTTTTAAAATCATATGTATTATTTCTCAAGGCCTTTTTCTTTTTGTCGGTACGCCATAACTTCCTTAATACTTCATCAAAATGAATGAGGCATCATTTTAAAGCTGTCCTTAATAATAACCGCTACACCGGAAAAATATACAAATCACTCGTTACGATTGCCAGTTGTCGTTTCAGGTTTTCAAGTAGAACATATTCGATCCTATACATTTTTTTCGATTAACCCCTTCGTTTGCGAGTTGTAAGCGAAATACTGCAATTATCTTCGAAAATGCTCGCAGGGCTTTTTTGAATGAGTCATTTTTTTCAGTTTATCGAGATGAACATTTTTATATACACTTTTAGATTATCTTACATACATGACGATATTATCTTACACCTTTTATTAATTCCTTCAACCTTTTCTCTTCGTTAGATTTTTCTTAGGTCGGCAAGGCTTGCAAATTTCATCAATTCTTCCAATCTTAGTGGGAGTATGAAACGATTTTTATTAATTGGAAAAAAAAAGAAAAAGAATTTCTATCAATTATGCTTCTTAGACAGTATAACAAAGTATGCTTTATAAATTTGAACTCCTCCTAGTTAAGTTCGTTCGTTTACAATCCTCTTTTTACTTTGTAAATACTAGATTAATTTTTTTCTTGTAATAACAATTTGTTCTTCTCGTATTGACTAGTTTTTTTTCCTTCTTAATCTCTTGGAAATTGTGGTTACAAAAAGGAAGAAGAAATTTTAATATGAATCATGGAAGTTTCTTTTAAAGCGGCTCAATAGCCAAATTTTTCAAGTATAAACTCTTTTTTTTTTCTCTATCTTGAAAACTGTGGCCTTCAATTCGATATTCATATTCAATTTTTTACCTGGTCAATCTTTAACTTTTTTTTTTTTTTACTTACATATGCATTTAAGAGGATACATCATTACATAAATCTATAATGAAATAGTCTTATTTCAAGTTAGGTTGTTCCACTTTTACAATAGTATTGCTTAAGACGCAGTCTGATAGCGCTTAAATTCTGAATTTTATGTTTCTTCTAATATACCTTTAATTTGGTTTGTTTAAAGCATGTTATTGTTAGCTTCTCATCGCTAGCTGTAATGAAAAATGTAAACTAGGAGAGATGTACTTTTTAAAATTTTTAAATTTTAAAATTTTTTTTTTTTTTTTTTTTCCATAGCCCCTTATGATTTAGTAATTTCTCGATTGAATTGATTGCTTCCTTGAATAGTAAACCTTTTACTGCAGTTATATGCATTTTAAGGGGTATTGAGAAAATCTAATTTTTGAAAATTTAATAGGTTTTCTAGGTTACCGGTGATGGGGCTCACCTCAAATTTTATAATATTTTATTTAAATCTTTATGTCACCATATTTTCCAAATTTTAAAACTAACCACTAACAATAATGTGAACCCTTCAGGCCCACCCCAAGAGATTATTTTCTTTAGAAGAATACATTTATTTTCCTTATTTTATTTCAATTTAAACTTATTTTACCTTTATACAGTCCACTTTACACCACACCAGCCCATATTCAATAAGGTTTATAACAGACCAAGCAATGTTGATGTTATAAATCAAACAAGCACTCATATATTTCTTGGAGGAGTAAAGCGTACTTTGGGAGGGGATTATTACAAATTATTACCTTTGATTATTACAAACGTTTTAACTAACAGGTGACACACTATCCGATACAGTACATCATTACGTTCTACGCTAAATGTAGATGAATGAATAATGGATCAATTAAAAAACTTAAAAATACATTTGATAATGCCTCGTTCGATAAGGACAATTTCGACATCCTGTGATGCGACGGAGTTGGTTTCATCACATGTTTGTAAATTTTGGTGAGAAAAAATTAATAAAAATATTTCCAGGCATGGAAATTAATTTTCGGGAATGGTTCAGTAATGTAAATATATTGTAATGGGTGGTTGAATGCCAAAGATTTTAGATAAAAAATAAGCTAACGTTAATGAAAAATTAACGACTATTAATTTTTTCTTTATATTAATAACGGATAATAAGTGTGCCAATTGTGACTTTAATGGAATTTCATGGACAAGAAATCCATCATTTTTTTATTAATGAGGAACCAAGAACCTATTCACAGAATGTTCATATCTTAGAAAAACTATTTTTTTTTTGTAGATTTTTTAAAGAAGTGAAAAAGTTACCCCCCCCCCCTCCTGGCTACCGCGACCAACGTTTTCAATGCGATGCCTTTATGCCGACTTTAAACAACCAAACAATCAAAGAATTATCGATAATAAGCAATCATAATGAAAATTGAATTATTTGACCATAAATCTATATTTATGTTCTATACGTATGTTCTACACTTACTTACTGAAGCCCATATGGACATATTCCTCACAGATATTCGGCATTGCTAAAAAGACTCACTTACAAAAACTTCAAACTTTTCAATCAAAATTGCTACGACTTATCACAAAATCACCCTGGTACGTGACTAACAAAACTTTACATAAGGGGTAAAGTTAAAGGGTAGTAAAGAAATAGGTGTAACTTTTGTGTATTTAAAAAAATAAACCTAAATATTACAAATTAAATTATTAAAAAAAAAACACGTGAAAACTACATTTTATAGTGTTTATCATTGAAGCATTGCAAGCAAAGAGACGGTTGTCGGCACAGTCGTCACAGTATGTCCGGACCTTCTTCACCTTTTTTTGGGCTTCTGCACTGCTCATAGCTGTTCTTAGCTTTTCATAACAGCCCGAACATTTCTTCCTTATATGAATGTTGATAATATCTCAACTTTCTATTATTTGTCTGTTTATTTATTACTTCTGATTTTTTAATTTAAATTATTTAAAGATTAAAAGGATGGGATGACTTTAATTTTTATTGGAAGTTTTTTACTATGATAAATGAATTCCATGAAATGCATGTGATGCGCTTTCCAGATTTTTTAAAAACAAATAAAATATTATTCCATATCCATAGAATATCGGTCAATAAGTATGTAGAGTCAATAACTTTTTTTTTTTTTTTAAATCCGTTGACCTTTCTCATTGTCACTTCCTTGAGCCATTAGAGGTCACACATTCACCCCCGCCGAAGTACGGTTAATCAATTGATACGGATAATAAAGAGCGTGAAAATGGTATTAAGATGGTCTGGCCATGTTTCTTCAAAGGTGGAGGTGGTGAAGGTTGGTGATAAAGGCGTTACTGATAGTATGAAGGCCTGGGGGAGGGGGTGGTGAGGGGGGGCAGACTAGGTTAGTTTCTCTGTTGCGACACCTCCCGTATATACCCTAACTTGTTCCTATCTAGTCTTTTGTGCGAATTCATAGAGACTACTATTTGCAGCTATGGTATATCTAAAATATATATCCGAGTTGAGTAACGATGTTTTTCGTTTTGTTATGACCATTATATAATTTGTAGATGTGTTATAGAGGTTTAAAATCAATAACGAATCAAAGTTGACTCCTACAAACTACTTAAAATCATGAAGTTTAAAAATTCAACTTCACTTTTAAGAACTCGGCATTAACCTCCCACCGTCTCCCCTTGGTCCAGGTAAACCCCCTATAGCCTGATCGGCCAGGAAAAGAAGAACTAAGAATCAGAGTAATTTATACTTATTTAACAAGTGGTTACATTCATTTTTATCTTTATTTAATTTGTTTTCTCCATGGAGTTAAAATAGTGCACGTAATTTTTACATGATACCAGTTAGCTATCGGATACCAGCAATATTGACACCGAAGATTACTTAAAAATAATATGAATGGATATTCGTTTCAATAATTATTAACGAGCATTTATTTTTTAGCCGGGTAGTTTAGTGAGTAAACGCTATGTTCTTGATCCTGCATCCGGCTAGATCAGGTATTATTTAATTATAATAAAACATTCTTACGATAGGATGCTAAATAATCAGGATTTCAAATTAAACATTTTTTTATTTTGAAAAGCCAACGTTTCGATCCCTACATGTGGATCTTCATCAGGACTTCTGAGTCCAGAGTAATAACCAGACTATAGTATGTATATAGTATATAGTATACAGTCAAGAGTTTAAAAATAATACCATAGTACCCATATTTAATGCCTCGTATAAATTTTTTTTTTTGCTTCATATTTATATTCGCACCTGTCGAAGCTAAGCGACAATCAGCAAATGTGATATAAACTGCTTCGATGTTGGCATTTTAGGCATGAGGGAATATAGTGTCCAGCAGCACATCATCCCGGACTTGTTTCAGGAGAGGAGGTCCCTCATCCAACTCCTTTTCAGTCGCCTCATAAAAGGCATCTCGTCGTAGCCATGTCATTAATAAGTCTATTGTTATGTCCGTGTAATTTAATATGGAAGCCAGAATAGAGAGTCCTTATTTGTTCGTCGATAGTTGGTAGTTGTAAGTCGGTATGTAGTGTTTTGTTACTAACGTACATATAAAATTTAAATTGATATTTCTAACAAAATTTCTTTATGTAATTATATACGTAGTATATATTTGCTTTGATTTTTAGATAAAGGAAAAAATTTAAATTTAAAAAATCATTAGGATCGTGAATATTTCGAAACCTTGTACTCAATGATAATAAACGTTATAAGTTCCCTCGATACCAAATAAACAAATTTATTTTCAGCTTATTTCAGTCACATTTAATATATTGCACAGGATTGTCATAGTTTATATTAATTTTCAAGATGTTTGTTTGTTTGTTTGTTTAACGTCCATTTTTATGCTACTAAGGCTAATCGGACGATGCTACAGTGGGAGTCCTAAGTTTTGCCTATCCAGGTATAATTAGGATAGGGATCTTTAACGAGTACCTGACATCGTACAGGCTCGGGACCTCCATTTTACGGTATAAGATGTTATAATTTATTGATCAACAATTAATTTAACAGGGAAGAAATGATGGCAAATTTGAGGATAAGCTATATCTAAACAATATATAACTAATTTTTATATATGTATATGTATATGTATTACTCTAGTCTGGGTATTACTCTGGACTCACAAGCCCTGATTAAGATCCACATGTAGGGATGTTGGCTTTTCAAAATTAAAAAATGTTTTACTGAAAATTCTGATTATTTATCCTCGGTTTCGAAATATTCACGATAGTAATGATTTTTTAAATTTTAATTTTTTCCTTTATCTAAAAATTAAAGCAAATATATACTACGTATATAATTACATAAAGAAATTTTGTTAGAAATGTCAATTTAAATTTTATACGATGCATTAAATAATATGGGTACTATGGTATTATTTTTAAACTCTTGACTGTATACTATATATTATATTGACTATATACTATATACCTACTATAGTCTGGTTATTAATCTGGACTTAAATCTATCCTAAAGAAAAACAGTTGAATATTACACACCTCTAAAACATTCTTAGATCGTTCATGGGATCAGGGACCCTCCGAGGGCACACCCGGCCTCTATAAATTTTGTACTCTTGACTAATTGTTTAAGGATGGAGATGTGATTTTTTTGTTCTTGGTTTATTCAGAAGTGGTAGAGGATCAATGTTGAGTTTATAAGGACTCCCTGAACTCATTATCTTCAGATTTTTAAACCATCTCGTTCACCCCGCTCTTAGAGGAAGAAGAAACAAGAAATGTTTTGAGAAATGTTCTCAAGGAAAAGAAGAAACTGGTGGACAGACGTGTTCTCGATCAAAACACCTACTTGTATTACCGTTAACCAAGAAATAGTAAGTTTTTAAATTGTTTAGAACCTCTAATCCTCGATCGATTTTAGCAGTACATTTTTTTTTAATGATATATTTTAACTACTGTCCAGGACCGAAAAGATAAATAATTAAAAAATATACTAGGGGCCCGGTGTGGCTGTGCGGTAAAGTGCCGTACTCCCATGCCGGAGCTGCGGGTTCGAGTCCCGCCCTGGGTGGTGCTTTTCTTTCGTAGGAGAAGTATCACCCAGTGCCATGGGTGTTAGTAAGGGCAGTATAGGGCTTCAATGGAAGCCTTAAAGTCCCAAAAAAAAAAAAAAAAAAAAAAAAAAAATACGTTTTCTGAGTCAGCGTATGGAATTTGTGACAAGTTAGGTCAATAAACGATTCTGATGCTGGGTGTCAGGGAGTTTTTAGGCTAAGCTTAGGAGTCTAGCTAGATACGAGTAGTACGAATACAGTTCGGTTTGAAATTTATTTCGTGGCTAGCCAATGGAATGAATCACACCTTCCCATCTCCAGTTTGAATTGATTGGTCCAATGTACCATGTTGTATAGTTCTTCGCCATTCACCTATATCGGAACAGCCACAAATATATTCGGTAAAAGATTTTTCAAATGTAGCTATTCATCAAACTTCCCCAATATGAAAACCAAACCGGTTACTAACCGGTTAATTATCATGATTTTGTAGAATAGATATTTCATACCTTAGGGCAAAATTAAACATAAAAAAAAAATAATAACTATTTTGCATTGATTTAAATAATTCGAACATATTATTTAATGGCAACATCCTCTACATTCAGTGACTAAGCCTTTTACCGTCGTAAATACCAGTTTTCCTCTTTTATTTTCCCCGACCATCCAGTTTTAAACACCATGTTGGAACGGCACTTAGAGTTAATTATCCCCGGTGCAGTTTCAGCCTCCTACAGTTCTTTATAACAATCTCGAAGGCTCGGCTCTTCTTTAGGCATCCTAAATAAATTTCATTTGTATGTGAAAAATGAGAAGAAAATTTTATTTGATGTCAAACTTACTATACCAAATAATAGTTTGCATATGGTTACGGATGTACTACTTACAGTTAGCCATATTTCTGCAAATGGTTAATGAAATCAAGTGAACCAATAATGATGCATATAGGACATTTTATAGTTGTTAGAGCAGGAAAAATTGAACAAAAAAAAAATAGGTATGTTAATATAATTTTAACTTTACAATACTATCAAGAAAGATTATTCATAGTGAGAAGTTTTTTCGCAATTGCTTATTTCCTGGATCTTCCTGGATAGTAGGGCATTCGTAAGACCTCTTGTGGTGTGTACCTGAAATATTTTGGCTTATACTGCTAAAAAAAAAAATTTTACGAATTATTTATATAATTATATTAAATGCAGATGAACCGTTAACCATGGGTGGAAGAATATACAATTTTTTTTTATTTCTGTACAGAGTTTTTTTATTCCCCTAATTTCTTTCGATTAGATATGCTACGTAGTACTCCACTTGGTCAAATGAATTAGTTTCACTATGTTGGACCCTTAATGAAGCACCTGATTCTTAACTCCTAGATCACCTACGACCACCTACGATCCTGTCCTAATGTATCCTTTATGAATTCTCCACACGTTCCCGTTGAACCTATACACTACTTAGGACTTGATTGACCTGGGCAAACGTGTAACTCTGAATCTTCATACACAATTTAAACTACATAAAACCGCTCGACGTTACTGCATACTCCAGCGGTTACTAGACTTACGCTCAAAAATAACGAATCAATCACCATAGGCTCATTACATGATTGTAATAAGATCTATTCGGATTTAATGGAATTGTCTACGCAATGTCCTTAATGCTCCTTCTGTTCAATGTTGCTAGTTTCTTCTTGCTTGAAATATTGCCAGTCATCTTTTAAATTGTGTTTAGTAGTTCAATGTTGAGAGTGGGCTGCATAAAAGAAATGTATATGGAAAAATATAATCTCTCTCTCTCTCTCTCTCTCTCTCTCTCTCTCTATATATATATATATATATATATATATATATATATGTATATATATATATATATATATATAAGAGGCTTTGTCCTGCCTGACAGAATCAACGCCGAGCAAAAACTACTATTGATAGAAACTTGAAATTCTGAATTTAGATTTTAAACGCGATGTAGGTAACCACTAAGAAAGGAATTTCAAAAACGTAACCCCTAACAGAAATCTATTTTTGAGATTTTAAACCATATGTTTTTTATTTGAATATCGATTTAATGTTACAATATTATTAAAATAGAAATTCACATGAAATATAGCTACTGATTATTTAAATATTAGTGGTAATCAAATTATGCACACTGTGATTCCCATAATTGGTGATGGTGCTTGTTTATTGCGATCTATATCATCTCTATATATATAAGAGGCTTTGTCCTGACTGACAGAATCAACGCAGAGCAAAAATTGCTAATGATAGAAACTTGAAGTTCGGAATTTAGATTTTAAACGCGTTGTAGGTAACCACTAAGAAAGGAATTTAAAAAATGTAACCCCTAAGTGGCTTAAATGGCGAAATTGTCGTTTAACTCTAATGGACAACTATTTTTGCACTTTGAGAAAAAATATCTAATTTGGACTCATTTTAAAGATCTTGATACGACGAGTTTAACTCGAAAGCCCATACGGGACGTCGAAAACCATTGTTTAAAGCCGAAAAATGAAGCGTTCACGACGTGTAAGCAATCTTTTGTTTCGGCGGTTTTAGTGAACTCTCTCCATTGCACGTCTCCCTCTCTTCTACCGAGCCGGCAGCTCCCCCCCTCCAACATTCCACCTACGTGAAGCTCAGATTCTACTAAATCTCCTGAGCATCAGTTAACATATTACATTAAATCAATACCAAAATAATGATCACAGAATTGATTTTAAAGTCTCGCGGGCATAGCCGCGACGGGGAATGCTAGTAAGTAATACAAGGAAAATATAACAATAACAGTCCGTAAAATAACAAAATTAGTTTCATTATTAATCATGGATTTTTTCTTTTTCTTGTCTACTTATTCTAATTTGTATATTCTAATATGTTTTTAAATAATTTATTTTTTGAAGAGAAAAGATTTGGCTCCGCCGGGAGTCGAACCCGGGTCTCCTGCGTTACATGCGAGGATGCTAACCGCTACACCACAGAGCTCGGCTCAAGGCAGAGCAAATCCTTCCTCTTCACTGATACCTACTCCCCCTATCTCACAAATTTTGTGAGTAGTAGCGGGAGGTGGACAATTTTTGTCCAATTTATGATATTTTATTGACTTACGTCAATTTTTTAAATTATTTTAATTAATCCAATCTTCAATTGTGGCTCACCACCAATTTTAAATTATTTTTAAATAATTTATTTTTTGAAGAGAAAAGATTTGGCTCCGCCGGGAGTCGAACCCGGGTCTCCTGCGTTACATGCGAGGATGCTAACCGCTACACAACAGAGCTCGGCTCAAGGCAGAGCAAATCCTTCCTCTTCACTGATACCTACTCCCCCTATCTCACAAGTTTTGTGAGTAGTAGCGGGAGGTGGACAATTTTTGTCCAATTTATGATATTTTATTGACTTACGTCAATTTTTTAAATTATTTTAATTAATCCAATCTTCAATTGTGGCTCACCACCAATTTTAAATTATTTTTAAATAATTTATTTTTTGAAGAGAAAAGATTTGGCTCCGCCGGGAGTCGAACCCGGGTCTCCTGCGTTACATGCGAGGATGCTAACCGCTACACCACAGAGCTCGGCTCAAGGCAGAGCAAATCAGTGAAGAGGAAGGATTTGCTCTGCCTTGAGCCGAGCTCTGTGGTGTAGCGGTTAGCATCCTCGCATGTAACGCAGGAGACCCGGGTTCGACTCCCGGCGGAGCCAAATCTTTTCTCTACAAAAAATAAATTATTTAAAAATAATTTAAAATTGGTGGTGAGCCACAATTGAAGATTGGATTAACTAATATGTTTTTGTTTATTTCCTTGTTAATAAACTAATACTGCCCCCAAAAGTGCAGGCATACATATCAGTCAACGTTAAGCCGCTACTTGCTTCACCAGTATAAAAAAAACCTAAATCACATATGTGCAACAATCCAATTCAATAGTGACAAGAGAACGGAGCATCATTCCATGACATTTAACATAATAATAATCAAATCATTCTTCAGACGGATAAATCACCGTCTACAAACAAAAAAAGGAGATAAAATATCAGTAAAATTCATATATAACATAGAATAAATACATAATAACAAACATTTTTATTTCTTCTCATTTGTAATTAAAATTCTTTCTATTAATTAATAATGTATTTCATTGGATTATATTAGTTAGTAATCCATTAAAGTAAGATATAATGATAACTGTTTGTACTTTTATTTATTAAAATAAACTCATTGAGAACAATGTGTTATTTAAAATTCATATAAATTTATTATTAAAATTTAAACAAAGGATTCTTTAATTATTAACATGATTCACGGAGCAAGTAAAAACTGGAAATGTCCGTAACTGTTTCACTTCAATTACCATAATCGCTCAGCTTCTACTCTCGCAGAATTTAAAATAGTGAAATAGACTATTGTGTCTACCAACGTTATTGTTGGACGGATATGAGTCGCTGTTGGTCACTCTAGAAGTGGTACGGAAAACTTTTATATTTTTTACAAATATTTCCATAACCCTTCACAAATAACGGAGATATAGTGAGAGAGCTATTTAGTAATGATTAACTTGAGAAAAAAAAACAAAAATATTTACAGACTCAAGAATGTAAGCAATTTAGTACTGAACTACAAGAGCCATGTTCTCTGTAATACTAAACTTTGTGAATTGAAGAAATAGTTCTCTAAAAGTAGAACTAGTGTTGCAAACTTTCTAATAGGGTTTTGAAGTTAACCAAGTTGAACAGCGAAGAGGTAGGAGACTTAAGAAAAGGTGGATGGATAAAATCAAGTCAAACAAGAACAGCACAACCTTCACTAACGAGGTTTGAACTCTTTATATCTACGATATATGAATTGAGTCTAACCGTAAAAGACAAATCTTCAACTAAAATTGACTAAGGTAATATTAAAAATTTTATTATGTTTGTATGATTATTTTTATACTTCTTTTGTGAGGCATA
Organism: Aelia acuminata; assembly: GCA_911387785.2. Lineage (NCBI taxonomy): Eukaryota > Metazoa > Arthropoda > Insecta > Hemiptera > Pentatomidae > Aelia > Aelia acuminata. The sequence goes on along the minus strand of OU426982.1, from coordinate 123,055,829 downwards.
ACATAAACATAAAGTTTGAGGTTAAAAACTGAACAAAGGAAAAAAGGAATCAAAAGTAGGCAGCTCTAAACCGCATGGAGGCAATTATTTCAGAAGAGTAGCAATTATGAGAAAGGTGGGGGAAAACGACGAATTACGCCTTTTTTTTTCTTTTCTTTTTTTCAAAAAATCATATTTTACAATTATTGTACAATAGTAAGTATAATTTGTGAGTAACGCGCACCGCACCATATTTTTCAATTACAAAAAAAAACATACATAAGTTCTCTTCATACCAATTTTAATCCTTTCAACATTTTATCTCTTGTTTTTGACCCCTAACTCTTATTCCCTTTTTTTTTCTGTTTTCCATTATTAAATATAATATTAATGTGCCTTTGCACTCTACGAACCTCTCCTTCGAACAGGGTCTCCCCCGAACCTTGCCGTACAGGCTTTCCACAAACAGCCATTTATACTTAACGGGAAGTTAAGGGAAAATATATGGCTGACGCACCCAACGCTTAGCTTATGATGAAGAAAAAATCTCCATTATCAATACATTTTATATTATCTGAAAAATAAAAAAATAGGAGACGAATTACAACGGCGCACTAGTATCACAAACAACTCCTGTCACTTTGGAAAAACCCCAATCAAAAGTGACACTAGCGCTACCCCCGAACACAGGCGAACAGTTGATGTATCTAGAATACCCGAACAGTCGACGTGAAGGCTGTTCGGGGGTAAAGTTCGTAGAGTATAAAGGCACCTTAGTAGAATAGAATTAGGCTTAACGGACGCGAAGGCCCGATGCCGACACCACCAATCGCTCCCTACACACCTCCATCTACCCCCCCCCCACCCCCCGTCCAATCCCAACTCCACAAGATCCTCACCGAATCCTCCCACCTTCCCCTAGGCCTACCCCTCGGTCAATTTCCGATCGGCAAAGCTTTCATCAATCTTTTAGGTATTCGTTCGCAACTAAGCTTCCGCCAGTTGGTTCGGTCTCTTGCGGCAGCTCTCCAGTTTCGGGTGCCCAGAAGAACCCGTGCATCCGCTGCAACGGAGTCTACCCACCTTACATTAGGCCGTCCCACTCTCCGCTTGCCATGAAGCTCCCCGTTCAGCATCTTCTTTGGAATCACGCTGTCCTCCATCCTAACCACGTGTCCTGTCTATCGAAGTCTCCCGAGCCTGATGAACTTAACCACGTCGATGTCACGAAACAGCTCTAAGAGCTCCGAATTCTTCCTTCTTTTCCATGTGTCTCCCTCACGAACTGGACCAAAAATTCTTTTAAGTAATTGCCTTTCAAATGCCAGTAGCATGGCGTCATCAGCTCTGGTGAAGGCCCAGGCTTCCGACCCATACGTAAGGACAAGACGGATCAAGGTCTTATAAAGATTTATTTTGGTTCTGTTCGATAGGTACTTGCTCCTAAAGTGTTTGGCCAGGACAAAGTAGCTCCGGTTAGCTGCAGCGATTCTCCTACTTATTTCCTGGGAGATGTTATTTAGTGCATTGACCTCCGAACCCAGGTATATAAAGCTTTACACCTTCTCAAATTTGTAGCGTCCAATATAAACCTCAAACGATTCAGCTGCTGTTCCTGTTCCTCCTACTCTCAAATATTTCGTCTTTGAAAACGTAATATTATACAGTAAAATTTTTGAACCAAGTAAGGAATTGTTACGAAATTTAGGTTATATGTATTTGTGAAGCTTCAAGAACACATAGTAACAAAAAAAAAAATTTTACATATTTTTTTATAGTTTTATTATTATCATTATTATATATAAAAGCATAAAAATCTAATTGGCCTTTTTAGTTGAAGTTTTCTCAGATATCCAATCAGAAAAGCTCCTAAAATAAGAAAATCTACTTAATAACTTTCCGGTTAAGGTAGAAGCACATGGGAAACTAAAAAGTAAAGGGATTATTTGGTGCCCCTAATTAAATTATTTGTACATTGGAGGAAATAAAAGATGAATTGAAACCACAAAATGTAGATGTAAAAAGATTAACGTACTATAAAAATAATGAAAAACACCGCAAGCCCTGACCGTCATTTATCACCAAAAGCGAAATATTCTATAAATAGTTTTTGCGATTTGTTTATGTCCGCATATGTTAAAAACTGAAAATTATTTGCATTGTCTCCGTAGCGGAGCCCTCGAGTTTGATGACAAATTTTAAATGGCTCCGCTCCGGGGACTTCGAGTTCAAAGGGTTAGTAAAATATTTAAAAAAAAAAAGACTTATTACAGAGACCCCCCCAAACCATTAATAATGTTTTTGAGCAATTCCTTTCCTTTACCCAACCTTGGCAATGAGTTCTATCTGAGGGATATATTCCTCGCAGGCAAACTTCCAATTCCCTTGGCTGAGATAAGCTCACTAACTCTGCCCGCCTAGTTCTGCAGCCTCACTGCGGTCTCAACTTAGCTCATTCCGCCATTCACCGATGGTTCCTGTTTGATATTGTTATAACTCTGCGAACGGTTCCCATGAATGAAAGAATGAATGAATCATTCCCATGAGGTAGGTTAGTGCATTCATTATTCCGATTCCGCTCTTAATTAACCTTACTGCTCCTCGCATTCGTTAATTACTTGCAGAGTCGGTCGCATATGATTTCATAGCATCGATTGGCTGTTCCGAATAGAGTCGTTTATAAAATCAAATATCCTGTAATAATAAAGGTTTTATTTAAAAAAATATATTACAGCAATAGGACGAAAACTGAAAATATAAATTAAAAAATCAAACATGGGGTCTATTTTTTAAAAAATAATATTAATTTTTTATTTATTTTTTCTGGTACTTGTCTCGTAAGAACAAAATTAAATAATACAAAAAGTGGGCTTTAGAGCCTTAGAGCAAAGCTTAAATAAACAAATTAAAAGTAAAAAAAAGACAAAAAATACTAATTTAATATTCAATTAAGTGAAAAGAAACTACTTTTACACATCTAATTATATATAAATATTTAGAGATAAGTCAAGGAGTATTTAAAAAAATAAAAATTAGAATAAGAGTCAATCAATCAGTTTAAAATATTATGTAATTGGAAATGTCAATTTACATTTTTTTTTTAGTGACATTAGATGGCTAGGAAGTGATGATTAAGGCGGGATTTAAAGGTGGGAAGGGTATTGAAATTACGGATAAAAGGGGGATGAATGAGAATTCTACAGGTGAGGACCGGACAATGAAAGATCTATCAAAAGCTGACGTTCGGTGGCCCGGTGTACATAGATCTGAAGACCTTGAGCGGGTATTGCGGTAATGAATCGAGGATTTGGGCTGAAGAAGTTCGGAGATATATGATGAACGGCGGGGTCGAATTTTGAGCAAAGTTCTACTTCAACTGATCATAAAAACATTACTGTATAGGTTTTTATAATCTTAAATTATATTATTTTCACTGTATAGTTGATTTTTCTAAATCCTAAAAATTGTTATTAGGGTGAAAGCTAAAAAGGAAAAAAGTGCATAAAGGTTCAACCATGCATGAACTAGCTATCAATGCTAGATGGACGTTTGTTTATGCATTTTAAACTTAAACCTCTATTAATTTCAGCAGTATAGTTGAATTTCTGTATCTTGTTATAAGGGTGAAGAAAAAACGGTTTCAGTTCCGATTCCACACCTAAATGGGGGAAAGTGCATAAACCTCTTCTAACAAACATTACAGAGTATTGATCATTTAATCAAACCAATCATTTTGCTTCTTGAACGACAGAAAACGTCTTCACTATGCATTTTGATAATATAAATAAATTGATAAAAAACAACACGCCGCACAGTGGGGCGAGTCCACTGTCAATCTTTGCGTTAATAATGATACAATATGAGTTGAAACATGACAGTAAGACATTCATCTTTTTTATATTTAAAGTTAGTGTGCCTATATTTTTTGGGTAAACCTAATGCAATGTTTACAGTATGATCAAGCATTGCTAACGAATTGTAATACACCAGAAATATATTTTAATTAATTCAATCTTAAATCGTGGCTGACCACCAATTTTAAATTATTTTTAAATAATTTATTTTTTGAAGAGAAAAATGTGTGAAAAAGAATGCAGTAATGTTTGCATATTTCCCTTCATTTACATCATAGGTAAAACTTTTCCTAAATGATCTGAATTATCGTTTCTAATTATAATATACCTTCGGTTTTAATATGTAACCAGTAAATAGTAAACGTTTGTTCAGGTTTTTTTTTTGTTTTCCTTAATTTCAAAACACAACACATTGGTCCATTTCATTTGGCCAATTTTTCTAAAGATAAAAATCCTCTCTTGAAATATCTAAAAATCTGGTGCATGCGCGCAACACACAACTTTCACTTACCAACTTACTTAGATTAGAAATTGACGTGTTTTGCTAAATATCATTTCCCAAAGTCACACATTTTTCTACATTCATATCTTATTTTTGTTAATCGTTAAAGCCGTTACAATATATTTTCTAATATTTCAATAAATACAAAATTTATTAAGTAAAGTCCCCCCTTCGGTTGATCAATTTCGATGAAATGTTGGCTATCACATATTTGGCATATACGTACATCAAATACCCAGTTTGATCAAAATCTTTGAAGCCGTTTTTGAGTAAATAAATAAAACACGTGAAAATGATACAAAATTTATTAAGTAAAGTCCCCCCTCCGGTTAATCAATTTTGATGAAATTTTAACAGTCATATCTCGGGCATATACATACATCATATACCCAGTTTGATCAAAATCGTTAAAGCCGATTTAGAGTAGATTAAAAAAACACGTGAAAATGTTGCAAAATTTATTAAGTAAAGTCCCCCCTCCGGTTAATCAATTTTGATGAAATTTTTACAGTCATATCTCAGGCATATAAATAAATCAAACACTCAGTTTAATCAAAATCGTTAGAGCCGTTTTTGAGAAAATCGAAAAAAACTTAAAAAGTTATTAAATATAGTACCCCCTCCCTTTGAGCTAATTTGATGAAATTTTTGCTGTCACATCGCGGGCTTATACATACTCTAAATACCCAATTTCAGGTTCGCACGGTTTATAGTTTTTGAGCTAGCCTGTTCACACACACAGACCATTTCGCGGGACTTGGTCATTTCGACTCAGGGGACCCCAAAACGTGTATTTCCGTTGAAAACCGGAAGTCGAAATTTTTCACGATCGCAATACTTCCACTTACTATATATTTCATATATAGGTAAGTGAAAGTAAAAATTGGTCTAAACTCTTCCTTTCCAAAACCCTTCAAAAGGAAATGTTGCTTTGCTCTAAAACCCTGCTTAATTACTTCATTCATTCATAAAAAATACATAGGTGAGTAATATTTTATATTGTTTTCAAGGCCTATTATTATATATACCTACCAATATGATATGTCCTTATTATAAAAACAAGTTCAGTTAAGTAATTTTATAATTTTTAAAATTATTTATTCTTTCCAATTAAACATAATGCTTTTTCGTTAGTTTAATTCGGCAAGGTTTTAATTGATATTTTTAATTAATTTCAGATCTCCTTCAAAATGTAATTTTTGTTTTGTTTTTTGTTTTAGCTTACGTACTTACTCAATTTCATTTTTAAATTTTTTTCTCTATCACATTGTTTTAACTTTATTTATTTAAAAATTCGACAAATTTATAAGAAATCTAAGGCAAAGTATTTTTCATCGAACCATTAAAATCGATTTTAAAAAGAAAAGATACCTCGGGGATAAAATTAATATATTTTAATATACCCTGGCAGGGTACCGATTTCGAAGTTAATCCTTTAAATTATTTTGTACCTAAAAAAAAAAAAGAAATACATCTACTTACAGATCTTTTCATGGATAAAGTTTTGTTTGGATCGATTGATGGTGTCGGCTTCGAATCTTCGAGCTCGTTAAAACTTTATTATTATTCACACTAATAATGAAACACGTTTTTAATCGACAAACCTGCAGTAAAAGCTGAAATAAGTATATTTTCATCTGCTATCTGAATTTTATGGATTTGTCCTATTTTTTTACTTTAAGCCCCAGATAACAGTTTTATCTTCCAACTGATCCAGTTAACCCGATTAAGCCACGCTCTGAAATATATTTAGTAAGAGATCGCGTGAACTCAGTGTTTATTGCTTAGTAACCAGACCTTGTCCTAGTATACGGTTTGTGCAGTCTTGTGTAAAAAATCTGATCTTGGTTAGGGGCTTCGGCGTTTCCTCTTATGTGGGAAAATCCCTCAAGATAAAAACTCCCATATCGACAATATTAATTTAGGAAACATTTATTAATTTATTTATTATTCAAAATCATGGATGATTTATATATGTATATATAAATCTCTCAATGTAAAATGATAAATAAATATAAAAATAAAAATGACATCACAGTATGAATCCAAACAATACCAAAAATAAATAAAATAAACCATGGATTATGGACGACTAGGCTCAGCAGTCAGGCTACAATACTGTGATGTGAAAAAAAAATATTGATTGATAAGAGTTCTTGTTTTTTTGTTAAAACAGTTACAAGCTATTCGATTAGATGTTCATGAATGTTCGGGAACCTTCTAGAATGCTCGAATTCTTGAGACTAAAATTGAGGGGCGATAGACTGGAGAGTTTTTGTAGTTAATACTTTTTGTAATCTTGTTAATTTGAGTTTTTATTATCTATTTGTCATTGTTAATATCAAATATTATTTTTGTCTAATAAAAATTATTTAAACCCGCATAAGTGTTATAGTACGTTAGTGGGATTATGATTGAGTTCCTACGCTCCGTCGGCACTCACATCCAATCTTCCCATAACAAAAGAATTTCCCCTCTGGTCTTTCCTACACTTCTCACCACAGTAATTGTTCTCCGCTACCGGTTTCTGTCATAGTTCCTTGATATAATTATTCAATAAAAAAAAAAGAAATAAAACAAGTTTCCTCCTGTATTCTTACTGTGCTTTCCTTAGCGAAGCAGTGTTTTGTCTGGATCATTTGAGAAAAGAAAGTCTAAAAATAATAAAATAAGAAATAAACTTACTAGCGTAAAATGAGGTGACATTGTGACTAATGGGGTGACTTTGTGACAAGCCTATTTTTCTACAGTTTTTGAATTTCCCTCCTTAAAAAGAATCAGGTTAGGCAATTCAGTGTACCTGTCAGTTGCAGTAATTTGCTGCAACCTACTGGCCACATATAACTTCTTTCATTCCATTTACCATGGTGCTTTATTTCAAGGTTTAAACTAAATGAAAACAATCAAACATATATGAAATAAAGCACCATGGTAAATGGAATGAAAGAAGTTATAAGTGGCCAGTAGGTTGTAGCACATTACTGACCAACTGACAAGTACCCTGAACTGCCTAACCTGATTCTTTTTAAGGAGGGAAATTCAAAAACTGTAGAAAAATAGGCTTGTCACAAAGTCACCCCATTAGTCACAATGTCACCTCATTTTACGGTACTACTGAAGTGGCCAATATCTCATAATTGCTGCCTAGACAGAGTCCCGAAAATGTCCGATTGGATAGACGGAGATGCCCGAGTAGTGGTGTTGGTTTATTCCTTTTGAGCGAAAGAAAGTCGAAAGCTCCGATCTAAGTAAGGTAATCAAGGCTCTGATTCTAAATGAAAATGACGCGATAGGAGTTCGCTAAAGTCGTAATCGGCGATCTAAATGAGAGGATGTTGCAGTGATAATCATGTTGTCAATTCTCGGATATTCTCGTAGTATTCATAAGAACGTAGATAAAAATTTTATTACATAAATAATAGAATTGAAAATATTAGTTACAAAGAATAAAATGTGTTGTATAAAGATGAATGAAAAAAAAAAAAAAAATGAATTCATATAATAAGATAAAATTTGTAAATTAGGTATTCAATATAACCAAAACAGTTTGTTTGTTCGGGTTTTTAGGCCTAGAACTCCCAGGTCATCAACGCTTTAAATCTTTAGGTAGATAAGGAAGGGTTAAGAAAATACGGATCTCGAAGTGAAAACATAATCAAATATTTAGGAAACAAACAGTTTAATTTTTTTTTTTAATTAAAATTTATTAGTATATAAAAACAATAAAAAAAAAAATAATAGAAATAATCGGTAGGATGTTAGGAAGCATGGCACAACATATACATCAACAGTTAGGATTAATAGAGAAAACTAAATGGGTTGCTAAAAGTAGTATAAATAAGTATTTTAAAAAGAACAAGTAAAACGAGGATGTAAGAATAAGTAATAATTTTTAGAAATAAAATTTAGTTAAAAGAGTACTGAATGATAAAATAATATAAAATAATGGAATTAAAAAGGAAATAATAATAATACGAAAAAAGGAAATTAACTGTAATGCCTAAATATTAATGTTTTACAACATATGATTAAATTTCGCTTATTGATTTACATCCCGTAGGTAATGAACCTAATTACTTTTTCTATTTCAGATTCGTTGTCTTTTAGTTCTATTTTGATATCGGGCGGTATTTTATAAACAAAAAACAGATGTCTTACAAGAAAACTTTAAATTTCAAAATGGATTGATTTATACAAGAATGGGTGGTAAAGCGGTATCGTATAGAGACGGAATATATTGAATGCAGATTAGCAATAATTAAAAATAAACTAAACTAAGTAAAGTAATAATATTTTTGAAAATTTATACGTGAGTGATTATAACTAGATTATAATTAAACCACATATCTCTATCCTTCAATATTTAAGGAAGTAGGTACTAAATGTATTCAGAAGGCCATGAGATAACTAAAAGATAATTTTAATTTAAAATATGATAAAAATAGTCTCACAGACATAAGAGGTAACTTTGTATTTATTTACACAGAATTGATAATTGTTTCTTCAATATATTTCATTATCTAAACTAGTTATCAATATTTTATTTAATCAGAATAATGATTTTGTTTTCTGATTTTAGGTTTAACTTTTATTTTTACATTTAATTTTTATGGACGAAATTCTACAAGATATGATTACATCTTTTTATGTACTTTATTTTTTTTAAAAAAAGTAAGATGTGATTAATTATAAAAAATATTTCATCAATGAAATTCAAACGTAATTTTAAGAAAAAATAGTTTATTTTAATTTTAAAGCATGGAATTCAGGTTAAATTAAAAAGATTAAAATTAGTGGTGTGCCCTCATTATCTCAACACGTGTTCTTATTAATACGAAGAAAATGGTAATACATTTGAAAATTAAACAGACATAATCAAGAGCCCCCTTTTATCCGTTTAGATGAAATTAATAGGTAATCGTACTGAATTTTACGTTGTTTGAAATCCGGCCCGGAGGACCCATGATCTCATCTAGGGATACCTATCATAGAAAACGGAAAGTCTACAAACCCATATTTATTTAATATCTTTTTGTTTTTTTATTCTCTGTTTTTTTTTCTAGTCCAATCTCTGTAAATGTGAGCTTTATCGTCATTATGTATTAAAATTTAAAGATTTTAATTTTAACGATTAAAAACGTGGATCCCTATGGAATAATAATTCTCATTTTCTCCTTCTTGATATTGATTAATCGTAAACTTATTATTAACCATTATTGTGTAATAGAGTGACGTTAGAGTTTTATTGAACTTGATTAAATGAAAGGTAGTCAAAATACAAAAACTTTAATATTGTTTCCGAAAATAATCGCCAATATTTCCTTCTACGAGAAAATAATAATTTAGTCCAATATTCTTTTTTTTTTTTTTTTTTTTTTTTTGTTAGCTTCGAAACTATTATTTGTATTTTTGTTATATATATAACTTTTTTGTAGGCAAACAGAAAAGTTTAAAAAATCTTTCTTATTTTTTTTTTTGTGTTTGTTTTTAAATTTTGCCTACCTTTTTTACAGGTGTACCGTTTTCCTATGTCCTGATGCGATCCAGATTAGTGATGAGGTATAGTTCAACTTTTATCATGTTATACGTACCTACTTAGTAAATATATGCTTACTTTAAAAAAAATTATTTGACTGTCTTATACAGTTTTCGTCTCAGGGAATTTATTTCATCTCAGCGCACATATTATCATTCTCATAATCTCATAATAAAAAAAAAAAAAAAAAAAATACAATTTTTAAAAATGCCAAAAAATATTAAAAATTAGTAGTGAGCTAAATAGGAAGTAAGCTCGCTAAATACTAACTTTTAACTTTCATAAATTGCCGAGATTAACACAGTCAATGTTGAAACATGATAGTATAACAATCAATATAAAACATTTTTTGTGAGTCCTATAAAAATTATTGCTCATAATAATTTAGGAAACTTTACTTTTAGGTTTAGTTATTTATTTTTGGTCAATAATAGTTGATAACTGTTCGTGTTCTCCTATCGATCTTTACTGTGTCATTTCGATTTGAGTTATTATTTAAAGAAGCTAAATCGTATTTCGTGAGATATATATATATTATAAAACAAGCAATCATATACTATATTATTTCTCAAAGCCTTTTCTTTATCGGTATGCCATAACTTCCGTAGTACTTCATCAAATTTCATGAATGAGGCATCATTTCCGCTACACCGGAAAAATATACAAATCACTCATTTAGCCTTCGATAGCGAGTTATATGTGCAAAACCTCGGTTCTTGAAAATCAAAATGGTCGTAGAAGTTTCTAAATGGTGTCAATCATTTCAGGTTTTCAAGGAGAACATTTTCGGTCATAAACATTTTTTCGATAAACCCCTTCATTTGCGAGTTGTAAGCGAAGAACTGCAAATCTGAGCGGAAATTTCATAATGGTCCCAGTGCCTTTTCGAAGGTATTTTTTTCAGTTTGTCATATTTTTGGTCATGTACACTTTTCCGATTGTCGGCGTCTTTTGCTAGTCACCAGCAAAAACATGCGATTTCAGTCAATCATTTCAAATTTCATGAATGAGGCATCATTTTAAAGCTTTCCTTAACCACTATATCGGAAAAATATACAAATCACTCATTTCTCCTTCGGGTGCGATTTATAAATGCAAAACCGCGGTTTTGGAAGAAAATAAAAATGTAGAGATTTCTAATTGGAGTCAATCTTTTCAGGTTTTCAAGGAGAACATTTTCGGTCATATACGTTTTTTCGATTAACCCCTTCGTTTTCGATTTGTAAGCGAAAAACTGCAATTATCAGCGAAAATTTCATAATAGTCGCAGGGCTATGTCGAAGGTGTCATTTTTTCAGTTTGTTGAGACGAACATTTTTGGTTACATATATTTTTCCGCTTTTCTTAGTCTTTTGCGAGTTACAAAAAAAAACATGCGATTAAATATAGGTGATGTACTTAGAGTGGGAATGCTTCGCACGGGTCAGCTAGTCATAACATAAAACAATCTTAAATTTTTTTATCGGATTTTTTTCATCTGATTAAAAAATAAACTTAATATTACATTAGCCTGTGATTTGATATTGAAGACCATTTAATAGTTAATGTCTACATTTTTCTATTTTTAATTACCTCGTTCTCGTTGCTTTATTGCTGCATCTTCTCTTTCCCAACTTTTCTCATATCCTCTCCGACAATTTTGTTCAAGGCCATCAATAAATTATAGAAGTTCCGGTTACATTATTTTATTATTATCAATGTTTTTTAAATAATTATTTGACAAGTGTAAAATAATAATTACAACTATTAAAATATATATTCAATAGTAGAGCCATAAAATCCATTTATAATAAATTCAACAAACAAATGAGAGATTGTCAACTGTTTCTTCTTTTTGATAGGTTAAATGATTATCAGGATTTTCAGTTTAAATTTTTTTTATTTTCGAAAGCCAACGTTTCGATCCAACTTGTGGATCTTCATCAGGGCTTCTGAGTCCAGGTTGATAAAAAGACTGACAAAAGCTATCGTAAATTCAATAAACCTATAATAATAAATAAACCTAGAAAATATTAAGATTTTTTTTTATATGATTCAGTCTTTTGTTTAATAGAAAGTGATATAAAAAAACTATTTATCAGGGATGTGCTTGCCTTTACCTTTAAATTATTATGTTTTCTGGACTTTAAAATTTTTTTAATATTGATAGTAGAGTTCTTGTTGAATTTCACTTTGTGATCGGTCATCTTTATAATTAGAGTACTATTGATGAGTGAAGTATTATATTTAATCAGCTAATTCATTCCTTTCAAAAACGCCTTATCTCAAAAATATGTTCCTTTTCAATAATGACTGTTTTCTGATTCCGATGAAAGAGTATAGTCTTTCGAAATCGTCAAATCTTCTACTTAATCCTAGCAAAATCCATGAAAATACTAACAAGAACTTCATAAATCTGGAGGGCCTGTATAAAATTCAAAATGTGCTGTATTGTCAAAAGTTAAATTGCAGGCTTATTATTTGTTTTTTATACAGTGTTTAAGAAAGAAATGTTTTTTTCAGTTTTTTTCAGATGTGCCGTTGTTGATTGAAGTGAGCGATGTGTGATTTAGATTGCTTTTTGGTTTGATGATGTCTGGCGAAATTTCGAAGGTTAATTTGTTTATCTTATTCCTAATACACTGCTATCTTATTTAATTGGATGACGATTCCTTGTTAGAGTTTCTTGGAAAACATAATATTATCTACCCATTTTATTGTTGCTTTTTTTTTTTTTTTGTTTTTTTGAGGAGGGGATTATTACAAATTCCCACAGCTGACTCTCAAAGTAAACAAAAACTAATTATACGGAATGAAAAACGAGGTACTCTAATTATGAAAGGTATCCGTATATGGACGGTAATCTTGTACATTATACCAAGAAGGGTGTAATCGTGAACCAATAACGTCAGCTGTTGATGACACACTACCAAGACATCCTTGTAGAAAAAATAAAAGAACGAGAGTTGGAACAAGGCAGGCTGTCTACCTCCCCGCATACCTCGTTCCCAGCAATATCCGAGTCATAACGACCGAAGAGGAAATCATTATGGGATTCCTTTGTCTTCACCATTCCATCAGGATGTTTCGATATAAACTTAGGATGTTAAGGACATGGAAAGGAGGATCATTGCAAAAACATCATACTGATAAAACTTTGCGAAAACTATCAACTTAGTTATAAGGAATGAGTTTTCAACAAGAAATATGTATAAACCTACAAAATCATGATTATGTTGAAGTGACTGTAAGTTAATGTAGGGGTCACCTCTGGTGTAGTGGTCGGCATAGCAACCAACTATAGTACCCCAGATCGCGCGTTCGGCCTTTAGATTTTTTTAAGGAAGTAGAAAATCCTTCTTTATGCCTTTATGGTTATGCCGTCCTTCTTAGGGGACGTAAAATGGTTGTCCCCAGCCGTGCAATCACAAGTACTCGTTAAAGATTTCTATCCTAATTATACTTGGGTAGTTAAAATTTAGGACCCCCTTTGTGGTATCATCCGATATTTCATAAGTTCATATACGTATCTAAGTAAACTAAATAATAATTAAAAAACGAACTTTAAAAAAAAATCCTAGAATAATTTTAATAAAATTAAAGAATATTTTAATTTATTTGCATGGAGGTCTTCAATTATAAATCCTCTTCCGAAAAATAGTGTTTTACAGATTAAAAATTTCTGTTAAAATAAAATATGTTTTGACAATATTCGAAAACCTTCACTAAAAAATTATCACATTATTGGGTGGTCCGTAAATTAATATAGGATATTAGGACTGTGCATGATTTACGACTTCGTAAATATTTTAATTTATTTGCATGGATGTCTTCAATTATAAATCCTCTTCCGAAAAATAGTGTTTTACAGATTAAAAATTTCTGTTAAAATAAAATATGTTTTGACAATATTCGAAAACGAAGAGATAATAATATAAAGGGGTTTGAAAATTTATACTGTCACTAAAATCCTTCATTCTGACCAGGCACAAAATTTTTGTAACAGTCTATTGCTATGATGATTATGTCTGATGTATGTGTTCTAAAAAATTTTTTTTTATTTTTTTTTTTTCATTCATACCCTTTACCAATATCGAAAGAAATAGATACCAGTGAACCTATTTTCACGTTTTGTCAATTGATTACATTTCTGTTTGTTTTTTTTAATGTCCGTTTATGCTATTAATAATAAATCGCACGATGATACAGTGGGAGCTCCAAATTTCGCCTTTTCAGTTATAATTAGGATAGGGACCTTTAACGATTGCATAGCCAAGGATTTTATACTCCCTTTAAAAAATCTTATTACCGCCGCGGGACGCTAACCAGCGATCTTTAGTATTGTAGGTTGCTATGCTAACCACTTCACCGCAGGTGACATGTCCATTAAACCATTAAAATTTATTGGCTAAATTATATTATATTTTAATTATCGGTTTGACACTTTCTTTCAAAGCAACGGTATCGACAAGTATCGATTCTTTTTTTTTTCTGATAATTTCTATAATCGAGTATCGATACCAAAGTGGTACTATTGCTTGCTCACCCCTATCAGAGTTTTGGAGTATCTTACGACTTTATTAATACTTAAGTATTATTTAAGGATTAAAGTTGTATTCGCTACTTTTCCGTATAATTCCTTTACTTTTGACTCCTTCCTCTTCCTTGCTCCTAAGACCAGAACAATTGATCTTTACTACCGTATTATACCTATGTGTATAGTACAGATAATGTCTGCTCTACTTTTTCTGAACTCCCTCCAGAAGAAAAATAACTCCCAAGATATTTATGGTAACTGTTACAATTGTAAAAGTAAGGCACTGGGGTTAGGGCGCAACTCGTTCCTTTCCAAGAAGTCGTTTGTCCGCTATGAAAAGGCGTCGGGGTAACTCTAACTCGGCGTGACCGAGGTTTTGTATCGGCCGAGTAGAAACCCGGCTGTAGGAGCACGTTTTTTTTTCCTTTTTATATCTTGGGCTTTCACTAGCCCTCAACCGGGACAAAGGCTTGAAAACTGAAGGAGAGAGTCATTTGTCTTCAAGCGAAAATAGGTTTTTAGTAATAGAGGATAGTTAAATAGTTTATGGCTAAGATCGCGTTACGAAACCGTCGAGTGAATTGAAGTATTTAATGGAGCGAGGAGTTTACCGCCGAGGAAGCGAGTAACTGCTGAAAAAGTAATTCGATAAAATATAAAATTTACGAAGTGGTGAAAGGTTTCCTAGTTGTTTTGTATAAAAAGTTGAAATTAAATGGAATAGAAAATCCCGTTGTTAACCTACATCATCTTGTTGACTCAAATAATTAATTCTTCTGAATAGAATTCTTTAACATGATAGGTTTAGCATATAAAAGATGTTTTACATAATTTTAACCTAAATTTATTTTTCCACAAAAATGTTCATTTATTTACTGTAAATTACTAAGCTTTGCTCCCCAAACCAAGTCCCTCAAGTTGAGTCGGTCGCGCCTTCCACTTTGATAATCGTATGATTATCTTGATAGCTCAAATCTTTACTAATAGAACTAAAAATATATAAATAAAATATTTTTGTATACATTGTAACGCTTCTGTGGGTTAAAGAATATTTATTAAACAAAAATATACAATCATCAATGCCAAACGAATTAATTCTACTTAAATATTCGAGAAGGTTACAAAAATAATGACGTTAGAGCACACTAATCATATGACTGGGAGCTTCACATACTTAAAACTCAGACTACTTTGATTTTTTTTTTGTTTTGTTTTTTCAAATTCTCTTAATAAATTTATTGTGTAATAAAATGTTAAAACAAATGTTTTAAGTATATTAGAACCTTTTACTGTAACAATGTTACATTTTAAGTCTCTCTTGTGGTTATGATATTTTTTTGTTTGTTGTTACATGTTTCTCAATGTTATTTATCTTGGAGTGATGGGGTTCATCCATGTTTTGTGCTGGGAGTACCAATTATGATTAATCTAATTATAATTAATTAACCAAAAATATCCTACTAACTTATATCCTAAAGGTTGAAAATAGAGCTGTTTTGCCAGCGAACTGGAGCCGGTGGTGGAGTCAGTGTGTTGAACGAATCCAGAAATTTTGTATGCCTTTTATTGATGAATGACGTAAGATGCTTTTGTAAACCACCAGGTTCAGTCTAGTATTTAATAGTAGCATAAAAAATAAATAAATAAAATCTTAAGTAGATATATGGAGTTTGAATAAAAATTTACAATTTACATTTATAGACCCAATCACTGTACCCTTTAAAGTAACTGTGTAATTCAAGTGTAAATGACCTTTGAATCAGCTATTAATAAATTTATTATCGCCCATTATCATATTCGTCATTTTCTAATTATTTTCGTCTAGCTAGCTAACCTTGGCTGCTCACTCAATTAGAAGGTTCTATTTATATAAACAATTTACAAACCAAATCGTGTTTGAATAAGGATTTTCTACTAGCTATCGTTAGTTAAGAAGCTCGGTGTTATAATTTCATTTACTTGCAGTTTGCTTATAAACTTAAATAAATATTTTTATTCATTGGACATCAGGGATGAAATATCGATATCCGATGTTTTCATCATATATGTCTTCTACATCGATATTATCGATATCTTTCTTCCAATATTCTTTTTTTTAAATTAGTATTGCGCAGCAAAGATGCATAGAGCGTGCAGGTTACGAACGTATAAAGGTGCTTTTACACTCAACGAACCTCACCTCGAAAAGTTCTCCCCCGAACCTTGCCGTACCGGCGTTCGACGAACAGCCATTTATACATTACGTGACGTTAAGCGAACAAATATGGCTGACGCCCCCAACGCTAGCTTCTGATGAAGAAAAAATCTCCATTATCATGTTATAGTATGTTATAAGTAGTAAGTTCCTACTACTGACTTTCAGGTACCCCAAAAAATCATAGATTAAATATTGTATTTGTTTTTTTCATTTAAAAATCATGCTTGATTGATACATAAAAATTTAAATCGATCTTTGATGATTATTGGTTTGATTAAAATAATGATTACTCACTGAGTAATACGATATTATGTAAATAATAAAAACTAAATTTGAATAAAAACAAATATTGATCAGAAAATAAAAATCACCTTTAGGAAGATACTTTTTAATATTTTATTAAGGCGTTTTATACATATTTATTACTTTTTATATTCCTACAAGTCTTGCTGGTTAACTTATTTGGTCCTGGTGTATTAAGGATTTCATCAAAACTGTTAATCGAACAAGATTAACCCTTTGCAATTGGCACCGCTTCGGACGTTACCTACCGGCAACACGACGCAACTTATTCGCGAAAACGTATACCCTGAAAACGTAATATTATACAGTAAAATTTTAGAACCAAGTAAGGAATCGTAATAAAATTAAGGTTATATGTATTTGTGAAGCTACAAGAGCACATAGTTACAAAAAAAATATATTTTTTAAAATTTTATATATATTTTTTAATAATTTTATTATTATTATTAGTACACATAAAAATATAAAAAATCTAACTGGAGAAATAAAAACAGTTAAAAATTTACGAGATGGGACCCTTTTAGTTATAGTTTTCTCAGGTATCCAATCAGAGAAGCTCCTAAAAGGTGAAAATCTACTTAATAACATTCCGGTTAAAGTAGAAGTACATGGGGAACTAGATCAAAGTAAAGGGATTATTTGGTGCCCCGAACTAAATTATTGTAGAATTGAGGAAATAAAACCACAAAATATAGCCGCGGTCTTAAAAGATTAACGTACTATAAAAATAATGAAAAACACCGCTAGCCGCGACCGTCATTTATCACCAAAAGCGAAATATCCTGTAAATAGTTTTTACGATTTGTTTATGTCCTTATATGTTAAAAACTGAAAATTATTTGCATTGTCTCCGTAGCGGAGCCCTCGAGTGTGAAGACAACTTTTAAATGGCTCCGCTCGAGTGCAAAGGGTTAATATACAGGTAATAGTGGACACCTGTGCACTCGCAAATAATACCGGGTTTGAAATTAAACTCTTTCAGCTCCACGAAAGAAGTTTTTACTTTTAAAACTTTTTTGTAAGCCAAAATTTTTAATGCATTACGGAAATATAGCTAAAAGCTTTTAACACTATTGTTCACTCACTATTGCAAAATAAAATATATTGTAACGCTTATGTGGGTTAAATAATTTTTATTCAAAGAAAATAATAGTAATTTATAATGCCATACAAACTATGAAAACACAAATAATTATACAGGTTACAAAACTTTTCGCTTTGTAACACAAAAAAACCTTATGACCTTAGCGTCAGAACAATCTTAACTCTCCAGTCCGTCGCTCCTTATTTTAGTCTGAAGGAGAACTGTCTGGAAAGTTTTAGGCCAGCCTAGATGGTAGTCGAACATCGTAGTCATAAAGATGTACTAGTACAGTTTGTTCCAACTATTTCAACCATAAATCTAGAATCATCTAAAATCATATCTTTTGTTTCAGGTTACAATATTATGGAAAATTATATTTGTTTTTAATAGTAAAATTATTTTTACTATTTCAAATATTTATATTCAAATTTCAAATATTTATATTAAAAAATAATCAATGTATATTATAAAGCAAAGTGTACAATGTGCGTGCCGATAAGGCTCAAAAACGACTCCACGTAGGATAATGAAAGTTATGTCTTCGTTTAGTCATATGACTGCTTACGGAGAAGAAGGTTTCCGTTTTTCTCTTAAGAGTGTAAAATTGAAGAGATAAGGACTGGAGTTTTAAGCCTCTCGCACCATTTAATTAGCCTCTCTGAGATTGAGATACGAGTTTATGAATGAAAAATTTAGTTCGAGCTCCAGGCTACCAGGAAGCGTTAGGGTGCGTTTCACTCAATGTTTATTGTCTATTCATTCAGTATGTAATCCTTCTATATTTTTTCAGCTGTTCTTTTTAAATTACTAAAAAAGTAAGAGAAAATAATTAGTTTGCGTTTCAAAATAAAATAAGTACTTTACATCTCAGCAATCAATTAGAAAACCAACTGGATTCCTTAAAAAATTAGTTTTCTCATAAGAAGGCTAATATATGATCAGCACATTACATTTAAGCTATTTATAATATATACTTAAGTAAATTTAATGCAATATGAGTGAACATTTCTTAGTAGTACAGTGAGCGAATAAAATTAGACATAAAAAAAGAAATGAATTGACTAAATATAAATCTTAAATAAAAAGTTTGAAGTGTTCTTACTGTATTTATGAAAAAGAAGTTGGTTTGGTTACTACGTATGATGAGCATTCCAGTTGACAAAACGACTAATTCCAATAACCGCATTCAAGATTTTATCATCCCTCATAGTTCAAGATAAAAAGAAATATGATGAAAAAATTGTGCCTTAAAGAAATTTTGGTTTTCACTTTGTAATAGTAGTAAGATTCGAGATATACAGAAACCGTTCAAATTACGGGGGGATATGTTAAGAGAGGTTGAAATGGAAGAAAAATCTTTAAAAAAAATTTCTATGAATCTTCGGTAGTTTCTATACTTCTGGATCAAAAAAGACCACCATATGGTGCAGGGTTCCTTATTTGGGCGGACTCTGCAGATCTCAAGTCTGCAGAATATTGATACCAAGTTAAAACGAAAGTTTCAAGAAGTTGCTGATTTTGTTCAATATTTCCTTTAATTTTAAAGTTTTTCTGTTATTAAAACTAGCACACAACTACGAGCGAAGCCGGGCACCCTAGCTAGTAAACAATATATGAATACGGAAAATACAAAAAGTTCTTGATAAAAATCATCTAATGATTTCTAATAATCTATATAAATAAAGATGAAATTCTGTTTGTTTGTTTGTTCGTTTGTTCTTTATAGAAATCCATACCGTTTGTCCCAAATTCTCCAAATTTCGCTCAGTGGTTCTTTGATACCTGGTGCGAACAGCTGTCCATATTAAAATTGCATAACTTCAGCCAATATCTGGGTATATTCTTTATTGTTATCGCTTTACATTAGTTTTTATGAAATTCTCCGGGTGAGACCGGTATATACAGCTAGTTCAAGATAAAAATAAGTGGATTTAATTTGGATTTTGTTTTAAATTTCCGATTTAAAACTCGTATAGTGCGTACGTCAGTCGTTATTACGTTTGTAGATCTTTGAATAAAGTTACACAGTGACATCTAAATAAAATATATATGCATTGATTAAAATAAAAGCATATGCATAATCTAATTAGGGCAGACCTTGACAGTGTTTTTAGTGTACCTAATGTAGGTCAACATTTTTTATCTTGTGAACCCATCGTTTCTCTACTTTAAAGTTTGGCAGACATTTCACCACCATTTGTTAGAATAACAAATTCACTATTACTATTTCTATATAAAAAAAGTATATCTTTAGTGATTTTTTTTCAACTCCTTAAATGGAAAATGAACTATAGGTAAATGTATCAACAATTAATGGAAATTTACAACATAACTATGCTCTAATATTTTAAAATAGCTCCTTTATGACATATAAAAATTTAAAAAATAAAAAGATCGCCACCCCCCATCTGATGGTTTTTGGATCCGCAATTGATTAAAGAATAGTAATAAAATTAAAAATTAAAAAATCGTGAGCAAGGATGTATAGAGTTATAATTAATATTAAAGAGGCGAGAGATAGTCGACTGTTATTCTTAACGATAGGTTAAATGATAATCAGGTTTTTTAGTTCGAAAACAAATTTTATTTTCGAAAGCCAACGTTTCGATCCAACTTGTGGATGTGAGCTTCATCAGGGCTAAAAGAAAACAAATATATGAGTATCTATGCTAGAGGATGACAATACCTTCTGAGTCCAGGTAGATACAAAGACTGAAGGTAAATATCAGATTCTATTTTATCTTGCTAACCAGCCACTTATTTAAATATGCATGTACTAGGTTGTTACAAAAGTCCTTGTTCACAAAATTACTTTTATTTAAATGTGAGTACAAAATTTACAAATCAAATTTATTCTTCAAAATACAGGCCATCATTTTCAACTACTTTAACCCATCTTTCAGCCAAAAGTTGTATTTGACGACTGAAGGACGACCTGATCTAGGTTCATCTTCAAGGCTTGTATTCCTAGAATTAAACCGCCTGAACCAAAATGCGGCCGTGTTTCGATGCACCACACTTTCCCCTTCCACTGCACAAATTTCTTCGGCTGAGGCCTTTGCACTAAAACCTTTTTTCCAATAATGCCTAAGAAGGCCGCGGATGACAAATTTTTCTTCCGACATTTCTAGTGAAATTTAATAAACTGAATGAAAGGCAGGGACAGTTGGCGTACATAGATAATTAGAGGATTAGTTAATGTAAACATTGACATAAGAATTGTATTCGTCAGAGATTAAATAAGGATTAAATTAGAGACCTCAATGTAAACAACTTGATATGCACAAGGACTTTTGTAACAACCTAGTATAATGCTTACCATATTTTATATTATTATCAGTTCTGTAAAGTAATCATTTATTGTCATCCTCTAGCATAGATACTCATATATTTGTTTTCTTTTAGCCCTGATGACGATCCACAAGTTGGATCGAAACGTTGGCTTTCGAAAATAATTTTTTTTTCAACTGAAAATCCTGATATCAATTAACCTATCCTAATTAATATTAAATCATATTTTATATTAATATTAATATTATCTTTATATTTATAAAAATCTCGGATGTTAGTCGGAGGCAAAATCAGAAACTACTCAACCGATTTTGATAAAATTTGGCTCATTGTGTGTAGTATTGTCCAATTTAAAAGATAGGGTAGTTTTTATTTTGATCATTGCCCCAATATTTCTTTCATTGCAAAATATGTGCTGATTATACTACAATTGAGCGTAAATATTTGTAAGTTCTATAAATTTTCAACAGATGGCGGTGTAAGTAGATTTATTGACACAACACTTCATTTCCTTTCGATATTAAGGTTGGGAAAGCATCCAGTCTAATCCAAATCTATTTTTCCTGCTTGGAATAGGAAAATCCGTGTTTTTCCCATGGACAATTACGTGTCACCTTTTAACATGTGGGGAAAGAATGGAATCTGTTTGTTTTAGCCAAAAACATTTTGATTATCTGTTCAGGTAGGATGATATCCGATCTCATATCATCATGTGTTATATTCTGGATTTGATTAATATGTTTTATGGCAAAAGATTAATTTGCTACATTGTGATTATACTATACCCTATTGCAATTATATTCTTTGTTAATTCCTTTTACATGTGTGTGTTATTTATATTTAATCTCTCCTCTGCTGGAATAATCCAGTAAGTGCTACATGAATGGATCATTAATACTTACTATAGTCAAATATTAGATGTAAAAAATAAAAGCTTTAACCCTTCTAAATTATTTAATAAACAATTTTAAATTTGGCGTAAAGTTCTATTTTAAATCTCATTGGTTTTTAGATTAGCTGAAACCTTTTTATCTGTATTAGTGAATTTTGATTTGACTGTATTAAAAAGAATATGATATACCTTATTCAACGCATTATAGCTACTGCTGAGCCACATTTTTTATTAATATTAAATTTATATCAATATTAAATTATCTTGATTATTTAATAATTAAATTTTAGATTTTTAAAAATTAAATTTAATTCTTGCTAAGCAGGCCCATTAATTAACTATTATTAACGGACTAACAACGGGCAAAAAATCAGTTTTGATTCCAGCTTCCATTTTCAGTTCCTTGATTAATTTACCCTATTAATCAACCCCTCCTAATAAAGATTTCAGGAATATTTGATTTACTCTCCTATAATTATCCAGCTATCGAAGTCTAACTTCATCGAAGTATTGAGAAAATCCTATAACGGAGCAAAAAAAATAAAATAAAAGAGATTATCTCTCATCTTAGTTGAATTTATGCAGCGAAGCAGCTTAATGGGAAAGAGTTTTTAAATATATTAGGACATTAAAAGTTTTCTTGAATTAAATCACCAATAATAAAGGCGGTTATTTGTTATCTATGATAGTTGGATTTTATTAATTGTACGCTGTATGAGAATGACGTTTTACTACTAATAGGTTCTTTTTTATTTATTTGCAATTAACGTAACCCTCGTTTTCTGGCCAAATTTAGGTATTTCATATATTTTTAGTTTTAATCCTGTTTTAAATTCAAATAAATATAATTTAATTTTGTTTTTACTCCATCTCATTCATTGATTTTCAGTGGTTTTTTTTTTAATCTTTCATTCTGGTGAATTTGGACCTAAAGGAATGAAAGAAAAAAAAATGTTTTATAAATATAAAAAAAAAAAAATTTCAATTTACTGTTGGATCGATTTATAATTCGTTCTCTACGGCGGATTATATGCTAGTCAGAAGAGCAGATTTTGTTGTATGAATTTTTGAAGCTCTGAGGCTTAAAAAATCAAGTCAATGTCCATCAATTCTCCTTTCATCCGGTCCAGTCTCTATAAAATGTTAATGGTTTACAACTATTTATAATTATAATTATAATGTTAATAAGTTGTTGCTGATCTGTTCTGAAAAAAAATAATTCTTTTTTCTCAAATACCGCCTCTCCCCTAAAATAGCTGCCCTTGGTCAGTGACTAATCGTGCGTAAATTTCTCGCTTATGTTAGTATCGATTTTAAATCTCGGGCCCTATAGAGAAAAAATAAAAATATTTATGAGTAAACTCTTCCACAAGATAACCTATATCATCTGGGTGTATTATTGTAATAACTTTAAAAACAGTACCAATGAAGCCCCCCCCCCCCCCCCCCCCAGGAAACAAAAACAACCGATTAAACAAATTCTTATTAATTTACCTCCTTTAAAAAGCATTATATAAACACACATTTTAATTTTTATGTATCAATAAGTTTTATATAAACAATTAATTAAGCCTCACAAGGTGAGAATACCACCTCTTCCCCAGGCATAAGAATTTTAAGTCTGCAGGTAGTGCAGGCGGCTAGAAATCTATTAGAACTGTAAATGCTACAGGGAAGAAATAAATAAATCAAGAATGATTAAGTCCATTCTTTTCTAATCTTGTATAAATCTTGGAAAAAGGAAAAAACGTTGATTTTTAACAATTTTTTCTTTTTTTTAAAAGCTGAATCAAATACTTTAACAATCTGGATAAGAATAAACGGCTTTTAAAATTTGAAAAATAATGGAAATAAAAACATTTGGTGTTTTGTATCATGGGCGCATTCCATTCCTGTGTGATAACACAAGAATTCCGAACAGGAAAGAATGCATGAAGTATTTATTTTTTTTTTTATGGTCAGTATCCGCGATGCTCAGGGTATCGTAACGTATCATCAGAGATAATTTCAGATAATTTGTAATTGTAATCAAATTTATAATTAAATTTTTATTTTTTTTAAACTTTGACAGGCTCTGCTTAGTGTGGTTGTACGAATATTTATGTATGAACACCTTTGTAATTATTTTGGGTATCGGAAGGTATATTACAAAACTTATTTTCATTTAGGTTTGTGTTTACTAACTTACCAAGTTTATAAATTTTATAAAGACAGAGCGAGAGGTAACTAGTTAAAAAAAAAATCTGGTGCGTGCGCGCAACACACAACTTTCACTTACCAACTTATTTAGATTAGACATTGGCGTGTTTTGTTAATTGCCACTTTACAAAGTCACAAATCTTTCCACATTCATTTCTTATTTTTGCCGTTTATGAGAAAATAAAAAACACACGTGAAAATGATACAAAATTTATTAAGTAAAGTCCCCCCTCCATTTGATCGATTTTGGTGAAATTTTTACTGTCACATCGCAGGCACATACATAAACTAAATACCAAGTTTGATCAAAATCGTTAAAGCCGTTTTTGGGTAAATGAAAAAAAAAAAAAAAACACGTAAAAGTGGGACACAATTTATTAAGTAAAGTACCCCCTCCGGTTGATCAATTTTGATGAAATTTTTTTATCAGTAGAATCTCGGGCATATGAATGCATCAAATACTCAGTTTAATCAAAATCGTAAGAGCCGATTTCGAGAAAATCGATGAAAACGAAAAAAAGTTATTAAATAAAGTACCCCCTCCGTTTGACCAATTTTGATGAAATTTTTGCTGTCACATCGCGGGCATATATTTACACTAAATATCCAATTTCAGATTCGCACGGCTTATAGTTTTTGAGCTAGTCACACACACTCACACACACACAATACTTCCACTTACTATATATTTCATATATAGGTAAGTGAAAGTAAAAACGTATTAATAACGCTGTAATTAGCTGTAGATCTATTCCAAATTTGACTAGGACTTTGAGATTGGTGTCGTTTAACAGCGCATTCCATGTCATTTCTTATGATATACAACAATTTATAGGTTGGTTCTAAGAAATTGTCTTAAAACTAAATGTCAATTTTTAATTTAAATTTTGTCAAAAAGGGAGCTTTTAAATTTTTTTCATATTTTTTTGAAAAATAGGTAGTATTATACCTATTCATACAACGAAGTATAAAAGTGGGATGAAAATTTCTTCATTACAAAGAAAATTGAAAACTAGTGATAAAATTCCTAAAATCAAGCATTTTATGATTAAAAATAGCTGTAGATGTTTTCAAAATTTGACTAGGACTATGTGATTGGTGTCTTTTAACAGCGCAATCCATGCCATTTCATATGATATACGGCAATGTATAGGTTGTTACTAAAGACATTTTTTTAAAACGAAGTTTAAAATTTTAATTTCTATTTTCACAAAAAGCGCAATTTTACTTATTTTTTTTTTTTAAATAGTTTTAAATACTGCCTATACATTGTTGTCTGTTATACGGCAATATGGCCGGCAATACAGAAATGGCATGGAATGCGCTGTTAAACGACACCAATCTCGTAGTCCTAGTCAGATTTGGAAAACAACTTTGATTTTTTCTGTTTCTGGAACTATTTTCGAAGGCTTTGGAGACCAATAATTCAAAAACGGGTAGACATATCTCAGCAATATTTCACACAATTGTTCTAGTACATACAAGTAGTACACATGTACCACAATTCAAGAAAATCTGAGATGGTGAAGTTCAAAATGATATATTTTTGTGTTGATTTGACGTGGAATTGCCTAGGAATAACATAGTAAGGAAGTTACGTATCAGCAACTATCCCTCTCTATTAGTTGGTGTAGTGTACGAGCATTATAATAAGATTATTCAGGATTTTCATAAACCTTTCCATAGTAACGCTATTGTCTTAGTTATATTATTACATGTAGGAGTTCCAGAAAAAAACACGAAAAAAATGGCCATGAAAAAAATATGGGAATTATTTAAAACATTGTCAATAGCTGATTATTTCTAAACTATATAAGTTGAGTGTTGTAATAAAAAAATTTCCAGGAAGAATAAACAAATATTCCATTGGCTGTGATGATATAAACAACAAAATCTCTCGACTAATTTGGCCAATGATGCCACCAGCGAGACACTATACTATAGGAAATGTATTTTTTTTTTCAAAGGAACAGGAATAGGGGCAGTAAGATAAAGGAGAAGAAGACAGTTAGGAGGAAGGAACAAATTGGAAACAGTATGCGACTAGAAGGAACAAAGAAACGCAGCAATAAAACTAAACAAGTAGGGCAGAAACAGCCAAGGCCGGGCAATATATCCAAGTCTTCTCTGGTTCATTGCGGGCCTCCCAGTGATAACGTTTTGTTTTTCTTTGCTGTTTATTTATGTTTTTAAAATTAAAACACTAAGATAATTGAAATAGTATTAAATCTTCAGGAGTAAGTTACCAGTAACAACTCAAAAACTTTTACAATAATCAATATACATTATTAAGTGTACAATGTGCGTGCCGAAAAGGCTCAAAAACGACTTCACGTACGATCAAGAAAACTATGTCGTCGTTTAGCCGTACAGCCACTAACCGTGAAGAAGGTTTCCGCTTTTATCTTTAGGGTGTAAAATTTAAGAGAAAAGGACCGGAATTTTAAGCCTCTCGCACCATGTAATTAGCCTACCTTTAAGGATTAGTGAATGAAAAATTTAGTTCGAACTCCAGACTAGAAGGGAGCGCTATGGTGCGTTTCACTCTTTGTTTATTTTCCATTCAGGTTATATATTTTTTCACTGTTCTTTTTAAATTACTAAAACATTAAGCGTAAATAAGTAGTCCTTTTTAATCCTTTGCGTTAAAAAAAAAAAAAAATGATTATACATCTCTGCAATGAATTTGAAAACCAACAGGATTCCTTAACAAATTAATTTTCACATAAAAAGGCTAATTCATCCACACATTACATTAAATCAATGTATGAGCAATATGATTGAACATTTCTTTATAGTACAATAAGTGAATAAAAACAGACATGAAAAAAAGAGATAACTTGACTGAATATAATTCGAAAACAAAAAGGTTGAAGTGTTCTTATTGTAGTTATGAAAAAGAAGTTGGTTTGATTACTATGTATGAAGAGCCTTCCAGTTGGAATGAGTAACTCCAATTTCAGCATTTTTTCAATAAGATTTTATCACCCCTTATAGTTCAGGATAAAAAGAAATATGGTAAAGAAATTGTGCCCTCATTTGCGTAAAATTAATTTTTCTTTTACCATTTTCAATCCCCCATAAAGTATATAGGGTTCCTTATTTGGGCGAACTCTGCAGATCTCGAATATTAATATTAATACCAAGTTAAAACCGAAGTTTCAAGAAAGTGCTAATTTTTTGTTTGTTATTTAAACCTACCACACAACTACCGGAGCGAAGCCGAGCACCCTAGCTAGTAATCATATAAAAGGTTCTGCTACTTACACATTTTTGGATAAAAATTAAACATAGAACGAATGGAATTCCTCACCCTTGTTCATAAGTAAATAAAAAATGCCATTTACAGAAGGTTTGCCCACCTTTTTTGTGCCTTCCGACCCTAGCTTAGGTTTTCTAGACTAGTCTTCCACTTCTTTATTTATAAAGCTACTCAGTTATTCTCGCCAGGTTTGTATGTGCTCCGTGTTTTAAACCCGAACGGAAAAAACTCTATGGGTACCACCGATATCACAGGGCATATTAGATGGTAGTATTTATCTATTAAGCCATTCGGTCCGTTGAGTCCAAACAAAAAAAATAAAAAATAATTTTTTACTTTGTTTGTTCGTAACTTGGCTAACTTTTTACAAAAAACAAAAAACGTGACCTTGATGAATAAATTAAATTATTTCGGTCATTGCTAACCGGATTAAGTAATAAATAAACATTTGAAAATCTGATTTTGCTGACTCCGAACGTTTCAATCCTCAACTCTAAGATTTTGGACTTAACGCACTTTGCACTGCAGGAGGCACAGATATGTTGTTAAATACATTATCCAGTTGTTAAAATGCTTCTCTAATAATCGTTCTTGCATGGAGATAGTAATGAAGTGAACTCTGAACAAAATAGGTATTTTCATCACTAGTACCAAAAGTTGTTTACGTGTGCAGGCGAGGCATAGCCGAGCTCGGGAATTAAACCAAGCACCGAAAACACATTTTTGGTACGTGTTATGAACAATACTTTTCATCATACTGCTTATGCTTGAGTACATTAAAACACTTTTATATTTCATTAATAACTTAGATACAATATAAGGAAATTAACACCTTTAAAAAAAAAAAAAAATCTTTATTAACCTATAATAGAAGAAAAGTATTTATATATATTTACATTAATATTTATAGTACAATTCTGATTATTCATTACATTAAAACATTTGTTTAGCATTGCCTTTTGGAATACCGATAACTTTTGATTAAAGGAATTATTTTCTAGTTCTGGCTTTCTTAACTTAACCAGTAACGAAATCTGTTGTATTCGCTTTCATATAAATCGCGGGATTTAGCTGGAAGTAGTTCGTTTAAAGCTTCTTGGGCTTCTTCTAAAAAATCTTCTGGTACATCATGTTATTTTTCACTTCAAACATACTACTTGTATCGATTAGAATGTAGCACAGTGTAGCTAAAAGTAACATTCTTCAAACACATGTTTATTTATATATATTAGTAGTAGGTAAGTTTAGAGCACCGAGAATATTTTTCAGGCCTTGGCCCGAAAAGTACTACTTTACGGACTCAGAGTATTGAAAAACATGTGTTTGATGCAGTATGATAAAAAAATATTATGATGATGATTGAAAAAAAAATTTACTATTTCCCATCAATAAATTTCCATATATTTCTTCTTCTTTTTTCTACTTCACATATATCGTGGAATAGGTGTGGTAGGATGTATATAGACCCATGGACTTTTTATATTATTTAACTAGCTTAACCATCTTATGTTGCTGCTATCTCATAAGACGGAAATTCCCACCATTACATATAATAACATTGATGAGGAATTGACCAGCTTATACTAATATTTGACTCATAAACAACTATTGAGCCAAAATTCGTTGAAATTGGATTAACCATTCAAAAGGAACAAATATTTCTTCTCCCCCCTTTACATTAAATTTTTGAAGAATTAACATTTTTATGTCTGGAATCGGTTATACCGGTAAAAAGTTAATAATTAACATTTTTATACCTCTATTTGACTTACGACCAGTGTGTCAAAATTTGTTGAAATCGTATAAACCGGTAAAAGTTAATAATTATGCCTCAAAAGCCAAAAATTAATCTTAGTAACATTTATTTAGTGTGCTAGAAAACTTCCAGGGAGTAGTAATCAACAAGTGTAATCAGTTGTTGAGTGTAATCAACAACTTTTCCCAAGTTTTGTGTCGATCGGATTTCTGGCGTTGTTATGCACTAAGTACAAACTTACATTCATTTTTTATCTAGAGAGATTAAAAATTGTTTAAAAACTAAAATACCCGCGAACGACTCTATTTGAACTGATTAATGTAAAAAATATATTTACTCACGTACACGTTTAAAAAAATACGTGCAGGTTTAAAAAAATCTGGTGCGTGCGCGCAACACATAACTTTCACTTACCAACTTACTTAGATAAGAAATTGACGTGTTTTGTTAAATATAATTCCCAAAGTCACACATTTTTCTACATCCATATCTTATTTTTGTTAATCGTTAAAGTCGTTTTTGTGTAAATAAAAAAACCCGTGAGAATGATACAAAATTTATTAAGTAAAGTCCCCCCTCCGGTTAATCAATTTTAATGAAATTTTAACAGTCATATCTCGGGCATATACATACATCAAATACCCAGTTTGATCAAAATCGTTAAAGCTGATTTAGAGTAAATAAAAAAACACGTGAAAAGGTTGCAAAATTTATTAAGTAAAGTCCCCCCTCCGGTTAATCAATTTTGATGAAATTTTTACAGTCATATCTCGGGCATATAAATAGATGAAATACTCAGTTTAATCAAAATCGTTAGAGCCGTTTTTGAGAAAATCGAAAAAAACCTAAAAAGTTATTAAGTAAAGTACCCCCTCCCTTTAAGTAATTTTGATGAAATTTATGCTTTCACATCGCGGGCATATACCTACACTAAATACCCAATTTCAGGATCGTACGGTTTATAGTTTTTGACCTAGTCTGTTCACACAAACACACACAGACACACAGACACACAGATAGACCATTTCGCGGGACTTGGTCATTTCGACTCAGGGGACCCCAAAACGTATTTTTCCGTTGAAAACCGGAAGTCGAATTTTTTCACGATCGCAATACTTCCACTTACTATATATTTCATATATAGGTAAGTGAAAGTAATAATTGTAATCCATTATTATCATATTTTTTGTCAAGAGGTAATTTACTGGATTGGTAGTGCACTAAACTATTACATATTATAAAAAAAAAATTATGTTTTATACATGCATGCCCGCAAATGTATCTTCATGTTTGAACGCAACATGAAATACAACCACTCTATTAACTGTAATGTAATTGATGGTCATTTGCCTTAACTAATGTGGCTGTATTACGCCGAACTGTTTTTCACGATCATATTGAATATTTCCAGTAAATATCATTCAAATTAAATAACAAAATACATAATATGACATTTTTTAGAAACGTTTTAAAATTGTAAAATATGAATTTTATAACATCCTGCTTGAATTGTAAATTCAATTTGTTTATGAAATACCCGCATTATTATTAATTATTGTGAATCCGTTGCATTGCTTTATGGTTTTATTATTTTATTTTATTTTTTAGCTATATGGAGTCCTTAAAAGGTATTACTTATGAATTATTTCAGCCACTCCGCTGGTATTATCGTACATTATTTTCGAATTCAGCTTCGTAAGCAAACGAAGCAAATTCGTAACCTTTATAGTTTACTTACTAATAAATTTGCAAATGGTTTCATTGGTATCTCATAGATTGTAGCACTGTTGGAAAAATGTACATTATACCTACTGCAACCTAAATACTGTTTATAGATAGACCATTACTACGTTAAGTTCTTGTAACACTCTGAAGTAAGTTTCTTTAAGCTCAACTCGCATTTTGTCTTCTGTAAAACTGAAGCTTGTAAGTTTATAACGATTTATTTTATTTTATTTTTTTATCATTAAAACGGACGGTAATTTATTTACACGTAATATGTTATACTCAGTTGGTAGGATAATAAACATATTATGACCAAGACATAAATTTAATTTTATTTGAGTATTATATTTTATTATTTTAGAATTTCATTATAGTTAACTTGAGGGAAATTTTATATTGTTTAGTACTAATATTTATTAGGTTAATAGTAATTTAATTTTAAGTATCTAGTTTATTTATTTAATAGACTATTAAATTTTTAATATTATTTCATACTAGGTGGACCCGTGCGAAGCACTTCGCACGAAGATTTGTATCATATTTTACTTCTAGGTTTAACATAACTATGAAATGAACTTTTTTTTTTTGCCTGTTCGTACCCCCCCTCTCCCCTAACCACTCGGGCCTTAAGGTGAATTTTTTTTTTCTACAGCAAGGAAGAATAAATTATTTTTCTGTTTAATAGTTAAGGAAGAACTTCATTTCTGACGTTTTTCTCTACAAAAGTTTCCTGTAATCTTCCTGGAATATATGAAATCACTAAGAATGTTGCATAGTCTTGGAAATTAATCTTTCTACATTCTGATTTTAACTTCCCTACTGATTTTGTTTTCTCAAAAACAGTTCATAAGATGCTTTTTACGCTTATTTTTCTGACAATGGAGAGGAAGATAAGTACGATGTATGGTAAGAACGACATAAAATAGGTTTCTATCCATGAAGAGGCAACAAAACAATAAGTAGCCTCGTGAAGCTGAGGGGCCTAACCCACCAAAACCAAAGTTTTAGAGGTGTAAAACGCCTGGCCCAAAAACGTGGAACGTGTATGTGTCATAAAGCCCGCGTAGAAACCATTGAAATTCATTTTTCTTATTTCGATACTTTAGTTTTCTGAGATTCCCGTTATAAAAAAGATAAGTTCTAATGAATCACTATGTTACTATGAATCACCATAAATAGATTTTATTTATTTTATATATATTTTGGATTACAGTCATGGGCGGATCTAGCCGATTGTAAAGGGGAGGGGCTCATCCTAATGGGGGGAGGCTGCAGCCCCACAGCGGCTGCATCCTAATAGGGGGAGGCTGCAGCCCCACAGCCCTTCATTTGGATCTGCCGATCAGCTTTTTCACCTTCCCACAACTGAAATTCTACCTGTTCTGCGCATTTTTGTTCTTTAACTTGCTTCCTTACTTTAAGGAAAATCAAATTCTATCTTTAAATGACGAAAATTTTTCCAAAGGGAGGGGCTCCAGCCCCCATAGCACCCCCCTCCCCTCAGATCCGCCAATGACTAAAGTAGACTCCTGCTTATCCCTCCTCGTCGGAACGGATACTTTGCCGTTTAAGTGAATGAGCCGGTCAATCCGGAAAAGTGTATAAAAAACCAGCAAAATATATTATTATAACTTCTATATTTCGATAAAACCCAAATGCAACACACAACCTATTTTACAAAGGTTATATAGTTATTAATTAAAGAAACCTTTTTTGGGCCAATTTTATTTAACAATTTAAGAAAATTTACACTACCAATCTATTCAGTTTTAACAAATCGTTTATTTTTTTTCGTTTATACGCACCTTAATGTCAATCGACGAAATTTCTTGTCAAAATATAGGAAGCTATTTCTTTTTTAATGAAATGAATGGAGGATACGGATTTTGTTTCAAGATCAATTATACTTCGAAGAGATTTGTTTTACTGGAGTTCGGTAAAAAATAGTATAATCTGGTGCGTGCGCGCAACACACAACTTTCACTTACCAACTTACTTAGAATAGAAATTAATGCGTTTTTTTAATGCCACTTCTCAAAGTTACACATTTTTCCACATTCATTTCTTATTTTTGTTTTCATTTGCTCTATAAAAAACACTAATTTATTTTATTAATAAATAAAAGTTTATACTTGTGATAATTCGGCAATGCAGGCATGATACTCCAAGTCTTCTGATTTTATAATTCTCTATGTACTTGATGAAAATTTCATTTAGTTACCATGAAACAAATAATTTCCATGAAATGAACAGAACGGCTTTATTATGAACAATGATCTGTCATTAAAGGCGTACTACGCATGCATGGGCTCAACGTTTTTTATGAGTTGACTGAATATTTTTCTTTTATTCTCCTCTAAAATGTTGGCTATCACATCTTTGGCATTTATATACATCAAATACCCAGTTTGATTAAAATCGTTAAAGCCGTTTTTGAGTAAATAAAAAAAAACACGTGAAAATGATACAAAATTTATTAAGTAAAGTCCCCCCTCCGTTTGACCAATTTTGATGAAATGTTGGCTACCACATCTCTGTCATATATATACATCAAATACCCAGTTTGATTAAAATCGTTGAAGACGTTTTTGAGTAAATAAAAAAAACAGGTGAAAATGATTCAAAATTTATTAAGTAAAGTTCCCCCTCCAGTTGATTAATTTTGATGAAATTTTTAGTCATATCTCGGGCATATCAATACATCAAATACTCAGTTTAATCAAAATTGTTGGAGCCGTTTTTGAGAAAATCGAAAAAAACCTAAAAAGTTATTAAGTAAAGTACCCCCTCCCTTTAAGTAATTTTGATGAAATTTATGCTGTCACATCGCGGGCATATACCTACACTAAATACCCAATTTCAGGATCGTACGGTTTATAGTTTTTGACCTAGTCTGTTCACACAACACACACACACACACACACACACACACACACACACACACACACACACACACACACACACACACACACACACACACACACACACACACACACACACACACACACACACACACACACACGCACACACCCACACACACACACAATCCATTTCGCGGGACTTGGTTATTTGGACTCAGGGGACCCTAAAACGTGTATTTCCGTTGAAATCCGGAAGTGGAAATTTTTCACGATCGCAATACTTCCCCTTACTATATATTTTATATATAGGTAAGTGAAAGTATAAAACAAAAGACTTTTTGCCTACATTTTAATTTATTTAAGATCTATCGAACCGCAACATAATACAAATTTTAACAAAATTTTTTATTGAGAATATGACAAAATTATAAATGATTTTAAGGATTTAAAAAGAATTTTTATCTTTTACAGCGTCCATCGGTTTATCCGAAGAGACGGTTAAACGGGAACCGGTAAAGTGGGAGTATACTGTAATTGCTAAATGTGAGAGTGCAATTTTCCAACGCTACAATTAAGTCTAAATCAGACGAAACAACATTTTTAGAACCTAAACACGACAGGTCCTAGCATTTGCTGTATGTGAACAGACTAGCTCAAAAACTATAAACCGTGGGAACCTGAAATTGGGTATTTAGAGTATGTATATGCCCGCGATGTGACAGCAAAAATTTCGTCAAATTTGCTCAAAGGGAGGGGGTACTTTATTTAATAACTTTTTAAGTTTTTTTCGATTTTCTCAAAAACGGCTTTAACGATTTTGATTAAACTGAGTATTTGATCTATTGATATGCCCGAGATATGACTGTAAAAATTTCATCAAAATTGATCAACCGGAGGGGGGACTTTACTTAATAAATTTTGTATCATTTTCACGTGCTTTTTTTATTTACTCAAAAACGGCTCTAACGATTTTGATTAAACTGAGTATTTGATCTATTGATATGCCCGAGATATGACTGTAAAAATTTCATCAAAATTGATCAACAGGAGGGGGTACTTTACTTAATAACTTTTTAGGTTTTTTTCGATTTTCTCAAAAACGGCTCCAACAATTTTGATTAAACTGAGTATTTGATGTATTGATATGCCCGAGA
This sequence comes from Aelia acuminata, assembly GCA_911387785.2. NCBI lineage: Eukaryota > Metazoa > Arthropoda > Insecta > Hemiptera > Pentatomidae > Aelia > Aelia acuminata. The sequence continues at coordinate 123,020,718 of OU426982.1, read as the reverse complement.
TATGACTAAAAATTTCATCAAAATTAATCAACAGGAGGGGGGACTTTACTTACTAAATTTTGTATCATTTTCACGTGTTTTTTTTATTTACTCAAAAACGGTTTTAACGATTTTGATCAAACTTGGTATTTGATATATTTATATGACTGTAACAATTTCATCAAAATAGATCAACAGGAGTGGGGACTTTACTTAATAAATTTTGTCCAATTTTTACCTTTTTGATCGATTATCTCAAAAACGGCTTTAACGATTTTTATCAAATTCGTTATGTTTAATGAAAATTGGTTGTTATTTAATATCAGGTAAGCTTTATCATTATTAAAATGTTCTGAGGGGGCTTAAATGGGGAAGGGGCCTTTTTTGTTTTTTTATAAAGTACCTTTGTTTTAGTTTATATTGAGAAATTAACTGTCTCTCATCACGCCTAAAAATAAGAAATGGCTAAATATGATATATGAAGAAAATCAAGTAAACATATACAGGAGAAAAAAAGAAATATATTCCGTCAACTCATAAAACACCTTGAGCTCACGCATGCCCCGTACGTCTTTAATGACAAACCAATGCGTTATAATTAAAGCTGTTCTGTTCATTTGAGAAGTGGCAATTAACAAAACGCATTAATTTCTAATCTAAGTAAGTTGGTAAGTGAAAGTTGTGTGTTGCGCGCACGCACCAGATTTTTTTTAATTATAATTAGAAATGATTTTGAAGTTGGTTCCGAAATTAGATATTACTATGGCCTATGAAGGTAGTTCATAGGTAAGTTCAAGGATATATTGTAATGTAGGGTTCTTATGTGGATAACCATTTAAATGGAATTGATGGAGCGAATCAAACATAAATTGTTTCTTAAAGAAGCAGGCGTAACTAAGGTTTGTTGAACAAATAAAGAATAAAAAAGTATGACTTCGCTGCAACTACAAAAAATGCTAAAATTTTTTTTTTTTTTTTTTGCAATTCTCTGCTGAGATTCTTTCTGAGCAAGGCACGACACGACGCTGATAAATAAATACGTTAATGCAATCTGTAGGAAGATTCAGCACAGATTTTGTTTGTTTGTTTAAACGTCACTTTAGGGTCTGGCCACACATGTCCGCACCGGATCCGCACCGTAGCATTAATATAGGTTATGTTCAGAATATTTTTAATTTAACTTACATATTACCTTTACTTATGCCTAAAGTTCAGGCCACACATGTCAGACAAAGGCCACTTTAGGCATAACTAAAGGTAATATGTAAGTTAAATTAAAAATATTCTGAACATAATCTATATTAATGCTACGGTGCGGATCCGGTGCGGACATGTGTGGCCAGACCCTTATACCACTAATGCTAATCGGACGATGCTACAGTGGGAGTCCTAAAGTTTGCCTACCCAGGCATAATTAGGATAGGGATCTTTAACTAGTACCTGACAACGTACAGGCTCGGGACCTCCATCTTTAAGTCCTATCCTAGTGACGGCATAGGCAAGGATTTTTCCCTTCCATTAAAAAATCCTAGGGTCACCTCGGTACGCGAACTCGCGACCTTTTGTATAGTAAATTTCTATGCTAACCATTACGCCACAGGTGACCCCATCAAGCACAGATTAATTAAATTTTAATAACAGTATAAATAAAATAAAAATTACCCTTTTGGAAACAGATTTTTTTTTTTCTCACCATATTAAAAGTTTTATACAGCATACTTTATCTCTTTATAAAAGCATATTTTCATTTTCGATAGTTTATACAGTAAAGTAAGTTATTTAGTTAGTAAAGTAAAGTAAGTAGTTAGTAAAGTAAATTATTTTTCCTTATATTATCATATTTAGTTATAAGGAAGCGACCTTATTATAACAAAAAGTGTTTGTATTAACGTCATATAAAGTGTTTGTTTTAACGTCACTTCATGCCACTCAAGCTAATCGGACGATGCTACAGTGGGAGTCCTAAATTTTGCCTATAATTAGGACAGGAGGAGGTATAATAAGGACAGGGATCTTTAACGAGTACCTGACCACACAAGCTCGGAATCTCCATTTTACATCTTATCCGAGGGACGGCCTAGACAAGGATTTTTTACTCCCATTAAAAAATCAGTTGTTGCGGTTGTAATGACCATGTGAAAGTTTTATAAAACGTTTTGTAGAGCATTCCAAAGCGTTCGTTCTTTCACACTTGCCATAACATTGTGGAGACGAATGACGAAAAGAACTGTAGAAATGTTAAGAAGTACATAAATTAAACTTTTTTAATCTACCAAACTTTTTTTTTTACCTCCCCCAATGTGTAAATCATTTCTTTATCTGCGGTTTTGGCTCGGGTGAACAAAGTGAGCAACTTGACCTGAAAGTATACGGGCCGTGCTCGCCCGAGCGTGTCGTAGCTATCTTGCGAATTATATACGGCTAGTTTATTACTATTTAATTGGAGAAGGGGTGAGAGGACCCCTGTAATAATTAATTTATTACAAAAAAATGTTAAGTATAAATTAAGTAATGACAATAAATAATAAGAAGGGTGGATATAATGAGAGAGTTTAGATGAAAATGAGCTGAACTAATGTGAACTGAGTACTTTTTAATGTGCTTTGAAGCTGTTAATTGCAGAGGATCGTAATCGCTGTCATCGCAAGCCAATGTGGAATTAAACTGGACGATGCGCTGGCCAGTTGATCCTATCTCGTTGCGGTTAATACTGTTTGCCCTTCATCCTACTTGCTTGACAGAGGCATTTATTTATTTCCCTTCCTTCTTCGAAATTATTCGTCAGTCACCTCTTTTAATATACTGGGGCTTGCTCATAAATTTAGATATTTTTTTTTCTTAATTTTAATCATTATTGTGGGTAACCAGCTTTTTTAAATTATTTTAAATAATGATAGGTTAAATGATGGTCAGGATTTTCAGTTACAATGATATTTATTATGGTAAGCCAACGTTTCGATCCAACTTGTGGATCTTCATCAGGGCTAAAAGAAAACAAATATATGAGTATCTATGCTAGAGGGTGACAATAAATGGATACATTACAGAACTGATAATAGTATAAAAGATGGTATACATAAATATTAAAATAAGAGGCTGGTTAACAAGATAAAATAGAATCTGATATTTACCTACTGAGTCCAGGTGGATACTAAGACTAAAGGTAAAAATAAGGTGAGAGGTAGTGGTAGGGGGTTAGTTTGCCGACTTCAAAGGTTTATGGCGGGGAAATCCAACGCTTTTGAAGTGAAGGCACATGACAACTGAGTGAACAAAATATTTAAAAACTAACAAAATATATGGTACTGTATACAAATAGTTGTGTCTGGACTGAATAATAACATAAAAATGAGATAATACTTATGTATGTATACTTATTAATACTTATGTAACAATGCATACAAATTTGGAAAATATACAGAAAGAAGCATACAATACAAAAAATAATAATAGTACAAGAGGTACAGAGATAATTGCAGGTACCTATGAAATCAAAACTAGGATTTGAGGATGCGGAAGATGTTAGAAAAAGCGGATGAAATTATCTCTTTATCTGTTTTGTGATTTACCGGGTTATTAGTTTCTAGATGGATGAAAATGGATTCTGAGAGGAGACGTTTGTCGTGGTTAGATACAGTTGCTAATATGGAGGGGTTCTCAAAGTCGAAGGAATGGTTGTGGGCAATGGCATGTTCTGCTAATTTAGATGTAGACGAATTACGCGTGGAAATACTGTATTTATGTTGATAAATACGTTTTTTAAAATAATTTTTGGTTTCACCTATATAGCAACTGTTGCAATTAAGCGTGGAGCACTGGATACGATAAACTACATTACACTTGTCTAGGAGAGGTACAGGGTCTTTGAGTTTTGTATAAAGATTTTTTAATTTATTGTTATTTTTTAATACTAGGCGCATGTGTGGGAAACTCGATGAGAAGGATTTTTTTATTTTGTTTGAGAGAATGGGGATATATGGGATAGATCTGTATTGGAAAGTAGAAATCGGAGGTTGTGAAGAGTTGTTAGAGAGATTTTGAGTTTTAGCATTGTTATTGATAAGTGTTTTTATTAAATGCTCAGGAAAATCGTTAGATTGTAAGATATTTTTCAGGCGGATTTTGTTATGACAATGAAATTGTGGATCGGACAAGTTCAGGCTACGGTGGATGAGGTTTTTTGTGACGTTGATCTTTTGGTGATGTGGATGTTGGGAAAAATAGTTAAGGAGTCGGCCAGAATAAGTGGGTTTGGTGTACCAATTAGTGGATATAGAATGGTCCGGGTTTCTGGTAATGGAAATATCTAGGAATGGAAGGGTACAATTGGTTTCCAATTCTATAGTGAAACGGAGACGTGGATGGTAGGAGTTAAAGGCGGCGAGAATATCAGTGATAGATTTAGGATTGAGAATCAATAGGAGGTCGTCTACATATTTTTTAATGAAAAAAATATCGTTGGAGAATTTAGGTATAACAGAATCAAGGAGGTCGTTGAGGACAATACCGGAGAGGTCGGGAGCTAGACAGCTACCCATTGCAAGGCCAGAAGTTTGGAGAAAATATTTATTTTGAAAACAAAAATATCCAGAATTACAGCATAAAGCAAGGGAGTCAATGTAGGCAGATTTATTGAGTTTACTATGGGATTCTAACAAGTTCCATTTTTCTTCAACGATTTGGAGGGCACGATCCGTCGGGATGTTAGTGAAAAGACTCTCGGCGTCGAAAGAGGCTAAGATAAAATTATCGGGAATATTGATGGTTTTTAATTGTTCCAAGAGATGGAAGGAATTTTTTACGTCGTATGGATTGTTATGGCTAAGGGATTGTAATGGAGGGAGAAGGAATTTGCTGAGCTTAGTGGAGGGAGAATTGATATTTGAAATAATGGGACGGATGGGATTACCGGGTTTATGGATTTTTGTAGACCGTAACAACGGGGAGCAGTAGAATTATAAGAGATAAGGTATCTGTAAGTAGGGGTATTTATTTGTTTTGTATCAACTAACCAACTACTACTAGGCAAACTAACCCCCTACCACTACCTCTCACCTTATTTTTACCTTTAGTCTTAGTATCCACCTGGACTCAGTAGGTAAATATCAGATTCTATTTTATCTTGTTAACCAGCCTCTTATTTTAATATTTATGTATACCATCTTTTATATTATTATCAGTTATGTAATGTATCCATTTATTGTCACCCTCTAGCATAGATACTCATATATTTGTTTTCTTTTAGCCCTGATGAAGATCCCCACAAGTTGGATCGAAACGTTGGCTTACCATAATAAATATCATTGTAACTGAAAATCCTGACCATCATTTAACCTATCGTAATTGAAGAACAGTTGACCATCTCTCATCTCTATTTTAAATAATGTTTTTTTTTTTTTTTTTTTTGAAGAGAAAAGATTTGGTTCCGCCGGGAGTCGAACCCGGGTCTTCCGCGTGACATGCGCGGTATGCTAACCATTGCACCACGGAGCTCGCCTTCAAGCGGTGCCAAATCCTTCCTCTTTCCTGACACCTCTCCCTAGATATCGCAAATTTTGAGTAGCAAGAGTGAGTGGTGCATCACGGGGCCTATCAAGCCTTTTTTTTTACCCTTTTCGTCTTGCAGCAGTATAGAACTAATGCTGCAAAAACATCCGACTAAGGGCTAGCAAGGGGCGGTGGAGGCCAGGCTGAAAGGCAGGGGACAGAGGACACAAAATAGACTATTAACCCATGAACCAGCACTTCTAAACTTTAATTTATGTGTTTTAATTTAATGTTAACGCTTTTCTTTAGTTAGTTTGTTAAACGTCCCCTTATGTTATACGGCTAATCAGACGATGCTACAGTGGGCGTCCTAAATTTTGCCTATGCATGTGTAATTAGGATAGGGATCTTTAACGTGTACCTGACATAGCCCAGGCTCACTCCCCCAATAGCTCTCCCGATAAACCATAGATTTTCCACTATGGACTCCATTATCCCTAATGGGGTATTCGACCTGGCTTCCTTCTGGTTTTAGCCATATTCTATTATTATTTTTTAATCATTTACATATAATTTTTAAAATAGTTATTTTAGTTAATTCTGTACTTGAAGGATTATGAATATAGATTTTGAATCACCTAAAGTGCATCGTATTCAATTAATATTTCTTCCATTATAATCGCTCAATTAAACTTTTGTTGAGTTATGCTATATTGATCTCTATCACGCCAGCCACCTTGACTTGAATTGCATTGCTTCCCATTGCAGTCTTGTTCCACTTTTCAGCAGACAGGACGGTATTCCGTGTCGCCACAGGCAGCTCGATGAGAGCTGTAGAGGATTAGTGTTTCGTGTAGAGGGAGGAGTTTGGTTTCTAGAGCGCGGAGTGTGGTAGAGCCAGGCTCTGCTTTGTTCTTAGGGCCAAGGTCCTCGGCCATCTTCAATGGCTGGCTGCCTCGAGGGCCCTTCCTTGCCTTCTTATCTGCTGCTTGGGAGTCGATATGGATTTAATATACATTTAAAGCTTTCTTTTTTTTTTTTTTTTTGAGTGCTTAGGTATTTCATTAATTAGATTGATAATCAGTATCCGTTTTGTTAAGATATGCATGGTGTCTACCTCACGGGAACTGCGTGATTTGCAGAAATTTATTTATGCGGGAATTTTTGTTTTTGACCGAAAATGCGGGTATCTTAACCAACCAGTTTCTACATATTTTTAATTTGAAAATTTATAAAGAAAATGGTTGGATAAAATTGCCGCATTTTTGGTCCAAAATTAAAAATTCATGCAGAAGTAAATAAGAATTACTACGTCGATCATATTTTGTGGTCTCTTTTTGATTTTGAGGAAGTATGGTAGGATTATGACTCGGTGTGGGTAGCCAAAACCCCCGATATACATATCGGACAAAAAAAAATCGAGGATTTAAAACATTTGAATACATTGAAATAATATGTTGTTTTTTCTAATAGGGCGAAAAACGAAGGAAAATTGAAAAAAAATAGAAATAATAGGATCTAGAACATAAATAAAGGTTTTCATTAATGTTTCTATCTTTTTTCCGTTATAAAAAATATGAGCCTTAAGTATAATATACAAATCTATATGAGGTAACTTTAGAAGAATAAACTGTTGCTTCCGTGCGGAAGTCGATATGGATTTAAAATAAATTTAAGGCTTCATTTTTCTTTAAAGTACTCTCATTGATTTGATTAATAATCAGTCTCCGTTTGTTTATATATGTTGGGTGTCTAGCCTGCCGGAAATTCGTGAATCGCGGAAATTATATGAGAATTTTCTTCGGCGGGAATTGTATGGGAGTTATCAGTTTTGAACCGAAATGCGGGAATTTTATCCGACCATTTATTTTCTTTATATATTTTCAAATTAAATATATAAAAATTATTGCCAATTGTCGATCTTGTTTTTTAATCTCTTTTTAGGATTGGAATACGAATTATACTAATGAATGACGTAATATACTAGCCGCTTACTGTTAAGTAGGCTGGGTATGGGTAGCCTAATAATCGATGTATATTTCGTACAATCGAGGATTTGTATACATTGAAACAATACATATTTCTTATTAGAGAAAAAAACGAAGAAAATTTGAAAAAATTGATTCTGAAATAAGTAATAGGATCTACATAAAAAATAGAGTTTTTCATGTTTGTTTTTTCGTGAAAACAAATCTGGGCCTTAATTATAATATACAAATCAACACGAGGTAACTTTATAAGAATAAACTATTGCTAGTACTATCTTGTATTTTGTGTTATCTCCAATATATTAAGTTATTTCTATTTTTACTTTCACTTACCTATATATGAAATATATAGTAAGTGGAAGTATTGCGATCGTGAAAAATTTCGACTTCCGGTTTTCAACGGAAATACACGTTTTGGGGTCCCCTGAGTCCAATTAACCAAGTCCCGCGAAATGGTCTGTGTGTGTGTGTGTGTGTGTGTGTGTGTGTGTGTGTGTGTGTGTGTGTGTGTGTGTGTGTGTGTGTGTGTGTGTGTGTGTGTGTGTGTGTGTGTGTGTGGGGGGGGGGTGTGTGTGTGTGTGTGTGTGTGTGTTTTATTTTATAATATTTTAATTTGATTTTAGAACAGTTTATCATATTTTAATTTTGAATGAATAATATTACATACCTTCTCTATAAAGGCAAATGAGTAGTCACCCCATATTTAATTAAACTACATACTAATTAATTATTACCAATATGGTAAATATGAATAAAAGCAATTTTCTTATTTATTTTTACTTTCACTTACCTATATATGAAATATATAGTAAGTGGAAGTATTGCGATCGTGAAAAATTTCGACTTCCGGTTTTCAACGGAAATACACGTTTTGGGGCCCCCTGAGTCGAAATGACCAAGTCCCGCGAAATGGTCTGTATGTGTGTGTGTGTGTGTGTGTGTGTGTGTGTGTGTGTGTGTGTGTGTGTGTGTGAACAGACTAGCTCAAAAACTATAAACCGTGCGAACCTGGAATTGGGTATTTAGTGTATATATATGCCCGCGATGTGACAGCGAAAATTTCATCAAAATTGCTCAAAGGGAGGGGGTACTTTATTTAGTAACTTTTTAAGTTTTTTTCGATTTTCTCAAGAACGGCTCTAACGATTTTGATTAAACTGAGTATTTGATCTATTTATATGCCCGAAATATGACTGTAAAAACTTCATCAAAATTGATTAACCAGAGGGGGGACTTTACTTAATAAATTTTGTATCATTTTCACGTTTTTTTTTTATTTACTCAAAAACGGCTTTAACGATTTTGATCAAACTGGGTATATGATGTATGTACATGCCCGGGATACGACTGTAAAAATTTCATCAAAATTGATCAACCGGAGGAGGGACTTTACTTAGTAAATTTTGTACCAATTTCACGTGTACATATTTTTTATTTACTCAAAAACGGCTTTAACGATTTTGAAGAAACTGGGTATTTGATGTATGTATATACCAATTATGTAAAAGCCAACATTTTATCAAAATTGGTCCAACTGAGGAGGAGGCACTTTATTTCATGACTTTTTTTTCCAATTTTTACCTTTTTTTCGATTATCTCAAAAACGGCTTTAACGATTTTTATCAAATTCGTCATGTTTAATGAAAATTAGGGTTTCTTTAATATCAGATAAACTTTTATCATTATTAAAATGTTCTGAGGGGGCTTTTTTTTGGGGTGGGCCTTTTTTGTTTGTTTCTTTCTTTCTTATAAAGTACCATTGTTTTTGTTTACATGGAGAAATTAACTGTCTCTCGTTACGCCTAAAAATAAGAAATGGCTAAAAATGAGATATGATAAAAATAAAGAAAACATAATGAGGAGAAAAAAAGAAAAATATTCAGTCAACTCATAAAACTCGTTGAGCCCACGCATGCGCAGTACGCCTTTAATGACAGACCATTGTTCACAATTAAAGCCGTTCTGTTCATTTGAGAAGTGGCAATTAACAAAACGCATTAATTTCTTATCTAAGTAAGTTGGTAAGTGAAAGTTGTGTGATGCGAGCACGCACCAGATTTTTTTCCAATTTTTCGATTATCTCAAAAACTGCTTTAACAATTTTCTTCATATTCGTCATGTTTAATGAAAATTAGGTGTTATTTAATATCAGGTAAGCGCTCTCATTATTCAAATGTTCTGAGGAGATCAAAGAGCAAATGAAAACCAAAATAAGAAATGAATGTGGAAAAATGAGTAACTTTGAGAAGTGGCATTAACAAAACGCATTAATTTCTTATCTAAGTAAGTTGGTAAGTGAAAGTTGTGTGTTGCGCGCACGCACCAGATTTTTTTTCTCTCTAGGTGGGTGTAGTGGGTGATCATGCGAGGATTATAAGGAAATTTCAGAAGAAGCCGTTACGGCCAGACTCCCCGGATATAAAAAAAAAATAATAAAATAAAATAAATATAAATAAGATTAAAAAAAGCATAGCCTTATAGAAATCAATTTATTAAAATGTATAAAAAAATCTTTGTTATCGTAACAAGGATTCTACAAAAAAAAAAAATCTCATCTAAAAACAAAAAATGACAAAGACAAATATTATTTCGTGGATAAGGCATTTCTTTTACATTTTATATCTTTGTTTATAACTCCAACATAAAAATAAAACGATTGGCGTTTATAGAATGCAACTGAAGTACACAATATTCAACTTGCACCAAGCTGTGCTATACAGTGGAGATTAAAGTATTTGTTTTGCCTATCTTAATAATGTTACTTCCGTTATTTGAAACTGCATGTCTTGCCTAACCGAAGTGTGGGAAGTCGATTTCCTTGAAACTCTCATTATCTATCCAACAGGTGTAGGTGATACTTGCCTCCATTTTAATATTTATTGGGTTATTAACTTTGCTGTATAATTGCTGCTTAATATTCTCCTTTTAAGATTCAAATTTTTATTTATAGCCGGATCGTCTGATTCCTCTCGTACCCAGTCCAAAATCACAATCCGAAATCCTTCATTGAAATTTCCCTGTTCCTTACTTAGTCCCAAATATAATCACCCATAATGGCCCATATTTTTCTAAGCTTGCTTCCTCTTCAATTCCTGGTGTACATTCTTATTTCATTTTATTTTTTGAGTCATCATGTTGACTATTTATTACTCATCTTCAGTCCTGAAAATAAGAAAATCCCCCTCCCTCCCATCACCACCCGAATAAGCCGGAGTGGATGCAATAATGAAATCGTGTTTATTCCTTTGTTGAGAGTGGGACAGTCTGTGTCAGTGATTCGGCTGAACAGCAATGTTCGTGGTCAAGGGCTTGAATCAAACGTGGCAGGATATCTTTAACCCTTTAACCGGGGAGTTCCCTTTTAAATTACGCAGCCTGTAACGGGCGCGAGCTCTTTCACTAGGACGTGTATATACGTCACGCCCGGTGCTATGTAACTTCATATTATAATTTTTTCTTATTTGTGCTTAAAATAAATTGAAAGGCTATGAAATATATTCGTAATTTTTTCTTCACTTTAATCCTTGAGTTTACTTTTTTTTTACCTCTAATTTAAGGTCATTTAGCAACATTGAAAATTTAGATTAATTACAATATTAATATAATTACAATTAATGAAAAATTGTGTAACGTGAAACAAAATCATATGATTTTAGTTATTATCATTGAAAAGAGTTTTAGACCTTTTGTTGGAACAATAACAAACTGTTCTAGTTCATGATTGTTCGAGAATCTTCTACGCTTTTCGAGAACCTTCTAGAATGTTAGAATCCAGACTAAATACAAGGAGCAATGGACTAAAGTCTTAGTCTTGCTATCAAGATAGAATCATATGATTGTGTAACTTTAGTGTTAGATCATCCTTACAAGTTTTACAAGTAAATTAGTGTTATTATTGTTTGACTGACATCGCGATATTTATTATTTTTCGTAAATAAAAATTACTTAAACCCATTAGTGTTACAATATTAAGGATTATAATTTTTTTATAACGAAAAAGATTAAAGATTAGTTGGCCTGAACGAATATTTCTCATGGCATATTGGTCATCCATGGTTTATTATTTATTGGTTTTTTTGCATGCATCTGTAACTAGCTATTTCATGGTGGAAAACAGTGCATAATTTTATCGAAGCTGAAGGCATTTTATGAAATTACACCCTTCAAAAAGTTGATGTTGCGTCAGTACCAACGGGTGAGCTTGATTGATCCAGTGAACATCATGAAAAAGGAAAAAATGACGTACTTTATCTAACGTCAGCTCTTACGTAACATTCCAATCTTTTATTGTTTTTTTATTCATTCAAATCTTCTCTGTTTGTAATCTTCGTGAATTTCGCAATATCAGTACGACTTGATTTATTTTTCTAAACTATTTCATTAAGATTGATTTTTTGCCTTTCACTTGGTTTTTATTATTTTTGTAAATTTATTTGCTACTAGCTGTATTTCCCGGTTTCACCCGGGGAATTTCCTTTTTTTTTAAAATGTGAACAATTCTATTAACAAAAATTACAACGAAAATAGCAGTAATAGATTATTATTATAAAGCTTTAGGATATACTATATTTTTAGTTTTAACCTCTGGGACATATATAATTATGTCTGTAGGTGAAACTACTCTAGAGCATGCAACTTAAAGCTGACCATGAGAAAAACATAGGGCTGCCAAAAAAACAACGTAAAGCGAAATCATAACGACTTTTATAACAACAAAGAATATACCCAGAGATCGGATGAAGATATGCGATTTTAATATGGACATGTGCTCGCACCTGGTATGAAAGAACCACTACTATACTAGCCTACACTCAACATGTAAACTTTGTTTTAAATTTTTTTTTTTTGTGATAATTATAATTAATTTTCTACTTACTGTATTAATATTATAAACAAAACTACCACACTTGAAGTAAATGAAAATGAATCATTTAGCAAAATATGCGAGAAATGCAAACTTCTGGTTGGCTTTGTAAGTATCTTAACCAACCAAATTTTTAACTGAAATTAGTTTGATATTTATACGGTTTTGATACTTAGTGAATTCTTAGGATATCCTCCTATTAAGTTAATTAACTACTTGAAAGTAGGTGTCTTAATTCAGTTAATACAAAAAAATTGAAAATTATAAGCATAAGCTTTTTTTAAAAATAATTTTAGAAAACGTAGTTTTCATTAAAATATTTAGATACCTATGGCCAGAACTTTGTATAATGACAACCGACAACACGACCTTTCTTTGTTTTTAAGTTTTTTAAATCAATGAGATTCTGACATAGTAATCGGACATTATGTTGACTAGAAAAATCCGATTTTTGATATATGACGTTGATAGGATAAGCGATGATATGTTTTTCTTTTGACGAAAACATCCAGCATGCTTGGATATTTACTGAAAAACCTAACTGTTTTGTTTAAGCCAGATATTCAATAATAAATTAATTTAGCTTAAACTTGATTTAAAAATTACTTTATTTTAACTAAACAACAGTTAAGCGAAAACGATATTAGTCTGACTTTGATCAATGTGTATTTATGTAATATACAATCAAGATGGTATAAATTTATTGTTGTTTACTCATAAGCTTCCCGGGTGTACTTTCTCCGTGGTATCTTAACGACCTTGCCATGTGCTCAATGCCTCTCTAGCTGCAGTGTGTCTTTGACGCAATGTGTATTAGCTTTCGTTGCATAACACGAGAATGTTTTTCATCTGGCAACAATACACAACAGTTATTTCACACCAGCTGGCGAGTACTTCAGGAGCATAAT
>OU426982.1:122732492-123004992 GCA_911387785.2 Aelia acuminata | reverse complement strand
GTGTGTGTGTGTGTGTGTGTGTGTGTGTGTGTGTGTGTGTGTGTGTGTGTGTGTGTGTGTGTGTGAACAGACTAGCTCAAAAACTATAAGCCGTGCGAATCTGAAATTGGGTATTTAGTGTATGTATATGCCTGTGATGTGACAGCAAAAATTTCATTAAAATTGCTCAAAGGGAGGAGGTACTTTAGTTAATAACTTTTTAAGTTTTTTCGATTTTCTCAAAAACGGCTCTAACGATTTTGATTAAACTGAGTATTTCATCTATTTATATGCCCGAGATATGACTGTAAAAATTTCATCAACATTGATCAACCGGGGGGGGGGGGGACTTTACTTAATAAATTTTGTATCATTTTCACGTGTTTTTTTTATTTACTCAAGAAAGGCTTTAACGATTTTATGAAACTGGGTATTTGATGTATGTATATGCCAAAGATGTGATAGCCAACATTTCATCAAAATTGGTCAAACGGAGCGGGCACTTTATCATATTTTTTTTTCCAATTTTTACCTTTTTTTCGATGATCTCAAAAACGGCTTTAACGATTTTTATCAAATTGGTCATGTTTAATGAAAATGATGTGTTCCCTGATATCAGGTAAGCTCTATCATTATTAAAATGTTCTGAGGGTGCTTTTTTTTTGGGGGGGGGCGCTTTTTTGTCTGTTTGTTTCCTAAAAAGTACCTTTGTTTTTGTTTATATGGAGAAATTAACTGTCTCTTGTTTCAGTCAACTCATAAAATTCGTTGAGCCCACGCTTGCGGAGTACGCCTTTAATGACAGACCATTGTTCATAATTAAAGCCGTTCTGTTCATTTGAGAAGTGGCAATTAACAAAACGCATTAATTTCTAATCTAAGTAAGTTGGTAAGTGAAAGTAGTGTGGTGCGCGCACGCACCAGATTTTTTTTTATTTACTCTAAATCGGCTTTAACAATTCTGATCAAACTGGGTATTTGATGTATGTATATGCCCGAGATGTGACTGTTAAAATTTCATTAAAATTGATTAATCGGAGGGGGGACTTTACTTAATAAATTTTGTATCATTTTCACGGTTTTTTTTATTTACTCAAAAACGGCTTTAACAATTAACAAAAGTAAGATATGGATGTAGAAAAATGTTTGACTTTGGGAAATTATATTTAACAAAACACGTCAATTTCTTATCTAAGTAAGTTGGTAAGTGAAAGTTGTGTGTTGAGCGCACGCACCAGATTTTTTAAAATAAAATATGTCACTTTCTTACATTTCTATCAGTTTCATTTTTGCTTATGTGCCAGTATTTTAACCGTTTTTAAACACATTTTAAATATAATCGATTGTAAAGTTTTTTCTTAAATAATTGTCATTAATTACACTAACACTAGTTCAATATTCAAGTAACAGGCAAGAAAAACGGCCCACAGCAGCTCTCTAAGAAGTACCCTCCATGGGATCAATTTTGGATTTACGAAAAGAATGCTAAGTGTCATGATATACGTAAATAAAAAGCAAGAAGTCATAAATTTCATTAGTGACTAAATTTCTGCCACTTTATTTTTCTTAAAATTAAGGTTGTAACACTCAGGAGGGAGATTTAGCACGAAATTTGGGGGGCACAAACCCCTTGTCTCATTTCCGCGTGGGTGGAAGCACCATTTTTCTATGAGATTATTACCTTGTATTAAGAAGGACTGCGATTTGAACAACCAAAAGTGTTACGTTTAGGGAATAGTAACTGCCTAATTGCATTATTCGCTTAAAAATTCAAAAAAAGTTTAAATAGCCAAAATATTTGCGGGAGGTCATGACCTCTGTGACTCCCCTGGATACGCCCATGGTAACACTTAAGAATTGTCAAACCAACCTATCCTATATATTTCTGAAGGCCATTAAAGTTTTGGGAAGAGGCTTCACAATATTTAGGAAGATACAATTTAAATATTTTAAGCGAAAGTACAATTCCCTAATTTGTTTGATGAGCATTATTTTTTATTTGTTGCGTGGAGGACCGAGGGAGTGAATAGCTTGAATGAATGACTATGAAAATACCTAAAATAAGAGATAGAATTTGGAAGAATAAAATCGGTAGGTGAGGGTGCGTCAGAAAATAGTGCCATCAATAGTTAAAAATATATTGAGCTGTGAGGGGAGATTTATAGTCTAAGTCAGTGGAGCCTTCTACTGAGGTAACAGAGTGGGGAGAGCTTGAGGTCTATTCCCGAATCTATAAAATGAGATAGAATGGAATCCTGGTGTCAATTTTTATCAATTGCATCTTACTTCAATTGAGCTTTAAATCACAGTACCTATCACTCGTAAAAAAAAATTACCCTACATTTATTCACTAAGAAAAAGCATAAATAAGAATAGAAAGGGAATAAGAAAGAAGAAAGGGGTCACCTGTGGTCCCTAGGATGGTGGCCTTAGGATTTTTTAATGGGAGTAAAAATCCTTGTCTATGTTGTCCCTCGGAAAGGACGTAAAATGGAGGTCCCGAGCCTGTACGATGTCAGTTACTCGTTAAAGATTCCTATCCTAACTATACTTGGATAGGCAAAATTTAGGACTCCCATTGTAGCATCGCCGATTAGCCTTCGTGGCATAAAGTGAAGTGGGTCTTTTTCGTTTAACGCCAATCTAATTTACAGGTACAAATATGAACATATGGTAACTACTACGTTACTATTTGCGATATCGTTACTTGGTTACGTAATACTCGGTTCTTTACAACATATGACTAAAATATTTAGTTACGATTGTAAACATGGCTTAGTTTAGGTTACAATTCAAATATTTAGACAAAACTGTAGATTTTCTACAGGAAAATGGTCTTCTTCATAAAGATAGGATATGCCACAATGGAAATAACATGAAATTAAGGAATAGAGAGAATAGATTTAGATGGAGATGTAATAATAGATCCTGTCGTATGGAAATTGGCTTAAGAGAAGGTACGTGGTTTACTTTTTCTAAATCAAAACAAAGATTTATTCGAGGTTATGTTGGAAGACATCTGTAATTTTTGGAAGTTAGAATAAAGTGACAAATAAAATAATAGTTATTAAATATCGTTACTTTTAAAAAGATGTGTTGTGTTACTTGTAAATTTAGATTCGGTTGGCGTGCTTTAAACGTAAAAGACCCAGTGACGTTAAAACAAACAAACAAATAAGAATAAAGTAAATAGTGGAGTTAAAAGTATCACGAATTTATTTAGTATATATATGCTTATTATTTAGTTAGTAGATATGCTTATTAATTACTTATTAGATATGCTTGCTACATAGTGTTACGAAACAAAAAAAAAAAACATATGATTGAAAAGAGTTCAAGACTCGTTGTTGGAACATTTGGAACAAACTGTTATATTACTTGTTTCCCTACTGTTCGAGAATATTCTAAGCTTGTCCGGAACCTTCGAGACTGTTCTAATTCAGACTATATATAAGGAGCGATGGACTGGAGAGTTAGTCTTGCTCTGAAGCTCGAATCACATGGTTATTTTTGTGTTACTGTATCGTCACAAGTTGATACGTTTTGTAACCTTTTTAGTTCTTATTGTTTGCTAGACATTGTGAATTATTATTTTGTTTTAATAAAAATTATTTAAACCCGCAATAGTGTTATGACTGTTATATTTGTAGCGATAATTTATAATTATGAACCTTGATTAACTCTTTGATGCGTGGTAACTTGATAGCCTTTAATATAGGACCGCGGCCCACAATGAAGTATTTAATGAATCATTATTTGGTTATCATCCTCCTTCATTGTCCTTTATAGCCATCATGTTTCATATAATATTCATGAAGTAATTCTATATTACAATTTATTTATGCTGAAATTAATAGTATTTTATTTTGGGTCATTTTAGCGTCGTGTTAGGATTACAAAAAATTTAAACAACGAGAGTGTAAACAATACATAAATAAATTGATCACGAGTTAAAATTTTGACTTTTTTAAACATATTAACATTTTCGAATAAAATTTGTTAATGAAGGAGGACGGTTGACCGTAGAAGTTTATGTAATGGAAATGGGAAATGGGAAACGGTCAGAGAAAAGAACGCTTTATGTGCAATAAAATTTGTTGTGCCCACTTTTCGATCAGAGATTCAAGTCTTAATGAGGTCTAATTATAAGATCATTAATAGTCTTGTTCTGAAGCATAAGTCACATGGTTATTTTTGTGTTACAGAGTGATAATTTTTGTGACCTGTTTAAATATTTTTGTTTCAATAATTTGTGAGGCATCGTAAAGTATTATTTTATTTGAGTAAAAATTGTTTAACCCACATAAGTGGTACAGTGCATATAGTATCATTGGTTGTTATCTTGTTTTATACTTTGCCCTGATGAAGATCAGAATCTTGGATCGAAACATCGGCACAATATACACTTACTAACAAAAATCTCTGCACACCCACCAGTTTTTTTTTTTTATTTTACCTAAAGATAGGTTATGAGCCAGATATTGGCAATGAAACACACATTTTTTTACATAATTTAATCTATTTTAATTAGTTAATTATTAATTAACAATAATCAAATTTAATAAAATGTATTTAACTTTTAATTTATGAGGAAAATTACATAAAATGTCAGAATATTGATGCGCCAAAAGTCCCTGCACACATCATTTTTCTTCAACTTGAAGCTTAATTATTGATGCCAAATCAACTTTAATAGGTAGTCGTTCCTAACTTATTTCTTATCACTTCTCATAATCTATTTGGCATGGTGTGAACTAGTTTTTTGTAGTTTCTGGAGTAATTTTACCCCACAATTCCTTTAGTACTCTTTTTAAGTGGTCTTTGTTCTTTATTTTAATTTTTAATTTCTGACGGCCAAGTTGATCCCACAGATGGTGTATTGGATTAAGATTAGGAGATTGGGAGGTGTTTTAAGTTGCTGTGGAGCATTGTTGAGCAATTATTCTTGAACTTTCCGCGCTGTCGTTATCTTGTTGAAAAATGAATTTTACCTGGAGATCAAACTTCATTAAACTTTCCGGTAAATTACTCCTCAAAATATTTATATAAACGTGTTGGTCCATTATTCCGTCAATAAATTTCAAATTACTAACTCCAGCAGCACACATATACCCCCAAACCAAAATACTCCCTCCACTATGTTTCACAGTACCAAATATGTTTTTTTCCAGGGGCTCTTAGTTAGGTTTTCTCAAAAGTTTCCCCCTTCCATCTGATCCATGATTGTTAAATTTACTCTCGTCAGTAAATAAAACACGTTCCTAGAACTATAAGGGCTTGTTTACATGTTCCTTTGCGAACTGCAGTTTCAAAATCCGGTTCGTTTACTAATGAATGGCTTACACCTAGGCTTACGCACATTATAGCCAGCTTTCTTTAGGGTTCTTCTAATCGTTTGTGCAGATACCCCAATCTTGTAATTTTCTTACACCATACCCGCTAAATTTAGAGCACTTGTGTCGGGTTCTTCGGCTAAAGTCCTTATGATAGCCTTCTTGTGGTGAGCTCGGAGGACGGGGGGGGGGGGGGGCGGCCAGAGCGGTATCTACTTTCCATTGTACCCAGTTCTTCATACCGTTTTAGGACATACCTTACCGTATTATAGCCCCTGCTGACGATTTGTCCTATTTACCTGTATGAGTCGTATGAGTTTCCCCAAATTTACAGTCTGGTCGGGAATCGGTGTTGGAACCTCCATTTTTTATCACACTCTTAACTGTTTGGGCCCAAATTAACACTGGCAAGTTAGGATTATCCGGAGAATGAATGGGATGATGTGCAAACTGTATACATATCTTAGCTAATTCCACTGCGTGCAGAGACTTTTGGCGCATCAATATTTTGACATTTTATGTAATTTTCCTCATAAATTATAAGTTAAATAAATTATATAAAATGTAATTGTTGGTCATTAAAATAGATTAAATTATGTAAAAAATATGTGAGTTTCGTTGCCCACATCTGGCTCATAAGGCATCTTTAGGTAAAATAAAAAAAAAGCTTGAGGGTGTGCAGAGACTTTTGTTAGTAAGTGTATGTAATTCAACTATAGTGTTGTTTCATTTGATCGCAACCCAACAATTTCCATTACATAAATTTTTTTTAATGGTCTATTTACGCGGTTAACTGTTTGGAAAGAAGTTTAAAACTGAAATTTGCTTGGTTTTTTGACCACTAGAGGCGATTAAAATCGAAGCAACCATTTTTTGGTGGTTTTTCCCTACTGCCCCCCCCCCTCGCATTTGTGCTTCACATAAATTGTAGCAAAGTTATTTTTGTTTAATTAACGTCCCTTTAAGCTACTAAGGCTAATCGGACGATTTTGCTGTGGGAGTCCTAAATTTTGACTATCCAGGTAATTGCCATGCTAATCACTATACCACAGATGAACCCATGTAGCAAACTTAGATACATAGCATCTAAAAAACAGATTCTACCATTTTCAGCTTTCCAACCCTTAAGTCCAACAAGGGTTCCGTATGAATTGGTTTAAGTAATCGTTATAAAAAAAACATTTTATTGTTAACATATATGGATTTAAACAAGCAATATTCAATTTATAACAACTAAACAGGAATTTCATTCCTTTCTTCTTATTTGAGCTAAAATTGAGAAAATTTAATAATGGATCCATATTTCACAGGAAAGGACCTACTAACCCCTTTGAGTAGTATAATTTATGATTCGGTGCATAGTAATACTAATAGCCTTCGCTAATTTGTCACTCACGTAGCAAGCATACAATAGTCTTTTCCTGGGTGAATTTCTTTTTGTTTCCTTTCTGTTCATAATATGATTTATGAGGATGCCTTTTTTGTGTGTGCCCTTATCGTAGGAAAATGAATATGTTATTCTGGTAACGCTCATTTAATATTTTTTAGTCAAGTAATTGTGTGAATTAGTCCTGATAATCAAAATGATCTTTAGTACGAATTATATGTGAAATATTCTTTGTTTGTTATTTTTGTTCGACAATCCTTTATTTATTTCAACTAACCAACTCAACAAATATTTCTAAAATTTATTCTCCATCAATGACAAATAATTATTGAATTAATAATAATGGGTTTTAGTTTTTTATTTTTGGTCGATTTAGGTATCGAAAACCATATCGCAAGTCGTCAGACAATCTAAAGATGGTTTTCCTTACTTACTTTAGATACAAATATAAGATGAGATATGGATTACTACTATTACAGTGCTGCTAAGTTTATTCAATTAATATTTTCTTGAGTAAATATTTGTAAATCAGCCAACATATATATTCTTACTAATTTTAAATATTTCATTTTTGGAGATAAAAGATTGGGCTTGGCCGGGAGTCGAGCCCAGTTCTCCCGCTTAACATCCACTGCGCCACCGAGTTCGCTTCAAAATTAAAATATCCAAAATTAATACAAATTTATAATGAGTGATTGCCTACCCGTAATGATTGAATTAATATAAAAATATATGTTTTTAATTGAGATGAATGCTGTACGATGTGCTCTCCTACGATGTTCTCACCAAGTCAAGTTCACTGACCACGCCCGTGTTTATTTCTTCAGTTTTTTTTTTCTTTTTTTTTTTTTTTGTACCAGCATATTTTTCTTAGCCGTTGTTTCTGGATGGAATCCAAAATGCCCTCTTATCTCTGAAATATATTTCTCTTCCTTTCTAGTATTTTTAGTCATAGATAAACCATCAGAAAGTTCTGACTTCAATGCTGCTCATTTTTCAAAGTCACGTAGACGGAACGAATATTTTATATTTTTAAGTTTATTTATTTGACACTCCTAGAAATATTTATTGTTAATTTCCATCATTAATTTTATTTCTGGTTTATTGTTTAGATTTTTTATTTTTTTATTTTTAACTGTATAGAAAGAATTCTGTTTGTTAATTTAATCAAAGCTGTTACTTGGGTTTGTTCGGATTTGATTATGTATCGTGTGTTTTTAAGTTGCACTAATTGTTTTGATTATGACAAATCGAAATCGTCTTAAGTGGGCATGATATAAATGTTTTTTTGAGAAATTGCTTCAAAATTCAAACATAAATCCTTCAAGTAAGGCTGATATGGTGAATAAACCTATTAATATACTCAGTAAAAAACAATTTTTTTTTTTTTAGTTGTTTATTTCCGGAGCGTACTCACTCGGTATCAGTAGAGGTCGTAATTTTTTTTTGGTGCGACCTCCAAACATCTGTTATGTTCATGTATGATATTTTAATTATTTATGTGTACTTCGAATAATGCATGACCATTATTATTTATCTTACCACACCATCTATGTACGGCATCTATTAGGTTGTACCATTTAAGGATTCATTGCTCCTATATTTATTTGTAGCACATGGTGAGGCTACTGTGTGTACGTATCACATTGTGGGGGAAGTAACCAATGTTTATTTGTCATTTATTTATAATGTTTATGTCTGTTACTTTGCAGAAGGTACTAGCACTGTCTGAGACGCTTACAATGTATTAATACGTGATCACAATTTTGGATCTTTCTTCGTGGTAAATCAGACTCTATCCATACAAGAAGTGATCGGACTAACGGTTTAGTCAGCGTTGAGAGCGAAGAACACGTTTACTTTTAATATATGTATATATTATACAAATGTTCTGTATACGTTTTATATACGATATATATGTCACTGCTAGTTACTCTTTTGTAACGTTGTTATTATTTGAGTTCTAATTGGGTGGAATATTAATTTAATTGCGATAGAAATCTCTTTTACAATTTATTTTTTAATATTTCGCTCAATCCTCCCGTTTTTTGGAAGATGATAGAATAATAACGCAGTGCATGCAATTAATAAAAAAAAAATTATATATTTATATATATATATATATATATATATATATATATATATATATATATATATATATATACATACATACATATTTGTATGTATAAGTAATCGTTCATATGTCAGAAAAATTTATTTAAATATGTGTTATTTCACTGTACCATTCATATTATTTTTTTTTTTTTTCAAGTACTGAATTTCCTTTTGCATTAGTTAAGGTACCTATACTTTTTCCACGGTTCATATTTTAGCCTTAATCTCTTGGATCGTGGTAATATCCGCTTTACTACGAGTCATTAGTTAAACATTAATCAAAACTTGGTCCATTTCTTAAGAAATATTAGTACGTTTTGTAATTGAGTTTTGAACATCCTACTTGGTTTTGAAACTGAAATGCGTTTTCAGGGTGATAACTTAGGTAATATGGGTTGGGGTTGGTTACATAAATTCATTTCATAGATTTATTACTACCATTAGCTTGGAGTGTTAAGTTTAATCATCATTTAATGACTCGTTAGTGTGTAGTACTAAGTAGTGTATTGCGTTGAGAGTGGAGTGATCCGGACACAATGCTGCAATGAAGATTGCTATATGATAATTTTATCCCTCATTTTTATAAATCTTAGCCTATTCTTAAAGCACACCAATTTTGTAATTATTTGAAAGGATTAGCCTACTTTTACGAAGACAACCGTAAGTAGCCATATAATTATAAGTAGTCATTTCGCCAGTTGTTTGTTTAACGTCCATTTATGCTGCTGTGACTAATCGGACGATGCTACTTAGAACCCAGGTATATAGGGATATATACGGTATATGGGGATATTTGACTAGTACCTGACATCGGACAGGCTCGGGACATCTATTTTACGTCCTATCCAAGGGACGGCATAGCCAAGGAATTTTTGTTCCCTTTAAGAAAAAACTAGGGCCACCGCGGGTCGCGAACTCGAGACGTTTAATATTTATTGTACTTGGTTGCGAAGCTAACCACTTTACCACAAGTAACCCCCATTTCACCAGTTAATTTAGGTTTTGAACAATTCATTAAAAGAATTCAGATTGTGACAGTTAATTGTTTTGTTTATGCCACCTATTTATTGGGTGCAGCCTTGACACTCACTTTTATACGCCACTGTCATACAAAGATAAAGTCATACTTTTTTCTCACTTTTCATGAGCAAAATATGGTGGACATTCTGCATATTGTCAGGAATATAGAACACTAGCTAGGGTGCCCGGCTTCTCTCTGGTAGTTGTGTGGCAGTTTTAATAACAGAAAAACTTTAAAATTAAAGGAAATATAGATCAAAATTAGCACTTTCTTGAAAATTTTAACATTATATCAATATTAAGATTCGAGATCTGCAGTGTCCGCCCAAATAAGGAACCCCATATACTTTATAGGGTGTTGAAAATGGTGGATGAACAATTCATTTTTCTGCAACTTTGTCGAGTCATGCATCAATTTTGATGGTTTCTGTGATTATGAATCCTATAAGCCCATTCCAAGCAGTCAGCAGATAATAAGTTATTAGATTATTAGTTAAAAAAAACTATATTTGGAGTACAACTTAAGCGCCGACTACTGTGATGGTCCCATTAGATCCAGAAGTTTAGTAAATACCGAAGATTCATAGAAACTTTTTTTGTAAGACCTTTCTTCCAGTTCAACCTCCCTTAATATATACCCCCCCCACCCTAATTTGGCCGAACTCTGCACTTCTCCAATCTTACTACTGTTACTAAGTGAAAACAAAATATCATGAGGGCACAATTTTTTCATCATATTTCTTTTTATCCTGAACTATGAGCGGTGATAAAAGCTTATTGAAAAAATTGTATTATTGGACTCAATTCATCATTTTGTCAACTGGAATGCTCATCATACATAGTAATAAAACCATTTTTCATAACTACATACAATAAGAACACTTCAAACTTGTTATTTTCGGTTTATAATCAGTCTATTCAGCTCTTCTTTTTTGTTTTTTGTCTGTTATTATTCGCTCATTCATATTGCATTAAATTTACTTAAGTATATGTTAGATATTGATTAAATGTAATGTGTTTATCAATTAATCTTCTTATGAGAAAATTAATTTTGTAAAGTAGAATCCAGTCGGTTTTCCAATTGATTGCAGATATGTAAAATCATTAATTTATTTTAAAAGAAAAGGTGAAACTAATTATTTTCGCTTGATTTTTAAGTAATTTAAAAAGAACAGCTGACAAAATATATAACCTTTACAAATATAACGGAATGAATGAACAATAAACATTGAGTGAAACACACCCTAGCTCTTCCTGGTGTTCTGCAGCTCGAACTCAATTTTTCATTCATAAACTCGTATGTCATTCTCAGGTAGGCTAATTACATGGTGCGAGAGGCTTAAAATTCCAGTCCTTTTCTCTTCAATTTCACACCATTAAGAGAAAAACGGAAACCTTCTTCTCCGTTAGGGGGCATACAGTTACACGCTGACATAAATCTCTTAATCATATGTGGAGTCGTTTCTGAGCCTTTTCGGCACGCACATTGTACACTTTGCTTTATAATATATATTGATTATATGATCTATACTGTTGGTATAAAAGGCTGCTCCTTCCTTCCAATAGATTTAACGGAAGTATGAAATATTGTCTAAAATCCATATCTCTAAACGATTTCCAATGAAATGGCAAATGTTTATACATATTTCATACATTTCATTTTAATCTAAGAGAAAACGTACTTATGTAATTATAAGCTTTTGAATATTCATTTATTTTATTTATTACAGCAACTTTTCATATTTTCATACCAAATACTTACTAAATACTTCATGCGATCAATTTCATCTATTTCTCAACACCGAAATAAATATTTTTTTGAAATTATTTATAATAGAAATTATAATGGTTTTTTTTTTTTTTTTTAAGGTGAGTTAGAATTGTTTGATAGAAGATTGGACTCCAGCTTGTAAGTATATTAGTGAGATTACATTGCATAATTTTTTGTACTAAACTAAGTAGTTGAAATAAATTCTCAATTGGCAATTTTTTATTTTTCCAACCAGAAGATTGACGTCAATTTTTTTAAAATTTATAAATAAGGTTATTCATTTATTATTTGCCAGCAATTCGACCCAAATTTTAGGTCATTATCAGGGATAAAAGAAATAGAAAGAATTTCTTAACTGTAAGGGTTTTTGATTCCACAAACAATAACGTATTATTCCAAAGCTGTATCCATAATTTTATTAACATCTACCGATTATAGGTATTTTAAGAAGCATTTAAATCCGTATTACTGATTATCTGTGCATTAGTTAGAAGAAATGCTTGGCTCGCGATAGAAGTCCACCGACCGCACTGCTAAGACTCCCAAGGCCGTACCTCGGCCAAGGATTCGAGGCCACTGCCGTTTTAATCTACGAAGAGGATTATCAAGATTGATAGTGATTGGGCCTTTGGATTAGAGCGGTTCGGATGCTCTGATGAAACTTCTAGCATTCTTAAGATATTGCGTAAAGGACAAAGTAAATGTTTAACTGTATAAAACCGTATTGTTAATCTTTCTTTTCTTTTTTTTTTGTTAACAAAATAATATAAATACAAGTTTTTCAAGCATTTAGTTTTTTTGCATTTTCTTGTACATTAAAATTAAGCAAGCTAATTATAATAGGGGGGAAACCCACATTCTTAATCAATATATATTATAAAGCAAAGTATACAATGTGCGTGCCGATAAGGCTCAAAAACGACTCAACGTACGTTTAAGAAAGTTATGTCAGCGTGTTGCTGTACAAACCCTAACGGAGAAGAAGGTTTCCGTTTTTCTCTTAAGGGTTTAAAATTGAAGAGAAAAGGACTGGAATTTTAAGCATCTCGCACCCTGTTATTACCCTACCTGAGGATGACATACGAGTTTATGAATGAAAAATTTAGTTCCAGCTGCAGACTACCAGGAAGCGCTAGGATGTGTTTCACTCAATGTTTATTGTTCATTCATTCCGTTCAGTTTGTAAAGGTCATATATTCTTTTTAAATTACCAAAAAAATCAAGTGAAAATAATTAATATTCACCTTTTCTTTAAAAATAAGATATGAGTGAACATTTTTTAGTAGCAGTGTGAGCGAATAAAAACAGACATAAAAAAACAAAAAAAAAAAAGAGCTGAATTGACTGATTATAAATCGAAAATGAAAAGTTTGAAGTGTTCTTATCGTATATAATTATGAAAAATGGTTTTATTACTATATATGATGAGCATTCCAGTTGACAAAATGACTAACTCCAATTAAAGCATTTTTTCAATAAGATTTTATCACCCCTCATAGTTCAGTATAAAAAGGAATATGCTGAAAACATTGTGCCCTCATGATATTTTGGTTTTCACTTTGTAATAGTAGGTGCAGAGTCCGGCCAAATTACGGGGGAAGGGGGATATCTTAAGGGAGGTTGAAATGGAAGAAAGGTTGCTGATTTCTAAAATCCTGGATCTATTAGGACCATCACAGTAGTCGGCGCTTAAGTTGTACTCGAAATATAGTTTTTTTAACTAATAGATTTTTCAGCTATAATCTACTAACTTATTATCTGCTGACTGCTTGGAATGGGCTTATAGGATTCAGAATCACAGAAACCATCTAAACCGATGCATGACTCGTCAAAGTTGCAGCAAAATTAATTGTTCATTCACCATTTTCAACCCCCTTTAAAGTATGAATATAGGGTTCCTTATTTGGGCGGACTCTGCAGATCTCGAATCTTAATATTGATACCATGTTAAAAGTTTCAAGAAAGTTATAATTTTGTTCTATATTTCCTTTAATTTTGAAGTTTTTCTGTTATTAAAACTACCACACAACTACCGGAGCGAAGCCGGGCACCCTAGCTAGTTAACAAATAAAACCAACTTAAATTAATAAGTAACGATTTTGATTAAACTTGTCATTTTAATTCTAATGAATGAAGTAGGTTTTATCGTCATGGAAACGATCTGAAAGGCCCTAAACGGCTAAGCCTACAAACTTCCTTTAATTCTTTTTTTATTTCAAGCAGAGGAATTCTGACCTTTTTACTGTATTTTTAAAGTATTTTAGATGATTAACGCGTGGTATTGTTGCGTTCCTTTAATAGAGAATGTTTGGTCAAAGCGAACTCTCATAGTCCCTTATGAACCCTAGTTACAAGAAATATAGTATATGAAAGGATTTAATAATCAAATAAAAGAGGAAAAAATCTGATGTTATGCGTAGTCCACTTCTTTAGCTTATATTTGCATTTTTCTTTGTATAACCAAGGAGCAGAGTAGTGACGTAAAACTATCGATAGGTTTTTAAATATTGATAGTACTATCGAAAACTTTTTAAAGCATTAAGTTATTGTCCTCTGCTTCAAAGCACCCATGTGCAATATAAATCATGGAAATGAAAAATGAAAGCTGTTTTACTCGTGCCTTTCAACTTGATAGAACAATATACAAAAAAAAAATGATTGCCTGCCAGTCCCTCGATTTGAATGACATTTAACAAATTTTTTTAAAACAGTTTTTGTAAAAAATACCTCCAACCTCCCTTAATCAACTACCTGAGAACAATTTTTTGAAGTATACACGTTCTAAAGTAAGGTAAGTCTGGACAAATGTCTCAGAAACGTCCTTTTTTCTTTGTAATCCGACACATTCCAGGATTGCGTTCCTAATGTTGTCATGTCAAATCAACTACATACTTCGACAAATGGGAATCCTGGTTTCATGGTTAATTGAAGAGGGTTGATATAGCTTCCCTCTAGATACAGTTTCTTTGAACTATTGGTAAAGTTTTTATACTTTGTGGTTACGGCTAAGCTTGAAACTGATAGCGGAGACTATGGATAGTTTTACATCAGTAAAGTCGAGCTGTTTGGTGATCCGTGGTGGATCGGAAGTGCTCCGAGTGTGTGGCAGTGCCCGCATCCTGAGGTCACTGCCTTCCTCCTTTTGTTTCTCCTTCACTTCCTACTTCACGAAAGCACTCGGATAGCTACAAAAAAAAATTTGTAAAATTTTATATTTAATTGCAGTTTTGGGATACTGTCCTGCGGATACATTTTCTGAAAAAAAAAATCTGGTGCGTGCGCGCATCACACAACTTTCACTTACCAATTTACTTAGATTAGAAATAAATGCGTTTTGTTCATTGCCACTTCTCAAATGAGCAGAACGGCTTTAATTATAAACAATGGTCTGTCATTAAAGGCGTGCTCCGCATGCGTGGGCTCAACGAGTTTTATAAGTTGACTGAATATTTTTCTTTTTTTCTCCTCTTTATGTTTTCTTTATTTTTATCATACCTCATATTTAGCCATTTCTTATTTTTAGGTGTAACGACAGACAGTTAATTTCTCCATGTAAACAAAAACAAAGGTACTTTATAAGAAAGAAACAAACAAAAAAGGCCCTCCCCCCAAAAAAAATCCCCCTCAGAACATTTTAATAATGATAAAGCTTACCTGATATTAAAGAAAACCTAATTTTCATTAAACATGACGAATTTGATAAAAATCGTTAAAGCCGTTTTTGAGATAATCGGAAAAAAGGTAAAAATTGGAAAAAAGTCATGAAATAAAGTCCCCCCTCAGTTGGACCAATTTTGATGAAATGTTGGCTTTTACATATTTGGTATATACATACATCGAATACCCAGTTTCTTCAAAATCGTTAAAGCCGTTTTTAGTAAATAAAAAATATGTACACGTGAAATTGGTACAAAATTTATTAAGTAAAGTCCCCCCTCCGGTTGATCAATTTTGATGAAATTTTTACCGTCGTATCTCGGGTATATACATACATCATATACCCAGTTTGATCAAAATTGTTAAAGCCGTTTTTGAGTAAATAAAAAAAACACGTGAAAATGATACAAAATTTATTAAGTAAAGTCCCCCCTCCGGTTAATGAATTTTGATGAAATTTTTACAGTCATATCTCGGACATATAAATAGATCAAATACTCAGTTTAATCAAAATCGTTTGAGCCGTTTTAGAGCAAATAGAAAAAAACGTAAAAAGCTATTAAATAAAGTACCCCCTCCCTTTGAGCAATTTTGATGAAATTTTTGCTGTCACATCGCGGGCATATACCTACACTAAATACCCAATTTCAGGTTTCCACGGTTTATAGTTTTTGAGTTAGTCTGTTCACACACACACACACACACAGACCATTTCGCGGGACTTGGTTATTTCGACTCAGGGGGTCCCAAAACGTGTATTTCCGTTGAAAACCGGAAGTCGAAAATTTTCACGATCGCAATACTTCCACTTACTATATATTTCATATATAGGTAAGTGAAAGTAAAAAAAATAATAATTAGTCAGAACTAAGTCGTTTTGACTCAGAGTGTCAGCGTGTTTTGAAATCAGTTGCCTTCTATTCACCATCGAAAACAGGTATAAACGTTATGAATGCCCAATGAAAATCGCTATAAAAAGTTATAGTTATCGTTATTGAAAATTTATTCCTTGCTTAATTTTTTTATTCCTGTTTTAGCGTTAATTAAGATATCAAACATTAAGAAAAACAAACATTAAAAGAAACGGTAAAATTTTCTGAATTAGCTTTTATAAAATCAACAAAGCGATTGTATGGAACATCGCAGGTTCGCTATCCGCAAAGTGGCCCTAGGACTTCTTAAAGGAGTAAAAAATAACTCCAAAATTAGAGATGAGAAAGTTTTTTATATGTTGTTAGTTTTTTTGTTTTTTTTATTGCTTTTAAAGTGCTTAAGTGTATGTTTGGGAAAATGTAATTGAAAAAAGTGGCATGAAAAAAAAATTTTAGGTTCGTGAAAACGGACTTAAAAGCCCGAAACGTTGTACAAATAAAAAATAAAAAGTAATAACCCGATATTAAAGTATCAATAAAAAATAATAAAATAACCCGAAATAAAAAACACATAGGGGAGGGAAGTTTAAGTTTCAGTTTTGTATAACAGGTTTACTTAAAATATCTGGGTTCACCTATGGTTAGCATAGCAACCTGCACTACTAAAAGTCCCTTGTTCATTAGGTGGCCCTAGGATTTTTTAAACGAAGTAAGAAATCCTTGGCTATGCCGTCCCTCGTATAGGACGTAAAATGGTACTTAAACTATGTCAGGTACTCGATAAACATACCAGGATAGGCAAAATTTAGGACTTTCTCTGTATCCTCGTCCGATCAAACTTAATGGCATAAAGAGACGTTCAACAAAACATAAATAAAAATTATGCTTATTATTTTTTTCGAGAAAGTCCTCGGAAGAAAGAAAGGCTTGTTCATTCGCTAAGCCTTCGTTTATTATTATTATCGTGATAAATCTTTCATATTCAAAAAATCATAGAAATAAATATCCTATTTATACAAATATATCATTTTATTGAATTAAAAAAATAATAATGTCTGTAACGTGAAAAAAAAATTCATATGATTGAAAAGAGTTTTAGTCTTTTTGTTGGAACAAATGGTTCTAGTACATGTTCGTGACTGTTCAAGTATATTCTACGCTTGTCTGGAACATTCTAGATTGTTTTTAATTCAGACTAAATATAAGGAGTGATGGACTGGAGAGTTACGTCTTATTCTAGTAAGCTCGAATCATGTGGTTGTTTGTGTTACTATATCGTTGCAAGTTGATAATTTTTGTAACTAACCATGTTGATTATTTGAGTGTTATTGTTTGTCTGACATTGTTAATCGTTATTTTTGTTTAATAAAAATTATTTAAACCCACACAAGTGTTACAATACAATTACGTATGTATTTAAAACTTTTAACGTACGAACTAAAAAAAAAATGATATCAATAACTATGGAAACATAAATTTACAATAATCATACAATTATTCACACTTTTTTTTTTTATTAATCCATAAATTTCACAAGCGAGTAATTACATTGATCCCGCTTTATTGATTAAATCCAATTAATCCTAAAAATACGACCTTATCTTTTCCTGTTTATAGAGTCAGTCATCCTGACACATTGTTTATGATCGACTGAGTACTTTATGAAGATAAAACTGGCATGTTTGAATTTTTTTTTCTCTCCTTTGTCCGTGACAGATAAGAAAGAAGAAAAAGGAAAAAAAAAAAAAAACAGAATGCATTTCATCATCACTGCTTTATATATTCAATACGTTCAATAAATCATTGCACGACTATAATAATGTTTTCAATGTGTGTTTGTTAATCTCGCATTGCGTATTGCTCCTCCAAACTATTCCTAGGAGATGGCATGTTTAAAGAACTTAACAATTTTATTTACATCTCAATGTAAAGAAGCAAAAAGAATTCCTCTGCTCATCCGTTTTATTGTTTAAAATAATCATTATTCAAATATTATGAACCCAAAACAAACTTTGGTTTATATAAGGGAAAGGTAGTAGAAGGGTCCTAATTCATAAATGAAAAAAAAAATTAAATGTATTTTTGATGGGTTTAGTGCTTATGAATCCGTTGAAATCATAGCAGTATTTATTGATGCATAAAATTTATAGTTATAAAATTCTTAAAAAGTTTACTACTTTTCACACTACCATTCTTTCTCTATCATAAAAAAAGAGGGATATTTTTTACAATAGGCACACATTTCCTTTTAGTCAGTAACATGTGATATAATTATTACTTTTTTAAATCACTGCTACCAGATTACAGATCATATGTTTATGAAGGTTTCCGTACTTATCGGTTATGCGCGCGCCATTTACTTTTAACGTTTAAAAATAGTGAAATAACATAATAACTGTAATGAACATATGTTTATTTTAATTTGATATAATTCCAAAATTCTTTAATATCATATGAAATTGAATTAAAATGATCTTCACCCGGTTTCTGCTGCGTCCTCCAAATAAACTCAACTAAATATGATGCTAGGAAGTCCAATTTCAATTTTTGGACGGGAATAATATCCCTTGACTGTAGGAACTGAAGATCACGTTCTGCATGTAAAATAGTCCGAAAAAGACTTTTCTAAGTAATAGTTATTTACAACACTAGTACAGAAAAAGGCTTTTTACAGTAAGAGGTGCGGTTTGACGAGCGAGGCGCAGCCGAGCTCGGGAATTAGACCGAGTACTGTAGGAACACTTTCTGTGCAACTGATGTAAATTAATTTTTTTAAAGAATTATATTTTGAGTAACATTTAATAAAACGTGTAAGGTTAACAAATAATGAATGAAAATCATATGGAAGGAGGTATTGATGAATCGTAAAAAATCTACATATTTATATTAAATGTACAATTAGTATTATTACTAATATTGAATCCTTCAAATGGTAATTGAATGTCACGTTTGGAGTTAGAATACTTTTTATTATTCATATTATATAATGGATCGTCTCTAAATAGATCACCAACTTTTCTTTATTTCTATAGTTTATTATATTCAAACTTTTATCTGTGTCGTGATTTTGAAGGAAGTTCTTCGTACCTTCATTTCATTGATCAAATATAGTTTTGGGAATATCCACTGTACTAACTTCAGATATATTTAAATTAAAGTGATAAAGAGGTTAGTAATCTTTTTAAGAGTTTAAATAACAATATACAACTAAATTCAATTGAATAAATTATTAATTTGTCATATGATTTTTATAACCTGTTAAAAGAACTGTTATCAATTTTAAACTTTAGAAGTAAATGGCGTGCCCATAACCGATAAGAACCAAGGTTTATTTTTATTATTGGTTTCATAGTTATTCAGTCTAAATATTTAACCCAAACTAGTGAAAATGGATTAACCGGCAGTGTAAGGAAAATAGAAAAAAAATTATACATCGATTTTCGACTCGAAATCGGCCAGTTTAAACACTTTTGCTGTTTTATGCTACTAATATCATTGATAGTACTTGTAACATAATTTTATTTCATGAAAAGACTCAAGTTAGGTAAAAAAAAAAAAAATAATCATACATAGGAACTATCAATTATTTTTGTCCTTATGTTTTAATTTTTAAAAATTTTTTGTGTTAATTTTTGTCTTAATTTTATTGCATTTATTCGGGATTTTATTTCTGGGTTAAAACATAGACCAAATAGCATCATTTTTATGCTAGTGTAATATGTGAGATCGCTTTTCATGATTAAGAAGGAAAATCGCTCTAAGAAACAAAAATGCGAGTTGTAAAAATTATTATAGTGCTATAAATTTTCCGTTGAAAAATAAACCTTTTCAATGATCGGTTTTCAAAGGGCCCTAACAAGTTTAAAAATCAGAATATATCCGAATAAATTGATGGAATGTGTCAGGTAACTATTCTATTAATTAATATTGAAAAGAAAAAGAATATTCCAATACCTTCAAAAAATGGGTTTTTTTCCGCCTTTCAACCACTGTGCGGCGCACTAGTATCACAACTACTGTCACTTGGGAAAAACCCAAATCAAAAGTGACACTAGCGCTACCCCCGAACACAGGCGAACAGATGACGTACTGAAAACGCCCGAACAACCTTCGTGAAGGCAGTTCGAAGGTAAAGTTCGTAGAGTGTAAAAGCACCTTTAGAGGGATTATCTGCTGTTCATTAAGTTCGACGTAGTGTAAAGCCACCTTGATGGATCTGAGCCTGATCGGCTATAGTTATTGCAGCAAAAAGGGCGGAATAGAAGGCGCTTGTATGTGACTTGTGCTCCACCAGAAATTAATGGTGTTATCATTATATATTCATTGTCGTTAGCTAAGAACATACCTAACATTTTACAAATTCGTCCGCTTTTGTTCCCTTCATCTTCAAAAAACCGTTTTAAAAGTTCGTTGATCATCCCTACTTAGCGATAAGTGGGGAGTTAGAATCCTTATCGCAAAAGAGCAACTCTGAAGATAAACGCTGGATAAATAATTCAGAATGTTGGGGATATTAAGTTGAGAGAGCAAAAGTGCCCTTTATATGCGACCCTTGGAAGGGAACGGGGCAAGAGCGTTTGGGGATTTTAACTAGGCCCTATTTCACTGCAGGCTCCTTTGTATTCAGGATCGGTTTCCACCATCCCTTTCAATTTTCCTTCGGCTTATTTCTTATACGGTCTCATTGTCTTATTCTTGCAGAAGTAGTCCTGTTTCGTTATAATAAAAATTCTAAACTTTAGCTACCTACTTGATAATAAGAGTTGCTGAACTCTTCACTGATATGTTGGGAAGTATACGCGGGGTAATATTCGCGCGGAATAGGGATTATTCATCATACCTGATTGTCGGATGATGATTACGTCTCGAATGGTATGATTAATGATTAAAGAATGATTATTCATTCATGATTGTGTATCCGAATAACGGGTTGATCAATTAATGTCAACATTTCATCAACCTTTTCCGTGACGTTTTCGGATATTTTATCTCTATGAAGCACTAAACATAAATCATTAATGTCTCTAAACTGCTCAAATGATAAAATCTCTTTTTTCAGACGGCAATAGAATTAAAAAAATTGGAATGATGTAGTTTGCTCCTTTTTTTTATTTATACATACGGTCGCTATAACTCCTAACTTCTCGCTAGAACTAAGCGTCATACTCCATATTTTGGGAAGTTTAAGTTTCAGTGTTGTAAAATAGGTTTACTTAAGCAGTGGCCCCAGGATTTTTTAAAGGGAGTAAAAAATCCTTGGCTATGCCGTCCCTCGGATAGGACGTAGTAAAATGTTACTTATACTATGTCAGGTACCTGATATTGATCCATTTCCTAATTATACCTGGATAGGCCAAATTTATGACTCCCGCTGTAACATCGTCCAATTAGCCTTAGCGTAAACAAACAAACAAACTTAAAATATCTTTACTTCTGACACTTTCGAAACACATCATATTGTGCGTTGCCTTTTATATTATTCAAATGCAAAGTAGTAAGATTTAAAAAAAAAAAAGAGCAATAGGTTTTTTTTTAATTTATTAAAATGGCACGGCGGTTAGTTCACTACGGCGTTTGCCGACCAAATGCGAGAATATTATAGTAATTTTGTTTCTGTCTTATCTCGAAAAGATGCTGTTAGATAGTTTCATTCAATTTATTTAATGAGTTTCATTAGATTATTATAGTTAGGAAACCATTTAGATGAGGATTCTGAAATTGTATTTTTCCTATTTAATGCTAACAATTATTTTAAAAATTAGTTATATCGTTTAAAGAGAAATTTAAATTTCTATTATGTCTTTAATTCCATTATTTGACTTAACGAAAATATAACAACCATAAACAATACTTATTGTAGAGTGGAATCGTTATGTTCCAGTTTTGAATCAATATATTGATATTCACTTTTAAAATTTTATCAAAATTTTGTCGCAACGTTGTTGACAAAAAAAACCATGATTTCAGATCATATTCAGTCATATTTTTCTAGATAATATTAAAAAAACAAAACAAGTTTTATATTAATAACATTTAAAGTTCACTAATAGGAGGTGAAATTTAAGATAAATTAAGTGGGAATAAGAATGAAATTTAATTTGCCTTTTCTCAAGTAAATGAAGTTAAAATTTCAAATAATAATAAATTGCATAGATGAGAAAAAACGGATATAAACCGGGTAAAAATTTTATCTTTTTGGGGATTTCTTAAGGTCTGAAATGTCGACATCAAGGATGTGTATAATAATAAAAAAAAATTATGTATGAAAATAGTTACACTCCTCTAATGACCAGGAAAGAACCTTCGTGTATTCCTTTTAACATTAACTGTTTCCCTAGGGGTATTACCAAAAATAACGGTAGAAAACGTGATAAAAAAAATAGCCATAACTCTTGTTAAGAATTGTCTTATTATTGACAAAAAATGTCAATGTGGACACTATTTGACTAAACAGAAAAGTTTTGTAAAAGTTTAAGAATTATTCACCCGACAATTTTCGTGTTTTTAGGTGGCATGCAAAAATAATTTGTATTGAAAACAAATATAACGCTTTTTCTAGCTGACTTGCAACGCATGTGTGAATATAATGTATATAACATAATATAAAATAATAATAAATATACATCTTGAAGCATTGGAAGTGTTATAATGGATTGGATTGAGGCGGTAATGTTTTAAGTGTCCAGTTAGCGGTTGGTGACGATGCTTAGCTCAGCTGTTCTCGATGGATCCTTCTTAAGATCTGCCAACTTGCGAAATTTCTTGTTTTCTCTTCGATTCATTCATTAGTGGTAAACCGATCCCAGTCACACTCTCGAATTTTATGAATATTTAGTCATAGAATCTAAGATTTACTCACTCTACTTATGTATACTATAAAGGTATAAAAGATATAAAGGTAGTTCCGTAGAAGTATTAAATATCAAACCAAAAAGTATGAGCGATCAACCGCGCGGTCATTGCGCCCTTTCTTTTCCTTATGTCATCGTTAATGATATTATTGTAATATTATTAACTAATACGTACTAGGATATAAAAATGTGCTATTATGTAAAATACATCTTAATGTATTTTAATACGTAATATTATATTTTTTATTTATTATTATATTTTTGAAAATATGAAAATCTCTTTAAAGGGTTTTATCATGCTCTAGCTTCTGGTGAATCCTATAATCTGAAGTGCTCTGTGGAATGTTCAGTTTTGTGAATTCTCTTTCACATGCGCTGCAATCGTCTACGATAGTATGTTTTATCGTAAGGTTTCGCATTGTGGTTAGGGTTCTTTGGTTATGAGGTGAACCTAGTGAGGTGAGAGTGCTTTTACACTGTGCGAACCTCGACCTCGAACAGGTAATTCCCCGAACCTTCTCGTACCGGCGTACCAGTAACAGCCATTTACACTTAAACGTTAGCCGAGAAAACAATGATGGCTGACTTGGAACTAACAGCTAATCTGACTTTTGCTAAAAATGCTAAAAGAATGTCGAGAAGCTTATCTTCACCATCTCAAAAGCGACACTACCATTATCCCCAAACACAGGCGATCAGATAAAGTACCTGTATTTAGTTAGAGTTCGTACTTAGATAAACCGAACATTGTTCCAAACAGGTTGTTCCAGGGTGAGGTTTGGCACTGTTTAAAGGTACCTGAACATATACGGAACTTTGTTAGTTCCATTCTCTCGTTCGCAAAATATCTTAATAAAGACATAATATCTTCATTTAATAGTGTTTTTATTTATTGTTTTATCAAATCTGTTTGTTTTAACGTTTCTTTATGTCACTAAGGATGATCTGACGATGCTACAGTGGGAGTCCTTAATTTTGCCTATCCAGGTATAATTAGGATAGGGATCTTTGACGAGTACCTGACATCGTGCAGGCTCAGGACCTTCATTTTACGTCCTATCCGAGGGACGGCATAGACAAGGATTTTTTACTTCCCATTAAAAAATCCTGGGGCCACCTCGGGACGGGGATCATAGGGCGACCTTTAGTATTGTAAGTTTCTATTCTAACCATTATAACAGAGGTGACCCCGGTTTTATTTATTGTTTTGTGATGACCCACACATAATTAATTGTTATTATATTATATTGTACTATAAATAGTTTGTATTCAATTCAAGAAATCATTGAGTTTATATAAATA
This sequence comes from Aelia acuminata, assembly GCA_911387785.2. Taxonomy (NCBI): domain Eukaryota; kingdom Metazoa; phylum Arthropoda; class Insecta; order Hemiptera; family Pentatomidae; genus Aelia; species Aelia acuminata. The sequence continues at coordinate 122,980,705 of OU426982.1, read as the reverse complement.
TGATAAGTAATAACATAGGGCCAAACTTTGTACCCTAAGTTACCCTCTTCGCCCACTCCAAAAGGCCCCAGAACCAGTCTTAGTTAGAATCTCGATCCAGATAGAAGTATTACCTAGAAGTAAGTACCCCACTTCCTTAATAAGGCCTGTATATTTAAAATATTACTTATATTTCCTTTATGTATATAGTATTGACCAATAATAAAAACACATTTACTTCCACTGCGTAATTCTGTGTTTTTGCTTGTCCCATTATTTAAGATAATTAAGAACCACGGACCTTTTTAATTAACCCTATTATCAATTAATTTAAATAAACAAGGGACATACCAGTTTTATCAAATTTATTATTTATAAAAACTCCTGATCCGTCAAATTTCTTGAAGTACCATACTTCGGTCTTCACTATTGGCAACGTCACGTTGCTCCCATTCACCCACTACAAACAAGTATTAAATGCCTTTATGGCGTTTCTATGAATTTTTGTTTTTAATTTTTCATTCTTGTTCGGATTATCCAGACTGTCCTTTATTGTTTTTTCTGCACTAGTGATGTAAAAGCTATCGATAGTTTTAAACTATCGAGACTATCGATAGGTTTTTAACTATCGGTAGGTTTTTTAACTATCGGTAGTAATATCGAAAAGATAGTACTATCGATTCATCAAAATGCCTGTATACTTTAAAATAAAAATACCAACTTCGCGTAAAAAACATGACTGAAAAATTGAATGGTTTGCCCATACATGCCTTCCTTGATGGAATAATATATAAACAAAACAACTGACTTGAAAATTACTTAGTTAATGTCATAGAAACAAAATCAGTGTTTTTGTAAAAAATATATTTTACCCCTATAAATCAACTTTTGTTGCTTATGCACATTCCAAGGTATGTCTAGACAAATCTCAAGACAAATTATTTCAAGGTATAATGGAACCCATCTCCTATTTACAGAAAAGGAGACGTTCATTATAGCTCCTATCATTCCAAATGAAAAATTCTACTATTTTACACCCCCCCGGTCACCTCAGACTATAGTATCGATAGTTTCATGTCCGATACTATGGAAACTATCGATAGCGGAGACTGTCGATAGTTTTACATCACTAGTCTGCACTCATGGGGAATACTAACGACAGCACCCATTATGCCACTTACTAACCACTAGAACAGAGGACTACCTCATTGGACTGCCTTTATTCCCCTAGACCAATCAGCCTGCTGTAACCGTTGCAACGACGGTGACAAATACCCGGCGACCACAACAAAGCCAGCGATCGGCCGCAGACTATAATTAAGCAGAAGGCTTTGGTACCTACCTTCCAAGGTCGGGGGGACAAAGAGACGAAGCTGGCACAATGGATACCAGAGTTCTTCCATTTCTTTATTTTGGAACCACCCACTGTTAACCCACTGGCTTCCTTGTCGCTTTGTGTCCTTCTTAATTAGCTGCTTCTTTGTCAGGACCTATCTCGCCTTGTTGCCACGTCATGTTTATTTATCGTTCTGTCTTGTCCTACACTACCTCATCCTTCAGACATACTAAAATATATAAGCTGTATTCCGGCTTTGGTACGTTCTAGTGAAGTTAAACTATCGATAGTCTCCACTATCGATAGTTTCGTTAGTATCGGGCATAAAAATATCGATACTATCGATAGTATTTTGTGGGAGCGGAGGGAGGGGGGGGGGGGGGTAGAATAGTTGAATTTTAATTGTAAACGATAGGATAATGCAGAATGCACTTTTTCATTAGCAGTTTAATTTCAAGTAAACATTTCTGTAAATCGAGTGTGGGTTCCATTATACCTTGAGATAATTATTGTCAATATACAAGGTTGGTTGTAACCGCGAAAAATAAAAACCACGAAAAGTAACCATCAGTCAAATTTCTGTGTTTTTAGCCAACACAAATTCATATATCTTCCTACCTTACACTTAGTAGTGTAAGGATTTCTTTTATGATTTATAATTATTTAATTAAGATTTCCATTGCGCGGCGATTGAAATTAAATCGGCATTGTATAAGGATGAATCAGATCGGTTAATTTGAGTTTATATTTTATTATGTGAAAATATTTTTTATAGAGTTTTTTAAAGCATTTTTTGTTAAAAAAATAAATGCAATAGCACTGTACCATTTTGTTTATTTTTCATTGAAATTAATTACATAGCAGATGGGTGTGCTATAGTTCAACAACTAGTTCAAACAACTATCGATAGTCTCAATGGTTTAAAACTATCGATAGCACTATCTATAGTTTTACATCACTAGTATGTTCTGATCGATAATTATTAATTTATTCGCCGTCATACATGCTATTCCAGCGGTTAAATAATGCGGTTTTTCCAATACTGGGATGACTCCTATATTTCGGCATTCTTCCACTCGCCAACTACTTCCGGCTAAAAATGACTGTTTAACCTAACGAAAGTTCAACTTAGTCATCGGAGATTCCGTGTACGTAGTCGCCACATGTATAATATAATCAAAAACCATTAAAATGGGGGGTCTTGAGAATCAATCCTTTATCCTACCCCACCCAAATTCGAGATAGAAATATATTAATTGGAGTAAATTAACTAATTCTTACAGATTTTAGAGTATAGTAATGATGATTACGAATTTAATAAACTCCTTATACTATGCATTAACGATTAAGTATGCAGTTTTTTTCGCTTTATGTATTTTGTTGTTATTATACCGACCAATCCCGAAACTTTTTTCAAGATCCGCTGATGGGCCTTTTTTATTACAAAAAATTACACAATTTTTTTTTATTATTATTCTTTTTTATTATTCTTATTTACTAATCTGTACTTCCTTTCAAGGATTTCCATAGGCAGCGGTTCGCAAACTGATGTTTCAGATTAATTAACGTTGGATTAATTAATAGCGTTTTCGAACACTGGCGGGGGCCCGACCACACCCCGAATTAGTATTAAAGAGGTAAAATTAAATACCATTATCTAAATTATTTCAATGAATAATGCGAAACCGAAAAATTAAATTTGAAATGGTTTGTAACGGTATTCAGTTGTTTTAGTTGCTGTAACAGAACCCTAGACTAACTTGCTATTTAAGGCTCTAAATTCAACTATGATACAGTGCCCCCTAATATTTATGACGGTTCTGTTTTTTTTTTTTTTAATTTTTTTTTTTTATTATAGCATTGGATAAATCCATGTAACCGTAGTTAAAAATTTATCTATAATTTTATTGTAGCCAATATTTAATTAAGTGTATTTTCTAATAGATTTCAAGTATTTTACAACGCTTATACTACATTATAAATTTTGCAATTAATTTTTCTACTTTTTCTTTTTTTTATTATTAATTATTATTATTATTGTTATTATTATTACATTATATTTTAAATATACTACCCCGCTGCTCAATGACAATATTTGTTAGTATGTAATGTTGGTATTACCGAGGGCTGGTAAAAGTACAATGCGTTCGTAGGAATCACATTCCATGAGAATATGGTAAAGTACAATTAATATAGAGGAATAAAGGATTAGCATGGGGTCACCTATGGTGTAGTGTTAAGCATAGAAAATTACTATGCTAAAGGTCGCGGGTTCGCGTCCATTAGTGGCTCTAGGATTTTAAATGGGAGTAAAAAATCCTTGTCTATGCCGTCCCTCAGATAGGACTTAAAATGGAAGTCCCTTTACGATGTCCGGTACTCGTTAAAGATCCCTATCCTAATTATACCTGGATCGGCTACATTTAGGACTCCCATTGTAGCATCGTCCGATTAGCCTTAGTGGCATAAAGTGACGTTAAAACAAACAAACGAGGATTAGTACAATAACGGTTCTGGGTTATCGACCTAAGATTTTGTGTTAAGAAAAATCATTATATTGGAAACAAATATTTCGATTTTTTTATTATTGGTTTAAAAGAACTTTTATTTTATTATTTTAAATTATTTTATTTTGCATCTTATTTGTATATATAGTAAGCAAGTGCTGTTTCTTGATCAGCGGTTGTGCTAGGAGGTGATTTTTACCGTAATCACACTAAAGGATATAAAGGATGCGTTTGCCACAAGAGGATCTCTCGGCCCAAGAGGCTATCTGTGACAGAATATTAAAGATTTCCTGCCAAGTACATTTTGCAATTACTTAGACAATTTCTGTGAACGATATACCATTGTAATTGCAATCCTCCCTTCTAATTACATTTAGAAACATATGACTCGCTAATTCATTCATGGTATGAAGGTTATGATTATCGTTCTGCACATTTCATCAGCTCGCGAGGCGGAAGGTCATCAAGGAAATGTAGCACGCAACTGAGCGGAAAGTGCATGTGTTTAACCACCCCCCCCCCCCCCCCACCCCCCCCCCCCCCCTGCACTCAGCCGATGGGATGCAAATCGACTCCTGCTGCAATTGAAATTGAATAGCTTACTGAAGTCTTTACTTAATTAACGGGTGGAAAAGTCCTTATAATTGCCTAAAATATTAATTGAAATTTTAGAAGACAGGAGTGTGATATCTTTTGTGATCATCCAGCAATACAGTAGAAAAAGCATACTTAAAACAACGTGGTCAGAAAGTATTGTAACAGTTATGAGGGTTTTAATAAATTTATTCATAGAAAATAATCACTTACGATTCCACACAAACAATATAACATCAAACAATCAAGAAGGTTACAAAAAGTATCAACTTCTAACGACACTTTTGACACAAAAGTAACCATATGATCGATCTTCAGAACAAGACTTAACCTTTCAGTCCATCGCTCTTCATATTTAGTCTGAAATAGAACAGTTTGGAAGGTTCGAGGCAAGCTTAGATTATTCTCAAACAGTCACGAACATATACTAGACTAGAACAGTTTGTTCCTAAAAGTCTAGAATCCTTTAAAATCATATGTTTTGTGTTGTTTTTTTTACTTTCACTTAACTATGTATGAAATATATAGAAAGGGAAAGTATTGCGATCGTGAAAAATTTCGACTTCCGGTTTTCAACGGAATTACACGTTTTGGGGTCCCTGAGTCCAAATAACCAAGTCCCGCGAAATGGTCTGTGTGTCTGTAGACTGGCTCAAAAACTATAAACAGTAGGAATCTGAAATTAGGTATTTGGTATCTATATACCCGGGATGTGGCAGTGAAAATTTCATCATAATTGGTCTAAGGGAAGTAGTACCTACTTTATTTAATAACTTTTCAGGGTTTTTTGGATTTTCTCAAATACGGCTCTAGCGATTTTGATAAAACTGGGTATGTATATGATATTGTATATGCCCACAATATGACAGCAAAAATTTCATCAAAATTGATCAAACGGAGGGGGCACTTTATTTCATAATTTTTTTTCCAATTTTTACGTTTTGTTTTTCGATTTCCTCAAAAACGGCTTTAATGACTTTAATCAAATTCTTCATGCTTAATGAAAATCAAGTCTTCTTTAATATCAGGTAAGCTTTATCATTATTAAAATGTTCTGAGGGGGCTTAAAAGGGGATGGCGCCTTTTTTGTTTTCCTATGAAGTACCTTTGTTTTTGTTTATATGCAGGGATTAACTCTCTCGTTATGCCTAAAAATAAAAAATCAAGTAAACTAATACACGAGAAAAAAAGAAAAATATTCCGTCAACTCATAAAACACACCTCCGGCCATGAGCCGACGCATGCGCATTAGGTACGCCTTTAGTGACTGACCATTGTTTATAATTAAAGCCATTCTGTTCATCTGTTCATTTAATGTATATTATTTGTTTCATTGTAACTAAATGAGTTTTCAACTACTACATAGAAAATTATAAAATCAGACGACGTGGCATTGCCGCGTTATCGCAAATAAAAACATTCATTTCATAATAAAAAAAATCAGTGCACTTTAGAGAGCAAATACAAACAAAAATAAGTAAATGAAAATAAAAAATGTGTGGCTTTGAGGAATGGCATTAAAAAAAAAAAAACCATGTCAATTTGTTATCAAAGTAAGTTGGTAAGTGAAAGATATCGCATATATAGCACATCGCACCAGATTTTTTTTTTTTTTTTACAGTATTGAGGATAAAAGTATGCATAATTTCATTAAAACATTTCTATTCTATATAGAAACTATTGAAAAAGGATTAAAATAAATTTTTGTATATTTTCCAAAAAATATAGAACCTTTCCGCTATTCGGTTAAGTACCTCTTCGGATCTGATGACCAGAATCTCGGGTCGAAATGTCGGCACGATTATATGTAACATTTACATATAGATAACACACACACATATATATATTCATAAAATAAATTAATAATATTAAAAATCTTTTTATTTCACTATAGGTAAAGAATAATATTCTTTCAAGTCATAAAGGATGCATTGTTTGGATGAAATTAAATATTATACGTATTATCGTAATTTCCTAGGCATTTCCATAGTTTACAGTCATCACGATTGAAAAAAAATATCTTATTTTAGTAGACAGATTTTAATATCGATATTTTTATATTCCATGTTCAACAGACCATTACACACTCACCGTCCAATTTTTAATATATATTTTAATTTTAGTAGTTTTTATGTTATTGATTTTTTTTGTAATCTAAATTGTAAATCCAAATAATTTATAAATAATTTGACAAGGTAGGAATTTGATTCCGTCATCACATCTAATTACCGGCTTACTATCTAAATACCTGAGGCGTTGGGGTGACAGCAGCAGATGCTGAGCAGGTGAACTAAACTACAGCTGTCTTGCTCTCCCAAACCAGTCTCATCTCCGGGTTATCAAGAACTACTATTATTATTGAAATCTACATTTAATTTTGGTAAAACGCTATAATTTACATAACATTTCGGCGATACTATTTAGACTACCCGAGATATAAAACAATAGTAAAATGTTATATAACATTTTTTTAAAACATTCAACAATCAGATGTGATGTGAACGGAATAAAATCAATATCGACGTTTTGTTCTGGTGAAATTTAAAAATATCAATTCTGATTATGGTTATGACTAGCTTTAATTAAGATGATAATTGAAGCGTGGAAATGCATAAGGGTCTAAGAGCCAAAAAAATAAAACAAAGTTTTTTTTTTGCTAAATTGTTATATGGGCCAAAGCCATTCTTCAGAAATGGGTATAAGTAATGTTTTGTTGTTAGAAAAGAGTTCATTGAACGTATGAAAGATGGCATTGGTGTAAGCATTAAACGTAGTTAGGTATAAGTCGCATCATTTCTGTAAACATTTCCTCAGGCACTTATACCCTTATGCATTTCCACGCTTCAATTATATTAGCCTTCTGATTCTATCTTCAATGATTAATTAAAAAAAAAATTGTTCCTTTGTAATCGCGTCACGTGAGATCGGCTACTTTTTCTTTTAAATGTTCATGATAGTCCAAAGTAGTCCCAGCAACCGTTCAAATTAAGGTTTTATATTTATTTATTTGACAGAAAATTGGAAATTCGTTTATAGCTTAACAATCACTCGAATCTGTATTTTTCAAAGTTTGCGAAGAAGGTTTCTAGGGGGGGGGGGGGCAAATTTGAAATAAATTATTTATTTTTTCATATCACTTTTTTTTCACGCTAATCGGACGATGCTACGGGGGGAGTTTCTAATTTTGCCTATCCTGGTATGATTAAGATAGGGATCATCAACGAGTACCTGATCTCGTACAAGATCGGGACCTTTCCGAGGGACGGCGTAGCCAAGGATTTTACACTCCTTTTAAAAAATTCTAGGGCCAGCACGGGACCCACGACCTTTAGTGCTGTAGGTTGCTATGCTAACCACAACACCAAAGGTCCCAATAATCTTCTTTCTTGTGCATTAAATATAGAGCAATTTTTTTTTTTTAAACATTGAAGCAATTGAATAAAAAATCTGAAAGTTAAAGTGTGATAAAAATGTAGCAAGACATGCTTTATATTAATTTATAATCAATAAAATGGTTAAAGTTTTACATAAAGGATACAAAATATACCCTCACAAAAATGGCAAAAACACTAGGACATAAACTAGCACGAGCCCTGACAGTTTAATGGAACTGAGAAAGAAAAAAATGAGGAAGAAGAAAATTGAAGCAATTTAGGAATTCCCATTTTTCTTCTCTTTGGGGAATTTATTTTATCTTGTGTGCTTTATTTTTTAATCTTGTACTATATATAAGTTTGAAAAAAAAAATTGAGCCAACTGTCAGCGGTCTAAATAATGTTACCATTATTCACAGTTTCTAATATTACCAGGGATAGGATTTTTATGTAATAAAAATGTCAAAATATGTACATAAAAATGGACGCACGATTGCAAATATATGTAATAATAATATGAAAATATGAAAAAAAAGAAATTAAACATGGACTTAAAATTAAAATATTAAAAAAGTTCAGTATTCACATAAAAAATAAATATACTTTTAAAATAATCAATATATATTAAGCAATATATATTATCAATATATTTATATATATTATCAATATATATAAAGCAAAGTGTACAATGTGCGTGCCGAAAAGGCTCAAAAACGACTCAACTCACGTTTAAGAGAGTTATGTCAGCGTGTTGCTGTAAAACCCATAACGGAGAAGAAGGTTTCTGTTTTTCTCTTAAGGGTGTAAAATTGAAGAGAAAAGGACTGGAATTTTAAGACTCTCGCACCATTTAATTAGCCTCTCTGAGATTGAGATACGAGGTTATGAATGAAAAATGTAGTTCGAGCTTCAGGCTACCAGGAAGCGCTAGGGTGCGTTTTACTCAATGTTTATTGTTCATTCATCCCGTTCAGTTTGTAAAGGTTAAATATTTTTTCAGCTGTTCTTTTTAAATTACTTTTAAAATTGTTTCACCATTTCTTTCTAAATAAAATAATGATTTTAAATATCTGCAATCAATTAGAAAACCGACTGGATACTTTACAAAATTAATTTTCTCATAAGAAGGTTAATTGATTTACACATTATATTTAATCAATATATAACATCTACTTAAGTAAATTTAATGCAATATGACTGAACATTTTTTAGTAGTACAGTGAGCGAAATAAAGAGACATAAAGCAAAAAAGAAGAGCTGAATTGACTGATTATAAATCGAAAATAAAAAGTTTGAAGTGTTCTTATTGTATGCAATTATGAAAAATGGTTTTATTACTATGTATGATGAGCATTCCAGTTGATAAAATGACTAACTCCAATTACAGCATTTTTTCAATAAGATTTTATCACCCCTCATAGTTCAGGATAAAAAGAAATATGATCAAAAATTGTGCCCTCATGATATTTTGGTTTTCACTTTGTAATAGTAGGTGCAGTGTACGGCCAAATAACGGTGGGGGGGGATATCTTATGGGAGATTGAACTGGAAGAAAAGTCTTTAAAAAAAAGTTTCTATGAATCTTCGGTAGTTTCTAAACTTCTGGATCTAATAGGACCATCACAGTCGTCGGCGCTTAAGTTGTAATCGAAATATAGTTTTTTAACTAATATATTTTTCAACCATAATCTAATAACTTATTATCTGCTAACTGCTTGGAATGGGCTTATAGAATTCAGAATCACAGAAACCATCAAAAACGATGCATGACTCGACAAAGTTGCAGCAAAATTAATTGTTCATTCACCATTTTCAACCCCCTTTAAAGTATATAGGGTTCCTTATTTGGGCGGACTCTGCAGATATCGAATCTTAATATTGATACGATATTAGAAGTTTCAAGAAAGTGCTAATTTTGTTCTATATTTCCTTTAATTTTAAAGTTTTTCTGTCATTATAACTACCATACAACTACCGGAGCGAAGCCGGGCACCCTAGCTAGTTATAAAATAAAAATAAATAAAATGTAGTTAGCTAAATTTTTGGAAATGTAAGAAAACATATTAAACTTTCTCACCTTTACCATCAAAAACGTTGCCAATATGATGCATTCTAAGATTTTCTTGGAAAATCGACAACGATTCGGTCGAATCCCCCAATTTCCGGATAATTACCCAGGAAAGATTTTAATCATTATGTTCATTCTGTGCTTCATACTTTATTTACTCTAGGTATGGATTGAATATACGTAAATTATAAGTATGTTATAAGTATTACAACAATAATTTTTAAGTAAATCCCTAAAATTTGTCAAATATGGACCAAAATATGTATTTATCGAAGTATATGGAAAAATGTTTAAAAACCACAAAATATGGAAAACAAAAATGGTTTATATCATGGTAAAAACCATTTAGAATGCATATACGTGCATTTCTAAGCCTCAGAAGAAAATGTGTAAATACATGAAAATCCCATCCCTAATTATTACATATATATATATATATATATATATATATATATATATATATATATATATATATATATATTCTTAGTTATGATTACATCAAATGGTTGTTTTCTTAGCCTTAGTTGCTGGTGGCATATTCATATTACAGTTAAATATTAGGAGAATATTTTTTGATTTTATGTTCACAAGCCATCGTTAAGGGGAAGATAATTTCAATTCTGCATTTCTAGTCTGTACGTATGTTGTACTCGAATGTAACTGATGATCCTGAATTAATAATTTCAAGAAACCAAGATTTCAAATATCATTGGTGTTTAGGCAAAAGCGGTTAAGTCATCAAAATGTGAAGCTTAAACAACGATTTACCAAGCTTTTGAAAATTATTATAAATCCTTTCTGATTGTATTTTTTTATTCCAGAATAATAATCGAAACTATATTCTTTCAACGGAGACTGTAATAGATTATGTATAACGAATAAATTATAGTAAATTATGAATTTTAAGAAGACGATACAAATTTTTTTTTTTTTTATGACTACCCCTTTTGCCCAAACATGAATGATATTAAAATGTAAATATTGCTTAGTATTTATTTCGATTAAAAAAAAAAAAAATCTGCCAACATAACGGTACTGCTTTTTGTTTTTTTTAATCCTTTAAAAATTATTATTCTAGTATTGAAGTGACGCATAAATTACATTATCTAAAAGCATTTTCATTATGAAAAGATCTTTTCTACGTGCCTGCTTGGGCTATCGTTAGTATTCCAGTGCGATTGTAAAGCTGCTCAATTATTCACGTGTTCCACCCATCTCGCAAAATTTGCGCTGACCCTTTCTAACTTTGACCCTCTCTCTACTAGACTTTTCAACTTGCTATATATATGTATGTAATAGCTATTTCTTACTGGTTATTCCTAGTCGAAATTCATCGTTCTTGACAGTTGTGAAAATTACAGTAGTACAGTGTGATTAAACCATACAATAGTAATTTGGTGTAAATAATTTTATTTTATAAATACATACAACAAAAAAAAAACACTAAATTACATGGGTACTTATACTTAGCCCTCTTGCAATTAAAAACGTTGAATCCAATTGAATATTTTCAAAAATAATTTACAATAAAAAAAAATGGGAATTAAATTTACCATACTTGATTAATTTTAATAGCTAGCGACATCTCACTAGATACCTTCTAAATATAAAATAGCCATTCTGATACTCTGATCTATAGGTACCTTAAAACCTGATTACATAATTGCAACTAAACAAATCCGCGACTTATTTTAATACCTCAAAATATCATCAGCCATTTTTATACCTTATAAAGAGATATTAATTCACTGCAACCTACAATATTAAAGGTCGCGAGTTTGCGTCCCGCGGTGGCCCTAGGAGTTTTTGAAGGGAGTTATTCACAAACTCCTCGGTTATTCCGTCCCTCGAATAGGACGTAAAATCGAGGTCCCGAGCCTTTACGATGTCAGGTACTCGTTAAAGATTCTATCCTAATTATACCTGGAAAGGCAAAATTTAGGACTCCTTATGTAGCATCGTCTGATTAGCCTCAGGGACCTTATTGGCATAAAGTGAGGTTAAATAAACAAACTAAAGTGAATTCAAATTCATAACACCGTCTATCCAGGAATTGTGTCAAGGGTGGTTCGGATAATCTAAAATTTGGATAATCGAAATTCACTAACATTTGCAAGGTATGTGCATACAGTTCTTAGTAATACTAAAGATTTTTTTATACCTTAATGCCTTGTTCGAGATATTTATTTGGGAACATTTTATTTTTCCTTTAATTTTATTTAGAATCACAATAATTTTAAATAAAATAGAAAGTAGTAATAAGTTAATCAATAAACGAACATTTGGATAATCTTCTCTCTATTGTACAATTATTTATAAAAAATATTAATTGTTAATGTATAATAGGCTCAAAACCTTAACTTATACATATTAATATACTTATCTATATAGGGTAAACCGTACAGTTATTGAAACCCTTAAGACTAGATTTATGAGGTGAAATTAAAAAAATCTGGTGCGTGCGCACAACACACAAATTTCACTTACCAACTTACTTAGATTAGAAATTAATGTGTTCTATTAATTGCCACTTCTCAAAGTTACACACTTTTACACATTCATTTCTTATTTATGTTTTCATTTGCTCATAAAAAAACACTAATTTCTTTTATTATTAAAAAAAGTTTATACTTGTGATAATTCGGCAATGCAAGCATACTACCCCAAATCGCCTGAATTTATAATTCTCTAAGTAGTTGTTGAAAACTCATTTATTTACCATGAAACAAATAATATCCATTAAATAAACAGTATGGCTTTAATTATAAACAATGGTCTGTTACCAAAGGCGTACTACGCATGCGTCGGCTCATGAGGCGTGTTTTATGAGTTGACGGAATATTTTTCTTTATTTCTCCTGTATATGTTTACTTGATTTTTTCTCATATTTCATATTTAGCCAGTTTTTATTTTTATGCGTAATGAGAGACAGTTAATTTCTCGATATAAACAAAAACAAAGGTACTTCATATGAAAAGAAAAAAAGCGCCTTCCCCTTTAAGCCCCCTTCAGAACATTTTAATAATAATAAAGCTAACCTGATATTAAAGAAAATCTAATTTTCATTAAACACCACGAATTTGATGGAAATCATTAAAGCCGTTTTTGAGATAATCGAAAAAAAGGTAAAAATTGGTAAAAAAGTTATGAAATAAAGTGCCCCCTCCGTTTGACCAATCATGATGAAATGTTGGCTATCACATATTTGGCATATATATATTTATATATATATATATATACATCAAATACCCAGTTTGATCAAAATCGTTAAAGCCGTTTTTGAGTAAATAAAAAAAACACGTGAAAGTGATACAAAATTTGTTAAGTAAAGTCCCCCAGCTGTTGATCTATTTTGATGAAATTTTTACAGTCATATCTCGGGCATATTCATACATCAAATACTCAGTTTAATCAAAATCGTTAGTACCGTCTCCCTTTGACCAATTTTGATGAAATTTTTGCTGCCACATCGCGAGCATATACATACGCTAAATACCCAATTTCAGGTTCGCACGGTTTATAGTTTTTGAGCTAGTCTGTTCACATACACAGACCATTTCGCGGGACTTGGTTAATTCGACTCAGGGGACCCCAAAACGTGTGTTTCCGTTGAAAACTGGGAGTCGAAATTTTTCACGATCGCAATACTTTCCCTTACTATATATTTCATATATAGGTAAGTGAAAGTAAAAAATACTTTTTATGAAGGGATCAAAAAAGGGGTCAAAAACTAGTTATTGACACCCTGTGGATTTAATTGTGAAATTTTCCGTATGATTAGTTTGTTAAAGTCTTACTACATAGATGACTTAGGGGACCCTTCAAACATTAGATTCATGTATCTCTTGAAATAAAATTAGGACTTGTTTACTTATTTCTTTAAGTTAAAGTTGGTGTGTCAATAGCTGTACCGAGTGTCAATAACTGTATGTTTTACCCTATATTGAGCCAAATTTCAATTACTTCAAATACTTAAATTTAAATTTACCCGTTAAACATAACGAACATACTTTCTTTAGTAGCATTATGTGTTTGATGACCCCTTCTATTGTCGGAACCGTTAGCAAAACCATGGGAAATATTTATTATGACTTCGGAGTTCATTAGAAAGAAAAAATGCTTATCCAGATTCATTTATATGCCTCCTCATCTCATCTTTGCTCGAAAACATCCCTAATTAATTTTTAATTTCACCTGTTCTGAATTTCAAATGAGTAACCCTTATTATCAATTCTGAATGTTGCCCAGCTTCCCATAGGGCATTATCTTAAATTAATACGGAAGTCATTAGTTTAAACTATATAATGCTCTATTAATTTTTAAATTTACCATAACATGCTAATTCGAAAAGAACAAAATACTCGAAAGGAGATGTGATATAATTATTTTCATAGGCGGATTCTGGGGGGGGGGGGAGTCCACAGGTTTATCACCCCCTCCCCTAATATTTTGGTTATTTATATTTTTTCTATTTTTAGTGTAATATTGCAATTGCATAGCTAATAAACCCTGGGTGGCGGAATGGCCGAGTGGGCAAACGCGTTAAAAAATACGCGTTGCCCATGGCAACGTATGATTGAGAACCGAAAGATAGCAAGTTCAAAACCCGGAGCCAGGGGAAAATTTAATAATACTCGGCATCAATCCCCCACCCTCTCCCCTGGCCCGGGAAACCCCGTATAGCCTACAAGGCGAGGAAGGGGAGGACCAATAAAAAAAAATAATAATAATAAATAAAAAAAAAAAAAAGCTTATAAATCCGAAACAGAACACTTATGTTTGTTTTGATCACTGTCACAGGTACAAGTGAATAATTTCATAAATAATATTGTAGCATTAAGTGCTTTCTGGCAAGAGGGAATACGTGAGTTATATGCGGGAGGTTGTATTTTTTCGGCATAAAATTATATATATTCATAATAACAATTATGGTTCAGCCATTGGATTTAATGATGTAATAATGAAGACATGACATCATCATTGAATAATAATGTATAAAAAGAAATGGGATCTTGGAAAAATATTTAATTAAGCTCACACGTGTTTATAGAATGAAGTTATAAAGCACAAAGTCTGATATTCCTGAAATGTTCCCAATCAAAAAGTAAACGTAGAGAAACTGGGTTATGTGAGCTTGACATCTCTCCAAGGTAAAATTACTTACTAAGTATACTTAAGTGCTTTCAATGTTAATAGAGACTTAAAGAAAATATATCTCCACCATCTTGATATTATTCGCTCATATGTTTTAAAGTCTGTCAATTTGTTTATGGTCCGTATGTATCCAATTTGAACTAAGGACCAAACCATAAATTTGAAATCAGTTTTTTTTGTGTTTAAAAAATATAAGAGAAAAGAAAAATGTGTATTGATTCAAAAGTTATATAAGTAAACATAACCATATTCACAAATACTCAAACTTAATCTTCAGTTTTCTCAAACTATGCAATTAGACGCTAACTTAACTTTAATTTTTTTTTTTAATACGCCATATATTTTCTTATATTCCATCAAAATTTAAACATTCTTTAAACATTTTAACATGAATGTTAATGCATAAAAAGAAGATTCCTTTATTCCCTACAAAATGAATGTGAAAAATCATTTTTCTTTTCCTAATAATTTTTCTTTGTATTATTCTTGGTATTATTTCATTTCTTTTGTTTCTGGGGATTAACATCTAATTATGTTATATTAACTATATTTCTATTATTATATTATTATCTTATGTGCGTCGTTTCGGACCCTCTGTCCATCATCAAGGACCTAAAAGTTAATTTTGTAATCCATTATAAAATTCATATATAAATACATATAAAACATAATTCTTATATAATCTAACAATAAATTTCTCATATCTTCAACATATAAACAAATAATACAGAAATTTTCAACATTATTTTGAAAATAGTCAATATAGTATTAATTTGATGTACACCTTTAATTTTTCCATTCACTTACCTATAAATGAAATTTATCTATAATAAGGGAAAGTATTGCGATCGTGAAAACTTTTAACTTCCGGTTTTCAACCGAAATACACGTTTTGAGGTCCCCTGAGTCCAAATACCAATTCCCGCGAAATGGTCTGTGTGTCTGTGAACAGACTTGATCAAAAACTATAAACCCTACGCACCTGAAATTGGGTATTTGGTGTATGAATATGCCCTCGATGTGACAGCAAAAATTTCATCAAAATTGATCAAACGAAGGGGGAACTTTATTTTTCAATTTTTACGTTGTTTTTTTTTTCGATTTTCTCAAAAACGGCTTTAATGATTTTGATCAAATTCATTCGTTTAACGAAAATCAAGTCTTCTTTAATATCCGGTGAGCTTTATCATTATTAAAATGTACTGACGGGGCTTAAATGGGGAAGGGGCCTTCTTTGTTTTCCTATAAAGTATCATTGTATTTGTTAAAATTGAGAAATTGCCAGTCTCTCGTTTTGCCTAAAAATGAGAAAGGGCTAAATATGAAATATGAACAAAATGAAATAACCATATACAGGAGAAAAAAAGAAAAATATTCCGTCAACTCATAAAACACGTTGAGCCCACGCCTGCGCAGTACACCTTTAATCTTAGACCGTTGTTTTAACAGAATTAAAGCCGTTCTGTTCATTTAATGGAATTATTTGTTTCTTGGTAACTAAATGAAGTTTTCAACAACTACATAGAGAATTATAAAATCAGACGACTTAGAGTGTTACGCTTGCATTGCCGAATCATCGCAAGTAAAAACTTTTATTTAATAATAAACAGATCTAGTTTACCGTAAAGTGCAAATACTAACAAAAAAAAAAGTAAATGAGTGTGGAAAAATGTGTGACTTTGAGAAATGGCATTTAACACAACACATCAATTTCTAATCTAAGTAAGTTGGTAAGGCATAGTTGTGTGTTGCGCGCATTGTTTTATTTGCAGATTGTTTTATTATATTATCTTTAAAAAAAACATGGAAATCGGACTATTTGTAAAAAATTTGCGAATTTTCTCCGAATATTTTTACATAGCGAACTAATGAATAATGGGAAACGAAAATTAGTTTTTCTTTTGTAAACTGCTTTTTGTTTACTTATTCTCATTTTATATTACAATAAGATCACTGATTATTTCCAATTAGGTGTTTACAACTAGATAACAATATTATCATTTAATGTTAGCATTATTTTTAATATATTTACATTTATTAGGTATATCATAATTTAACATATAAGTTTTGCATTCATTTTAATTTTCCTAAAATTTATATCCTTCGTCTTGTTTTATATATTTTCATTCATTCAATTGATTTCAGAAATAATTATTTAAAAAAGTAATTAGTAAAAGGTAAGGAAATTCGTGATTTGTTCTTCAACTCTGTAAAACAAAAGAAATGATCCTTTGGAATGGGATTATACAATTTTATCAAGACAATGATAAATCCTCATTGAAGTAAAGTTTTTACTCTTCAATACTAAAATAAAGCCTTAAGATAAAATCCAACTGGTAATCCGAATTATTCTCGACAAATCCCCCCGCGAAGAATTCCTGTTTAAATTTAACTCTGGAATCTGTCTCATCTTTTATTCGTGGGCTGGTTTAAAATTATCCAAGAGGGTAGGGTGCATTTTTGCATTAGGTATCTTATATCTTTAACCCATCTTATTTATTATAAAAAAAAAAAAAATCATCAAAAATCTGGTGCGATGCGCGCAACACACGACTTTCTCTTACCAACTTACTTTGATTAGAAATTGACGTGTTTTGTTAAATGCCATTTCTCAAAGTCACACAATTTTCCACATTCAATTTACTTATTACTATCACTTACCTACATATGAAATATATAGTAATGGAAAGTAATGCGAGCGTGAAAAATTTCGACTTCCGGTTTTCAACGGAAATACACGATCTCAATACTTTACCCTATATAGGTTAGTGACAGTAAGCCTCGAGGGTTCTAGGCCAGTGTGGATAGTACTCGAACATCGTAGTCACAAACATGTATTATTACAGTTTGTTGGTTCCAACTAGAACTATTCTAAACCTTTTTTTTTTTTTTTGTTTTTTTATTGTTTTTGTATATATTTTTCAACGTTACACTAATATTATTTTTATTTTATTAATTAATAATATTACATTAAATGATAATATAATAATATTAGGTATATTAAATCGAAACGCTTCTGCTTATCTGAGGTTGTCTGTTAAGATAAAATGCAGGTAATACTAAAGAGATGAGTCAGATACTTTGATGAGGTCATTATCATTATCACGGTCGTCTCATTTTACGCCAATAAACTATGAACGTCTCTGTAATTTAATCTATTAAGTAGAAATTTTCGATAAAACAGAGGAGACATTGTTTTACATCATAAGCCTTAAATATTTTGTAGATATGTAGTTCTGAATTTCTATTGCCTAGTTTCATATTCCATAGATTACGGTTATAAATGGAATGTAACACCGTCGGATTCATTCATCGTTTCACACACAGTTGGGTATTATTTGAATATTTTTTTTATTGAATTGACAGATGACAAATAATCTTGCATTCGTTATCCTTACAAACGAATAGTAAATGAACGAATAATAAGTTATTAGAATAACATTTGAGTTATTCGTCATTCCTTTAGATGCTGTGTTATTTATCATCTGTAAATATTTCCGAATAACTAATGAACATTTGAAAAATTATATGTTTGTTCCAACAAACAGGTGTCGACTTACTGTCGTGCCTCCCACTCTTTCAATTGGTTTGTTTTCGAACAAATGTCAATCGAGAATCAAAAGACAGTTAGTCCATGACTGTTTGTTGAAACATAGATGAAAATGAATACACCTGTATTTATTTAAACCGCGTTAGTGTATATGATTAAAGATAAAATAAAAACCCAGTAATATACATAATTTGCCCTCAAAATTACTAATATCTTTATAAAAAATAAGTAGCGGACTTTGTTTATTCACAATTATTATTTTTTTAATTTTTAAATTTCAAATATTGCTCATCATCATTGTCCTTTAATTAATTAAATACCATCTTAAATAAAACTAGAACAAAAGTTTGAAAGTTCAATTATACCCATTATATACCGAAAGTTTGTGAATTAATTAAAATATAAAACAAAAAAGTTTCAAAAAATGTTTTGTGTGAGCAACATAGAAAAAGATGATTAGTAATAAGTGGAAAAAATATCTGAAGGATAAATATTGAGTACTAATGTAAGATTTATCCAATAATTTCAATCAATCGAAAACGTTATATTCATATGGTTATCTAGGATATAACAGATGACTAATCAATTAAAATTTTATTTATGTATTTATAAAAACGTGCAATGTATCACGTTAATGTTGAATGTCGAATAATACGTCATTTTATCCGTTGTCTAATATATAAAAGTGATTTTTGCCCAACTCTTTGTTCACATAGTAGGGTAAACCATACCATGCCATATTTATTGGCACTCAGTACAGTTATTGGCACCCCAACTTTAACTTAAAAAAATAGGTAAACAAGTCCTAATTTTATTACAAGATATACATGACTCTAATGTTTGAAGGGTCCTCTAAGTCATCTATGAAGTATGACTTTACCAAACTAACCATAGGGATGGTTTCACAATTAAATCCACAGGGTGCCAACACCTAAAATTGGCACTTTTAACAATAAATATTGCCATATTGTAAAACTATTGAACTTTTGACCCAAAAAAACCTCTTGAGTCTTTATAAGGATAGATAATGAGGAGCTATAGGAAGTTTCAATTAGACCCTTCATAAGAAGTACTTTTTTTTAATTTCACCACAGAAATATAGTCTTAATGGTGTCAATAACTGTACGGTTTACCCTATATGGATAATTATATTAATATAAGTTAAGGTTTTGAGCCTATTATACATGTAACAATTAATATTTTATATAGATATTTGTACAATACAGAGATGATTACCTAAATGTTCGTTTATCGGAGCCGAATTTTAATTAGGTTTAACTAAATTGATTAACTTATTACTTCTTTCTATTTTAAAATTATTGTGATTTTTTTTAATGGCGCCACTGAAATTTGAGGAGTGATCTTAAGGGTGCCAATACGTACGGTTTACCATACGTAAATATTCAATATAGATTTTAAAGGAAAATTTTCTGCCTGAAAATTGCCTTTTTTGGGGGGTGGGAGAAGGATTTTATCTAGCTTATGAATATTTAAATGAGATATAAAGTTATATTGTTGTCATAATAGTCCTGTTTATTTCACCAACTATTTCTCCTCTAAGTTTAGTACTCGGAACTCAATATCGATGTTTCTCAGAAGTTACTTAACATGCAGGGAATGGCCGTCGTTTGGCAGTGCATAATTCAGTGCCCTTGGCTATGTAAAATAAATAAATTATACCTAAAAAAACTTCCCGTTGAAGGTCAATTAAACGTATTTTACTATGATGAATGTTAAAAGTATCATAAAAAATAATGATGAGGATTGTAAGGAAACAACCGAAATATAATATGAAAGGTTTTTGTTAAAATATTCTCAAGGATATATTGAAAGCCTTGTAGATAACTTATTTCGGGTGTTATTATGTAAGGATATTTGTTTTTTAATATTTGTTTTTTCAGCTTAATAAAAGATTTTCAAAGAAAAAAGAATTTTTTGTGGCCCTTCAGTTCAAATCCGTGAATTTGGTCATCGTTCAGAACTTTTTGAAATGAAAAATTTATCTTCGTGTCAAAGTGAATGTTGATTTTGATTTTGACGGAATTTACATGATGTTGCTTATCATTTTAATCCTGTATCAGGTTAGCTTATCTAGTGATTGATAACGGAAAGGTTTGGCATGGATTAGTGGATTTTTGCTGGATCAAATGTCACGGAAACAGTGGATTATAAATTATATAAATAAAATTCTTATTATATGAATTATTTTATTAGCTCATTTATTTTTTATCCATTTAAGGATAATTCAATATTTAGTTTTAACAGACGATTTTGAATTATTTGGTAATAAAAAATAAACAAACATCATAAAGAGCATTATTTGACAAATAATTGATTTACTAAAGATTTCGTTTATTGAGACATCATTAAATGCCCTTTGAATATCAATTATTTATTAACTAGAATATTTGATTTTTATTACTCACAAAATTGAAATTAGTAAATAATTTTATTTAGTAATAAAGAAGTAGAAAATAATTTTATTTAGTAATAAAGAAGTAGAAAATAATTTTATTTATTACTACATAAAATTATTTACTGCTTCGCAGTTTTAGAAGGATATTAATTTACTATAGCTGGGTATATTTTGTCGGTCTTTATTTTTTACTTTCACTTACCTATATATGAAATATATAGTAAGTGGAAGTATTGCGATCGTGAAAAATTTCGACTTCCGGTTTTCAACGGAAATACACGTTTTGGGGTCCCCTGAGTCGAAATGACCAAGTCCCGCGAAATGGTCTGTGTGTGTGTGTGTGTGTGTGTGTGTGTGTGTGTGAACAGACTAGCTCAAAAACTATAAATCGTGCGATCATGAAATTGGGTATTTAGTGTAGGTATATGTCCGCGATGTGACAGCGTAAATTTCATCAAAATTACTTAAAGGGAGGGGGTACTTTACTTAATAACTTTTTAGGTTTTTTTCGATTTTCTCAAAAACGGCTCTAACGATTTTGATTAAACTGAGTATTTGATTTATTAATATGCCTGAGATATGACTGTAAAAATTTCATCAAAATTGATTAACCGGAGGGGGGACTTTACTTAATAAATTTTGTATTATTGTCACGTGTTTTTTTTATTTACTCAAAAACTGCTTTAACGATTTTGATCAAACTGGGTATTTGATCTATTTATATGCCCGAGATATGACTGTAAAAATTTCATCAAAATTGATTAACCGGAGGGGGGACTTTACTTAATAAATTTTGTAACATTTTCACGTGTTTTTTTTTATTTACTCTAAATCGGCTTTAACGATTTTGATCAAACTGGGTATTTGATGTATGTATATGCCCGAGATATGACTGTTAAAATTTCATTAAAATTTATTAACCGGAGGGGGGACTTTACTTAATAAATTTTTTAACATTTTCACGTGTTTTTTTTATTTACTCAAAAACGGCTTTAACGATTATCAAAAATAAGATATGGATGTAGAAAAATGTGTGACTTTGGGAAATGATATTTAACAAAACACGTCAATTTCTTATCTAAGTAAGTTGGTAAGTGAAAGTTGTGTGTTGCGCGCACGCACCAGATTTTTTTGGTTAGGATCCTATTCCTACGTAATGAAGTAGATAATTCAAAATTGGTGATAATGGTTATAATCTTTATTCTCAGTTGATTTTAACCAACTAAGAGAAAGAACAAAAGATTTTTAGTAAAAAATAATTGATTTTGAGGGGAAAAAGAAAAACTAGTATCTGAGCTCAAAGTAGATTCTACAGGGTGTCCCATACCAAACGGCAAAACTTCAGGGATCCAAAAACTAAGAAAAAAGTCCTGTGACATATGCCTCGTTTTCGCTTCGTTTTCGAGAAAATCACAAAGAACTAAAAATAGTTGTGCAAAAACTAGTTAAGTCCACGGAAGAGCGGATTTCAGTCCTTGAATGAATTTTAACAATAATTTTTATTCCAATACATTTCAATGTTGTACTAATAGAAACGCAATTGAAAAAAACAAATATTTTTTATTCAAATATTCATAATACAAAGAAAATTACCTATTTAAAGTACGTAACATTATGAACAAAAACTGAAGATTAAAAAATTAGAAATAAAAATAATTTTAAAAATAAAAAACAATTAGAAATAAAAATAATTTTAAAAATAAAAAAAAAATTAAAAATTTAGAAAATGATAAAAAAATTAAATATTCTTATTAGGAAAACATAAAGGTTTCAGTTTTTATATGGGACTACCTTAGTGAGAAAAAAAAACAAAAAAAAAAACTGAAAATTTTGAAGGTTTTACCTTCTCTAAAATTACATAGTTAATTTTCGGCAGTGTTGGTCTCTCGCTGCAATACACGCATCACATCGCGTACTCACAGATCGCACTGCATCTGTTGTCGAGAAATTAACCATGTAATTTTAGAGAAGGTAAAACCTTCATAATTTTCAGTTTTTGTTTTTTTCTCACTAAGGAATTCCCATATAAAAACTGAAACATATACTTTTTCCTAGCAAGAATATTTAATTATTTTCAAAATTTTTGATTTTTTTATTTTTAAAATTATTTTTATTATTTAAATTTTTAATCTTGTCATATCAATGTACATAATGTTCAATAATGTCATGTATTTTAAATAGATAATTTTTTTTATACTATGAATATTTGAATAAAAAATTATTTATTATTTTTTTCTGAATAATTTTTTTTTTCAAATAATTTTCTATTAGTATAAGATTGACATATAATAATTGTTTTGGAATAACAATTTTTGTTAAAATTCATTCAATGAATGAAATCCGCTCTTCCATTGCCTTAACTAGTTTTTGCACAACTATTTTTAGTTTTTTGTGATTTTCTCGAAAACGAGGCATATACCAGAGGACTTTTTTTCTTAGTTTTTCGATCCTCTATCGATCCCTGAAGTATGGCGGTTTGGTTAAGGGACCCCCTGTATAAATAAGAAATTAATTAGGTACATGCCCAATTATTACATGATTAAATTTCTGCAAAATAATATCAATATTAGTTTGTGCCATATCTGTTGGCCAATTATCTAATTTTTTTCTTCGAGTATCTGTATCGAAAATTGTTCTTTACGACCATTAATATAGAATATCGTTAGTTTAGGAAAAATATAAAGAAGTATTATTACATAATCGTAACTTCCCTATTTGGTGCCAATACCTCTGTCGGCTTCTATAGATAGAAAAATCTTTAAGATTGGCCTTTACAACTAATTCCATTATATTGGAATTAAATCGAATTCAATCCATTATACAATTATTTTTCCTTTTTTTTTTTTTTTTTTTTTTTTTTTTTTTTTTTTTTTTTTTTTTTTTTTTTTTGGCACTTACAACCTTTTTCATTTATATACCTCAATTAATTTTCATAAAGTATTTTAATTTATTAATATTGTAACACTTATGTGGGTAACAAATATTTATTTAACTGAAATATACAGTTGTCACAATACCAACGAATTATTACAACTTAAACAATTGAGCAGGTTACAAAAATGATAACTTTATCACACACAATCATATGACTTGAGCAACACAGTCAAGACACAGAATTCAACTTCGACTTACTCGTTCAGTCTCTGCCCCTTATATATATCGTAAATAATGGGGCCTGTATCATTCTAGAACAATGTAGGCAGATCTACGTCTCTGTGGACTAGGCCGTAGAATGATCTAGACCCAAACAGTTTGTTCCAACCGCTTATTTAGTTCCAACGAGCGGTCCGGGAGGTTACGCCATATGTTTTTTTTATTTGTTTATCGATTTAACGTTACACTGCCCCCTCCTTAGAGACATTCCTCCTGGATGTCTTCTTTTCCATGCGTGTCTGCTCCCTAGGTCGAACGAAAAGGTCTCTTCCGTAATCCGCTGAACCTTTTCTTCTTCGTGGTTCCTTGCATATGGCGCCAAGCGATGATTATGGACGATAATGGGCTTTCCTTTGGGGTACTTGAACACCCTGTAGACCAGATCGTTGATGTTCTTCTTAATCACGTATGGTCCCCGCCTTCCTTGAGGGTTGTAGAGCCAAGCAAGTTCTCCTTCTTCGTATCCACCTTGGTTGGCCCTGCTCCCGCTTTGTCTCCTCATCCGGTCTCTGGCGACGTGTCTCTTATTGACTGCGATAGGGTGATTTTGATTCTCTACTCGAGGCAATGACGGATCGACGCCTTCAATCACCCTGTCCTTCTGCTTGTATTTCAGCTCGCTCTTCGTAGTCGCCTGCCGAACCAACGAGGTGATCGACGCTGAAGTCTCAACCTTAGTGCCTTTTCGAAGAATACTTGAGCGATTACCCCTCGAAGGAAGTTTTACACTCTGTTCCAAGGTGGTTACCACACCGGCTGGTCCCCGACTCCGTAAGGGCAGCACCTCTCCACTGATCATGACACTCCTCCGTTCCAGGTCGAGCTGAAAGCCATACGCGTTCATAAGGTCCATCCCGAGGATTACATCTTCTTCGATGTCGGCCACTAGGACCGAGTGTGAGACACGGCTTGAGCCTAACTGTAACTTTACCTCAGTTTCCCCGAATACCTTGGCTTCTTCTCCGGTCGCAGTCCTCAGCTGCCATCTGGAGGGCGTCAGTCTTTTCTTGCCAGCCACACTTGAAGAGACTATAGTCTTCGTAGCTCCAGTGTCAATCAGCATCATGTACCTCTTGCCGTTGACGCTGCCATCCACATATGCGCTGTCGTCTCGGTGTCCCAAGGAGGTTACCATTATTGGTGAAGCACCTTGGTGACTGCCCCGGGAAGCTTCTAACCTCCGGGTATTGGCGTGCCCTATTTTTCCTGCGTCAGGAGCGACCTTTCCTTTGCAGGATCCCCTAATGTGTCCAAGCTCCCCACAGCTCCAGCACTGTACGGATCTCCTTTTACGGAATTGTAGGACTTTTAAAACCTCCAAAAAAAGATTCTCCAAGTCCGCAGTTATTGCCGGTTCCCCGTAGTTCCTACACCGGAAGGGTCTTATCTGCGAGTCTAAAGCCTTCGCAACCCCTGAGAGAACACCTTCTAGGTCTCTGTGGTTCACCTTGTCACGGTCGGTGGTACGCCTGGTCTGGACACATCCATAGCTACGAGAAGCCTCGGTAGCCGCCTCAATCTCCAATGCTATGGTTAGTGCATCCACCAACAATTTAGGGCGAGCAAGCCGCACCGCTCTCTGAAGCTCCAAGTCCCTTAATCCGTTAACGAATGCTTGGACTGCTAAGCATTCCAACAAGCTTTCTGGGGCAGATGGATAAGCCAGTCTTACCATCCTCGCAACGTCCGCCTCGAACTCTTGGATAGTCTCTGATGCCTTCTGTTTTCTGTTCTTCAGCTGGGACTGGTACACTTGTTCAAGGTGGGCGTGGCCAAATCGCATCTCTAACCGGCTTATCAACAAGTCAGATCATAGGGGTCGTCAGATTTCAGGGTCTGGAGGACATCCTGAGCTTCCCCTCGGAGGGCTACGGTTAAAGCAATCGCCTTATCTCTAGGGGACCACCCATTAATACTTGCCGCAGCGTTGAATTGTTTGGTAATTTGACCAGGACGACTTACCATCAAAAGTCGGTGGTTTTATTCTGGCTCGGCTCTCTATGATGGCGGGTTCTCGTTCTTCCCCTTCTATCAATGGCTGATGGGCGAGTTGCTTTCTGTCGACTGCCTGTACTTTTTCTTCGAGTCTCCTTTCTAATTTTTCAACCTGCTCTTTAAAAGCGGCAAACCTGTCATTTATGCTATTCATCTCACCCTTCAGCCTATCATTCATTTGGCTAGACAAATTGTTCAACTTGTCATTAATCTCAGCTGAAAAACTTGACTTTAGGCTAGTCATCTTTTCGTTAAGCTCGGCAGACTGGCTGGCCAGTTTGTTATTTATTTCACCAGACAGGTTACTCAGCTTATCATTTATTTCAATAGACAAACTGGAACTAAGACAGGTTATTTTCTCATTAAATTGGTCATTCAACCTATTTATTTCAGCAGATTGGCTGGTCAACTTGTCAGTTAATTCGCCAGACAAATTTGAAAATTTATCATTTATTTCAACCGATTGGCTGGCCAATTTGTCATTTAATTCGCCAGAAAGGTTGGTAAACCTTTCATTCAACCTATTGATTTCAGAAGACAAATTAGAATTTATTTCTGCCGACAAATTATTTAAAACAGCTTTAAAAGAGCTATCCTCAAACTCTACAGTTTCAGGATCTACGCCCTGACTGGAGTAATACTCACGTAAGCGGGCCAACAAGATCGCTTTTGTCCCTGTAGTGTCTAACTCCAGCTCTTTTAATTCCCTCCGCAGCTCCGTAACTTTAAGTTCTCCAATTCGCTTAGCTGGCATTTTTTTTCTTCTTTAAACCCCACACCTGACACCAGTTGTAACGCTTATGTGGGTAACAAATATTTATTTAACTGAAATATACAGTTATCACAATACCAACGAATTATTACAACTTAAACAATTGAGCAGGTTACAAAAATGATAACTTTATCACACACAATCATATGACTTGAGCAACACAGTCAAGACACAGACTTCAACTTCGACTAACTCGTTCAGTCTCTGCCCCTTATATATACCGTAAATAATGGGGCCTGGATCATTCTAGAACAATGTAGGCAGATCTACGTCTCTGTGGACGAGGCCGTAGAATGATCTAGACCCAAACAGTTTGTTCCAACCGCTTATTTTGTTCCAACGAGCGGTCCGGGAGGTTACGCCATATGTTTTTTTTATTTGTTTATCGATTTAACGTTACAATATTTTTTTTATACCTATGTGGGTTTCCATTCCTTTACTAATTAATTATTGTTTTGTTACAGACCAGAGTGACTGGTAGTGTGGAGTTGGTGATACTGCTCAACATTTCGACGCTAAGTTGAAGACTGTGAGTTAGCATAAAATTATTAATTATTTTTTATTTAATTTATATATCTATTTATTTGCTATTTGTTAATAAATAAATAGAATGAAAAGAGTTCGAATTCGAAGATATTTTTCACTATTTAATTCAAGATCTCTTTGGTCGAAGCATGGATAAAGGAAATCTGTTGAACAGATAGCTAGCTGTCTTCGATAAATCTATATCGTAGGATTTCTCAGAAGAAAAATTCTGCTGTGTAGAGATAATATTCCTAGAAGAGCTTCTTTCATAGACCCCACTCTTCTCCTTTGAGCCAAAATAACTATTTACATATTTTCTTCTTCAAAGAAGGGTTTCCTAATGTTGCATCATTATTCAATATGGTCCCTACTTTTCATTTTTATATTATCATGGTATATTATTTGATTTTTTGTATTATTTTGAGCGTTTCGCAAGTTTCCTATAAATAAATTGACTCTCTCCAATCTCAAATATATGTACATGATCTCAGAGCATAAAAAATTGTTTGATGCATGTAACCACGCACCTCACTAGAAATTCATACCCTTCACATCCAAGCATGTTTCTCTGAAAAATGGAGGAAAATTTTATGATAAAAGTAATATTTTGTGCAGTGATCAAAATTCATACAATTTAAGGTGGATTGGGTGTATGAGAACATGAAAGATTCCTCACGTATTTAACAAATTACAGTAGTCTCTCGCTAATTCGAACTAATAGTGTACAGGGGGTGTTCGGATTACCGAAAAATTCGGATTACAGAGGGAAAGTAGGGGAAAATAAATTCATGTAAATTTTATTTTATTAGAACACAAAATATACATTTATACATATTAAAATATTTTTACTTATGTTAACAAATTATTTTTTAAAGAAATCAGTTATTTTTCTTTGTTGCGATTTTTCTAAACTATTTCGGAGTACTTCATCTCGAAGATGACGAAGTAATAAAACTTCTTGCCATGGTACGTTGTTTTCGATGGCCAAATCAATGCAGTAGTTGAAATTTTTTACTGCATCTTCATGCTTCACAATGTGAACCACAGTCTCATCTTCAGTTTCCGATGGCTCCTGAACGGAGCTTTCAATTTCATCATCTGTTTTTAGTGCTACCTCATTTTCTTCACTCCCTTGAATCCAATCATTCACTTCGTGTTCTTCGATTTCAACTTCTGGATTGACAGTCTTTAAAAGTTTTGATATTAAAGCAAGGTTAGACCCAGTTGAAATATCCTCCGTGTATCTTTTCCCCAACAGTTTGTTCCAAGATGCTCTAATAAGGTTTGGTTGTACGGAATCCCGTACAATTGAATTAATTTAGAACTAATCTAAATTAATTAAAAAATAAATTTTGATAAAATGAGAGAGGGGAAAACCCCTGGGCGGCTGTTCGGATTACTGGAGAATTCGGACTATCGAGGTTCGGATTAGCGAGAGACTACTGTATTAGAAAAAATCTGCAAATTGTTTCTTTATTAGAAAAGTTAGACAAGCCTTATGAACTTTTTTGCTGGTTTATTATTTTTAATTATTAAGTAGTTTTTAATGGTCCAACAAGTTGTTGACTGATAATTTTTTGGTTATTTATTTGATGTTATGGCTATTTCTAATATTTTTTTATCTTCTTATCTCGCCCTATTGCTTCATACTGCTCCACACCTTCTTGGAGCGCGTGGGCAGGAGCGGAGACAGAAGATTAAGAGGAGCGAATAAAAGAAAAAAAAATGGTAAATAGAAAGAAAAAAATCTAGTCATTGTGCAATGAGGAAGAGCTCGTTAAGTTGGATACTAAATTGTTTCTAATTGCTCGGTCATTGGGCACTGTAAAACCTATTGTCTGTAATTTGAACTTCCAGACACTGCTGTCATACTCCTGAAGATCATTGTAATGGCCACTCTAATTAAATATGTAATCATCCTACTTAGGTAGGTAGATATGATTTATGATAAAAAAGAATGTGCATATATAGATAGGTCTGGGCTTCCAGCGTAAAGTGAGTTAGGATTTGAGAAAAATTCAAAATTTGGGCTTTTGTAAAATAATTTTTTTATTTAAGTTTATTTAGCACACGACGGTTAGGTAATGTCCTAAACGTTTTAATTTATGAATCAAGGCCTCGTCTTAAAAGTGTTAAAAGTATGCAAAGTTATGTGCAAAAAAATTAAGAAATTATTTCATTTTATATATATTGTATAATTTATGATAATGGTGAAAATTAGATAGAGGGGAGGGCATTTTGACACTCATATTTTTTCATCCGATTTTTTTTTGAGATGTGTGGTACATTTGTGCATACAATTTTAAAATCCATTAACATCACACTCAATTTACTAGGAAAAATTATGTTAGATATGTAAGCATGTTTGATTTTTTTTTTCATTCCTTTTTTATATAAAATCTCACGGTAGGTACTTCTTAGTTTTACCTGAATTTTCTGTTCACCCTTTTTAAATAAAATGGGTATTACGTATTTAAATAAATTTTATATGAAACTGTATACAGAAATTAAAACCTGGTCATTAGTGTTTTGGTTTTTTAATTTTTTTAAGGAGGTAAACTATCTTTTTGTAAAAGAATCTTAAAATGTAAATATCCCAAAAACAGTTTACTTTCGGATAATACAATATGGGATGTTGGTGTTTTTAGAAAATTCCTTTTTTTTTTTTTTTTTTTTAAATCTTTAAATCCAAATACCTCAGAAATAGTTAACTTTCGAATAACACAATATGGGGTGTTATTTTGTTTTTTTCTAAAGAAAATCATAAAATCCAAATTCTTAAAAATATTTAACTTTCGGATAATAAAATATGGGGTAAAAATTATCCCAAATAACCTTCCCTATCACCTCTTATAAGTATCCGAGAAACTGACCATGAAATAGTATAAAAGGGGTATTCAATTGAAAATGTTTAGTATTTGTTTAGAATAACATTTTTAAAAAAAAATAGTTTCGGAACGCCATGATAATTAAATGATGATGATGAATTAAAAGTTAGACACCTCTGCCAGTAACTTTATGCAACAACTCATAAACTAACTTGTCCAGACGCTATTTGTAGGTGAACTAAGTTGAGATGAAAAAGGAACTGGATAAGAGATCTTTCACTGCTGCGTTATATATTATTCATAAGTCTGGTAAAAGTGAAACTTTGTATTTAGTGGTTTATTGAAACTCAGATAAAAAATAACAACAAATTCCAACTTCATTTATTCAAACTTTTTTTCTTTTTTTATGCCTCTCAATTGTTGTAATTTAGAAGTATCCCGTAACTGTTGTAAAGTTATCCAGCCGTTAACTGGAGGCAGTTCAGTGAGTGGTGTTATGTTCCAGGCTGGAGGAGCTGGAGGACCCTCCAGGGGCTGCCGACCTCCTCAGAAAGCTCTTTTATTTTGGTCCCTTCCCGAGAGCTAAAACCGTCGCGATGCAGGTTGTGCTGCACTCTCCCTTTGCATCTAGCAGTACCGCGTCTCAACTTAAAATAGATCCTTTGTCAGTTCCTAGTTTATCCTTAAAAAAGTCTTTATTTAATAAACTTTGTGATTTTTATTGATAACTCAAAAATCACACGAGGCAATCAGAAACTCTTCTGTGAGGTGGATTATCGAATTGGTTCGAAACCGATACAATTCGTACTGAGAGACATTTTTTAAATACGCCACTAATTAAGTACAGGTAACTTTTTTATTTTTTCTCGGAAACTCAAACCATTCTTCATTTTAACCTAGCTTTGCAAACAATGGCAATATAATTATCTTTTTATCTCAAATGAGTTTGTCAGTTTTCTCAGGTCAGGGTTTCACACAAGTGTTCGGACTAGGGCGTCCTTAATATGTTTTTCCGAGCGCTCTTAGAAAATTCTCAAGGCTAACGTAATGCCCTTAATACTGTTTCTTTATTTCGAATAATCATTAATAAATGTGTATATACCTTTTGTGTTTGCGATTTATTATAAAGTGGAAAATTAAAGGCGAAAAGTTTTTTCCTCTTTTTATGGCTCCCTTTATATGTTATAATTTTTCCGAGCACCGTAAAATAGGGTGACATTGTGACTAATGGGGTGACTTTGTGACAAGCCTATTTTTCTACAGTTTTTGAATTTCCCTCCTTAAAAAGAATCAGGAAGTGTAAAGTGTAATAATATTATTAATATAATATTTTCAATGAGAAAATTTCCGGCGCTCCAAGACAAAAACCTCGGCGCACTGTTTGGAAAACTGTACAAAATTGATGCTTGACCAAAATGGTCCGATGAAAATCCAACAGGCTTGTAATAATTATCCTTTCAGGACCACTTAGCAGCTTAACAAGAGATGGATGTAAATTTCAAACACTGCTCAATCTTATAAAAATATTTTCGTTAGAAATCCGACAAGAAATAAAGGGTCCCGTGAAAAAAACGATAGGACTCCAATTTCGAGTGAAACTTTTAAGACATCT
The DNA here is from genome assembly GCA_911387785.2 of Aelia acuminata. Taxonomy (NCBI): domain Eukaryota; kingdom Metazoa; phylum Arthropoda; class Insecta; order Hemiptera; family Pentatomidae; genus Aelia; species Aelia acuminata. The sequence continues at coordinate 122,948,842 of OU426982.1, read as the reverse complement.
GGTTTTTTCATGCTAAGTTTTACGATTAAAAACTTTGATCCTGGGGCGTTCGCAGATAAATGAGCAGCTGCCCCCCCCCCCTCCCTTAAAAATTATGATAGATAAAAGCTGCGAATTTAATAAATTCATTCATTACGTTTTATATAAAAAAATATTTTGTGGCATACTCTCTCGCATCGCATTTGTAAAGAATGTACTTAAAACGAACTTATTATTATAATTCTTGATCCCTTTTTTATTTTTAAATATGTATTATTTAAATAAACGTAGGCAAAATTTTTCTTTTTTAAGCTGGGCCTTTGGTAATCGTTGATAATCTTATTCGTTCGGATGTTCAAAATTCAAATTAAAGAAATTGTATGAAATTCAGTTTGTTTTTAAAACAGAGAAAGAAGCCTTTATCCATCTCTAATGAAGTTTAGTTTTATCGAGTTGTTAAAAGATAAATTAAATATTCGGTCAGGCTCTATGCTGAATTACTCCCTAACATGCAAGGACAAAGTTAAACTAAAGAGTAAACCTCTAGCTCGTGTAAGGTTTACGTTTAAGTCTTTACATGATGAGGTGTTATTAACGTAATGTGGTTCATGGAATGACTGAGATTATTTTAAAAAATCATTAATTTCATCTATTCACTTTATAAGAAACATTTTGAGCTAGTAGTCAGAACATTAATGAAGTTTGCACGTGCATGAATCGACTCAAGAAGATATCAAGTGACGTAGGTCATGGATCGACTGATGCAATTTTTTTTAATGGCGAAGAAAAAAATGGTGACGTGACAAGAAAAGATATTTTATGAAGTCTGCCATTGAAAGCTCGAGTAAACTGCAGATGTCCTCTTCAAATGTGTTTACTTTTAAATTGGGGATCATACAAATTAATAATATGCCTCGATAGGCTTACACAAGATAAAAGTTTTCTAATATTTTTTTTCTTTATATGCCAGGTCATGTATGGAATTCGAGAGAGGTGTAGTTCTAACGGCTAACACCACCTTAATCTAACCAGGGTGGAAAGGTCGTGATTTATTCAGTGGGTCCCAACTCGAGGACGTTAAAGCGGGCTACGCTCTATTACAGTACAATTTTCTACCCTCAACATAAAAACTTTTTTTATTGTCCTCCTCTTCCTCCCCTTTTAAGCTATACGGGGTTTTCCCGGGCCAAGGGAGAGGCCACGAGAGTAATGCCAAATATTATTAAATGTCTCCTTGCCTCGGTTGTTGAACTGGCTGGCTATCTTTGGGTTATCAATCATATGTTGTTGGGAGTAACGCGTATTTGCTGTCGCACATAACACCCTGCCGCAACATGTAACCTATAAACAATCTGCCGTTAAATTTGGTAAAGTGTAAAGTAGTAGTAAAGTACTGGGGAAAGCCCAACGTTTCTCCTTAAGGCCTTTTCCTTTATATTGAAAGGGATTTAGGGCTCTAGAAGCTCCCACATTCCTTACCTATAAAAAAGCAGAGAAATTCTCTCAAAAAGAAGAGTGGTACGTTGTTTACTAACCTCAGATCTGTATCGTTTGCGATACTTTTTGTTTTCATACCGAGATTTCAGTTGATCGTTTTGTTCGCGCGTTAAAGGTCTATATCCTCCGATTTTCCAGGATAACCTCGGACAATAACCGCTGCCGGATCTACGGTGGCAGCTGGGAGGCGGTCATTGCCGCGACCTCTCGCATCTGCTTCCCCGTGACATGAGTCAGTGCTGACTCAGTTCGATTCCCGTTAGGTAGCGAAGTAGTTCGTTACTCTTCTCTTTAGTCCTTTTGTGTTGTCTTCATTAATTCGCAGCCGTCTTAAATTGGTGCGGCGGCTGAGGAAGGTGTGCGTGTGCAGGTGGCTAGTTGCAAGGTGTTGTTTATCTCTTGAATCTTTTTAACCCCATTAGATCTAAGCATAAATATTAATCATGATGAATATTAAACTTATGATTAGTCTCATTTGATCCAAAGGAAGCCTATATATTAAATAATAATTATATTCTCACCTGTGTCCCACATGACCTCTTCTGAATTCTTTCGTTTGCGTTCAATGGCATAACTTCTCACCGGTCATGGACAGGTTTTGACGTCCGAGTCTACTAGAGCTTTGCATTCTCTCTCGAGTTTGAATACTCTGGATTCAAAAATTTGTTGAATAAGACAGATGAAAATTCTATGTGGTGGACCCACTGAATTAATTCCTACCTTCCCATCCTGGTTAGAACTGGTTGGCTACATAGCTACTCTAACCCCCTTATATATCACAGTTTAAATATCATGTAGATATAAAAATAATTTTTTTATACATCCTCACATTAAGGTTTTCTTCAGCCAAATATCTTTTTTAGTTCCTTTTTCCATATCTTCCTGTCCTGTATTTCATCTCTTAAACCATGATCGTAGGGGTCATCTGCGGTGTAGTGGTTAGCATGGCAACCTAGAATACTAAAGGTCGCAGGTAGGCGCCAAGAGGTGGCCTTAGGATTTTTTAATGGGAGTAAAAAATCCTTAGCCATGCCGTCCCTCGGATAGGACGTAAAATGGAGGTCCCGAGCCTATACGATGTCAGGTACTCGTTAAAGATCCCTATCCTGATTATACCTGGATTGTCAAAATTTAGGTATATTGGTAGGAATCTGCTGAATAGGCAAGGAAGCTGGATAGGCAAAATATAGGTAGGAATCCCACTGTAGCATCGTCCGATTAGCCGAGTGGCATAAAGTGACGTTAAACAAACCATGATCGTTCATCCTTTCCTCGACATTTTACAGCACCTTTATTTCTTTGTCTTCCTTCCTCTTCCTAATTTAAAATTCAATTCAATTTTGGTTTAATGGTGATCAATGAGTCCCTCCAAGGTTTTTGTACAAAGCATATATTTCGGACGAACCTATGTTTTCATTATGTTTTCAAAGAAACGAATAATAATAGAAGTCACGAGGTATTCATGGATTCCAGATATAATATGACATTATAAGTTACCCCCAGATTATATAAATGTTTGAAGGACAATTTGAGCAATGATTGCCGCTCTGAGGATGGTTCGTCTGAAATATATGCTTTTTCTAAAAACCTTGGTGGAACCTATTGATCACCTTTATCATTCACCTTTATGATTCATTCAGCCCTAATAACGAAGATGTTCCGAAAAAAACACTATTTCTTCTTTTATCTCCATTGGTAATTATGCATGATTTTCGACGGTAATTAAAAAAATAATGTGTTAGTTGTAATTGGTCGATTAATATACGAATGAGATTTATAAAAATATTTCTCACGAAATGTATAATACTTTATGTTTGTTTGTTTAACGTCCCTTTATGCACTAAGGCTAATCGGACGATGCTACAGTGGAAGTCCTAAATTTTGCCTATCCAGGTATAATTAGGATAGGGATCTTTAACGAGTACCTGACATCATACTGGTTCGGGACCTCCATTTTACGTCCTATCCGAGGGACGGCATAGCCAAGGATTCTTTGCTCCCATTAAAAAATCCTAGGGTTATCGCGGGATGCGAACCTGCGACCTTCAGTATTGCAGGTTTTCATGCTAACCAGTATACCAAAGGTGACCCCTATAATACTTTTTGACTTGCTTATATGCTGTGCATTCTTGAAGGTCATAAAATTCATCATGAGCAATGTTTAGTTGTGGAGACAATATTTTTGTTTACTCCAAATAAACCTGTTGGTACGTGATCAATTAAGGATTTTGCTGAATAGGGAAAAGCGATCTCCTTAATTGAAGTTCTATATTTAGGAATGCTTCCTTTGAGTGCCAAAATATACTAGTATTTTTGGTTTCCTGTTTTAATTGAACCAGTCGTTGTATTCTTGGCTGCATTTACTCTCTGGCGCAATTTTAAGTGATAAAAGCTTGCATCAGTCTGGCTAGATTCATTGGCACAGATTTTCATATTTATCTAATGATAAATGACTACAACCGTATTTGTAATTACAATTATAAAATGTATTTACCTGCATGAAAATAATAAAATTTATTTACATATTACGGCCCCCACATGTTATAGAGGTTCTTGACAGAGATATTTATAAAATTTAAAAAACCAAATAATAACTACTTTCTGAAAGACTAATATTAAATACTAGCATTTTTACCTATTTGGTTCAGTACATTCTGAACTACGAGATTAGCCCCTTATATCTTAGTAATATGGCATGCTTTACATTTTAAGATGCAAAAGTTTTTAATATACTTAGGGGTCCAACAACAAAGCCAAAAAGAAAACGTATTCAAATGATTTTAAGATGTCATGGATTAGTTTTCTTGACCGAACAGAACCTCGACATTATTTTTTTATGCGTTGATTTTTTTTTTTACTATACATCTATTGACATATCTAGTCAGACCCTACTTAGTAAGGCGACTCCGCAAGAGTTGTTTTTTTAGGGTGCCTATTAGTATAATCTTCCCGGTCACCGAATGTTTTAAGTCATAGGCGTCACCAGCACCAAATAATTGGGGGGGCCTCAATATTCTCCTCGATAGGGTAGGTAGAAATTCGAGAGGCTAAAAGTCAAAACAACTGTTGTGACATATAATTCATCCTCCAACGATGTATTTTAATGGTATTTATAGCTACTTAAATCTTGATAATTTATATCTCAGTTAGAACATAGGCAGTTGCAAAGGCTTCATGTTGAAGGATGTGGGCCGAAATTTCTTGATTGAATTTTATTCAAGTTCTGATCCTGATCATACTTCTATTAGCTTCATCGAGTTGATTGAAAGCAATGAATCCAGTAGTATCAAACTGTTTGGTTTAAAAAAGAAATGGAGAACAATTCCGGAGAACAAACATTGTTATTATCATAAAGCAATACAATTCAAGCTGAAATATTATGATATAATTAATCAAATATACATTACGCCTGACGATGCTTTTAAAGAAGCGACACGGCTCCAATTTGAGAAAACAAAGAATCAGATGGAGACATTGGGCATATCAATGTCACATCGATCAATCAAGAATTCCGTAATTAAATTATATTTTATTAAATCTGATTGGTTTAACTTGGACACATTCATAAAATCGTATTATTCTTAAGTTTTTACATTGGGGGAACAGACCTCCTGCCAAAATCCTGACGCCTGTGTCTTAAGTTCACCATAGATTATAACTTATGGGCCGGGATAGCCGAGCGTGTTTGAGCTCGACCACGCTTTAGGCCCGGTGCTCGTGGACGACACTTTTCTGCGATCCGGACTATAAGCGTATAGGCTTGTGGTCAGGGGTACCTGGAGTGTAATGGTATAATCCGGTCGGTCCGTTATACTCCAGGTACACCTGACCACAAGCCTATAGGCTTATAGTCCGGATCGCAGAAAAGTGTCGTCCGTGTGCACCGGGCCTTAGCATGCTCGAGCCGAACGGTAGCGGTTCGAATCCGCCCTGGGGTGGTTGACATATATTTCGTGGAGGCCCCACGGAATAAATCTCGACCATCGTATGCCACACATGTCTAGGTAGGGGTGACAAACAACACAGATTATAACGTATAACCATGGAATAGTAATTTTAGGGAAAACTCTTACAATTTTTATTTTTTGTTTCAATTTGTGCTTCTGTTGTTGATATTTGGTTTATATCCTTGACCTAAATTAATACTAGGGAGTAAAATCAAAGGAAGGCTATTCAAAACACAAATCTGGATTCTATCCCTATTTGAAGTATAGAACAAAAGAGGATGAGTCGATAAAGCCGTACGCTGTGCAGAACTTGTTATCCTTTAAATTTAGAACAAGCTAGAGATTTACTAGCGTACTCCACTTCTCCATTCGGTAGGGGGGGGGGGGGGCCCCACGGAAAACCAGATGTCTTGTTTGCTTTTGGAACATCTAAAAGGGAAGTGTTCGCTAACCCGATGGGTTATTTTTTCTCTTCTTGTTTTTTCCTCCTAGTTTGTTTAGATTATATACCCCGATTCCAAAGTAAACTTCGTTCCTTTTCGTTTCCGTCCGCCATTCACACACACACACACACACACACACACACACACACACACACACACACACACACACACACACACACACACACACACACGTTTCTTCGCACACAAGCTATTTGTTTACTCGATCATTATAGCTGACCTTTTAGAAATAAATGTTATTTATGCTAATAAGTAACATAAATGGGGAAGGGTTTAATGCAGCTCTTTATCTTTTTATTTTCACCCCTTACCTTGATATAAATAATAATAATAATAATAATAATAATAATAACTAATTCAATTAATTTAAATTCTATGCCATGATAACATGAAATTTATTATTATAATATTTAAATATTTTTTAATAAGAAGAGAAAATATTGGCCTTGGCCGGGATTCGAACTAGGATTTCCTTACCACTAGTAAGGTACTCTTGCCACTTGAGCTACCAGGCACTTATCGTGGTCAAGTCAATCCTTTCTCTTCACTGACCACTTTCCCACCGATCTCGTAACTTTTCCCTATTACTAATTTTTGTCCAATTTATTCCCATTCCGGGTTCAAATCCCGGGTCAAGGCCAATCTTTTCTGTACTTATATAAAATATTTAAAAATTATAATAATAATGTTTCTATGGAGATCAATCGTTGCAATACCCACGATGTGTATTGGAAAAATACTTGTAATATTACCATTGAAAAATGTAATTGCTAATAGGCCTGTCCATACAAACATTCTTGAACCTTCAGACATGTTATGTCTCTTCCCCTCTCTTTTGATTTCTAGTTTGAATTGGTAGTTTTTCCGTTCAGGAATAGGTAAACCAAACGTAAAGCTTACTACGCATCCGAAAGAGCACTGAATGTACGTAGTGGAAGTGCTTGTTGGAAAAAATCTTGTATCTTAAATATAACACTTGTAACGAATATTCCAAATCAGAACTATGCGAAAATTATCTGATTAACAATTGACGACTTATTAGTTATGAAAACAAACAATGCTTTTTAAATAATTTATTTTTTGAAGATAAAAGACTGGGCTCCGCCGGGAGTCGAACCCGGGTCCTCCGCGTGACATGCGCAGTATGCTAACCACTGCACCACAGAGCTCGGCTTCAAGCGGAGCCAATCCTTCCTCTTGTGGCTCCGCTTGAAGCCGAGCTCTGTGGTGCAGTGGTTAGCATACTGCGCATGTCACGCGGAGGACCCGGGTTCGACTCCCGGCGGAGCCCAGTCTTTTCTCTTCAAAAAATAAATTATTTAAAATAATTTAAAAAAAGGTGGTTACCCACCAAAATAGATTAAATTAATATCAAACAATGTTTAATGTTTTTTAGCTACTAATAAGACTCATTAAAAGTTAATATTGTGTCTTAGTTACCTCAAATGAATCACGACTAAAAAATTATTAAGATGGATGAGTCAACTTTTTTGCTTTCACTTTTCTATATACGAAATAACTTTTCAGTTGACGGAATGACTAACTATAAATTCAACATTTTGTCGGAAAGCTTTAAATAAACTTTAAACGGGAACCTTTAAATAATATTTCTCGTTAGAAGATTAGTATGTTTTATTTGTATGTATATTTTAGTAAACTGTGACGTAATATTTCTTTCATACTAATCTATATAAATAAAGATGAAATTCTGTTTGTTTGTTTGTTCTTTATAGAAATCCATACTGTTTGTCCTAAATTCTCCAAATTTCGCTCAGTGGTTCTTTGATACCAGGTGCGAACATCTGTCCATATTAAAATTGCATAACTTCAGACTTTATTGTTATGAAAATCGTTTTGATCTCGCTTTAAATTGGTTTTTACGAAATCGACCGATTTTTTTTTACAAAGAAAAATACTACTAAAAGTTCTTCACTAAAAAACATGTTGAAATTCGAGTTAGTCATTCTTTCAAGAGAAAGTATCACGATCGTCAAAAAATTTGAGTTCCTGTTTTAAACGGAAATAGACATTTTGGGGCGCCCTGAGTTCTAACAAGCAACCGGCTCTTAATACTTATACGTTTTGTTCATTTTTTAATCTGGACTCAATAAAAAAAAATCTCTTCTCTGTAAACTATAAACAACATATTATTTTAGGTATCAATTTGAGTATGAGGTCACCAGTGGTGTTTTGGATAAGGTAGCAGCTTGCAGTACTAAAGGCCGCGGGTTCGAATCCCGCGAAGTGGCTCCAGGACTTTTTAAAAGGAGTGAAAATTCTTTGGCTAAGCCGTTCTTCCGATATGACGTACAATGGAAGTTCCGAACCTGTGCGATGCCAGGTCCTCGGTAAAGAACCCTATCTTAATTATACCTGGATAGGAAAAATTTATGACTGCCACTGTAGAATTGTCCGATTTGCATCAATAGCATAAACAGATGTTAAATAAATTGGACAATGGTTTTCAAGTAGGTGTGATAAAAGTGATATTATTTATAGAAACAATATTTAGTAAATGCATGTACTTTTATTAAAAATGTTTTCCGCTAGGTATACGTTTAGCAAATAATCTCTAATTGGGGTACCTAACCCGGGAATTCACGCCACTAGCCTTCAAATAGGGTTTGGTACATCTATGAAACCCTCTAACGTCTTTTAAAATGTTAGCTTGAAACACAAGTACTCATTTATGAAGCTTGGTGATGTTGAAGGAAATAGTTTGTCCCTAATGGAGAACGATGATTTAAATCTCAATTGCTCTGGCTCATTGGGATGATGAAACTGGAGAGGAAACTCGGCAATGGTCTCTCCGCGAACTTAGCTCACGTCTTACTTGGAAAACTCTTGGTTTTTCCTCATGATTCACATATCATGTTTCGTATGTTCGTACTAATAGCAGTTCAGTTTTACTCCGGTTACGGGATATTGTGTACGCGCACGATCTGTTACATATGCCTTTATCTATGAAAGGTAAGACATTATTATTTTTTATATTTTAATAATTAGTCTGAAAGTGGTATTTATCCATGTATTAATTATTTAATAGATTAATCTATATTTGATGATGAACAGTTTATTCATTACTATGTATAACGATCTAACAGACCTCTGCGTGTTGAAACTCACGGAATTAGTTCTCTCGTCCATCTTCTTTTTATCCTCAACTAGAGCTATACCTATATAGAGGTTAATGGTATGTTTTTATAAACATGTATTTCACAATAATGAGGATATTTTTTAATTAACGTTCGGTTATTAGCTCATGACTACAATATGTCTGGTTATTACCATATGGTATTTAATGCTTTAATAAAGGTCATTAATTAATCTGTAAATAAACGTTCAAGAATTGTTTTTTGTAAAAAAAATCTCAGTGAACAGTGTGTTAGTTGATTAATTTTTAAGTCGCTATTTTGAGTTTCGTTTTTTTTTAAATTACACTATTTAGAATTATTACAAATATGGTATATAAGAAATATGTTGTTTGTTTTTTTCTCGTTTAAAAGTGTGTATTTACTCTTTCATCGAACATTGGTTGTTGTTTTTTAAGTTTTTTAAAGGCCTATTTACACACATCAGTGACGGCACAGTGACGGTACCTGTCAGTGATTCAACTTCCTGTAATCTTTCAGCTCCTTCGATTCACACACAACCTTAACGTCACCGGCACCAGTCAGTACTTTTTTCACCTAAAAATTACGTTCATTGTTGTTAAATATGCCCAGATTTTCTAAAAAAGAGTTACTAATGATAGCACTTATTCTGGATGAAGAGGGGGAACAACTAGTTAGGAAACAGTGGGTTTACCAGGCTTGGAGAAAAAGACAAACAGAAGGAGAATTTGCAACACTCTATAAGGAATTGATGGACGATGGAGCAAAGTTTTACGAACATTTTAGAATGTCTGAAAATGCATTCAATATTCTCTTATGGAAACTGTTATTATTTTTTTATAGCAAAAATAGTTATAGCTACCCTCCTCATGTAGAATCGAATAGTGGGAACCGCGCACTTCAAAATTTAGAATCACAAGGTGGGAATGCAACATTACACGCATTTCGAGTGAGAGAAATATTCACAAATATTTCAATTCTGAAGCTGGAGCTCTTCCTTGGTAATAAATATAAAAAATAAAATGCTAAGCAGGAATGCAACATTAAGCGCATTCCATCGAGAGAATAATTTACAGAATGTTTCATTTCAATTTTTTCAAAACTTATTATTCAGTGATTATGTTTTTCACATCATTGTGACTAAAAATGCCAAGGTTTCTGAACATTAGTATTTAAGTAAAAAATCCTAGAAGGGCAATTTGCATGGAACATTTGGAATATCAAACGCTACCTATCTTACTATACTATAAATACAATTTGTCCTAGAATGAGGAATCTTGTACCATATTTTTATAATTGCAAGGGCTTTAATTTAGCATATAACTAGTTCGCAGTACTTAAAAGTTTAACTTTTTTTAGAAACAAATAATTATTTTATAAACAATCCAAAATCGGATTTTAAAATATATACATTATTCAGATTGGTACAATGAAAATTTTTAATCTTTCTAGGACAAATAGTATTTGAGCTATGTGCGTTTACATGTTTTAAAAATTGCAATTCTTCGATTTTAATCAAAACAAAACAATGGTAATATATTTTATAAGAAATATGAAATATAAATAGTAATTTATGTTTGTTATTTTACAAGCTAGTATTGACTCATTTTAAAAATTCATAAAGATCTGCATGAATCAAAGACCCATTGGGCTTGTTTGTAAATCTAAACATTAAAATGATATAGGATTTTGGTTATAGAATGTGATTACGTTAAATTGAATTTTTTTTTTAGAAATAAATTAATTCAGTGTTATATATAACTATAAACAACTTTAAAGAAATTAGACAAATACAAATTTGTATTTACTTACCAGTTGTTTTCATTTCCTCTCCAATTTTATCCCAAATAGTGTTTTTGAATTCAGTGTCCATGTATCTTGGGTTTGAGAGATCGTACAGCACAGGATACAACCGCACCAAATCAATGAGTTTTTCGTCATTCATCTTATTTTAATGAAAATCACTGTTTGAATCCGTCAGTGAAAAAATAAAAATATCGGTGAGGACTAACCTGAAATATCACCGATGGATCACTGACGGGGCACTGTCTCACTGATACGGTACTGTGCCGGTTGTGTGGAAACAGACCCATCTGAAATACATGGAAGAATATCTTAAAATAAGCCGGACGGATTATTTCCGGTGCCGTCACTGATGTGTGTGAATAGGCCTTTAACGTCCATTTTTATGCTACTAAGGCTAATCGGACGATGCTACAGTGGGAGTCCTAAATTTTGCCTTTCCAGGTATATCTTTTCTGTACTTCTTTTACGAGTACCTGACATCGTTCAGGCTTGGGACCTCCATTTTACATCCTATCCAAGGGACGGCATTGCCAAGGATTGTTTAACTCCTATTGAAAAACCTCACGGCGATCTCGGGACGCGAACCCACTACTTTTAGTATTGTAGGTTGCAATGCATACCACTACACCACAGGTGACCCTATCGAACATAGGTGAAAAACCAAAACTGAAGTGTAAAAGTGACTTAAACATGTATTCCCTGTCGTGCTTTTGTTGCTTTTATTCAGTGTCGTTGAGCTAAGGATATTTTTTTTTTTTTTAAGAGGGACCTATATTTATCATAATTAGCGACGTGTGATGGGCTTAGAGATAAATGGGCATTTCAGTTGACAGAATAACTTACTCCAATTTCAATATTTTTCTTCATATAACTTGTCTTAACTTACCTCACTTAGGAAAATTCTTACTTTTTTATTTTATATGCATATTTTTGTAAACCGTTGTAGTTGGATATTTCTGTCATAACTTCACAAAAAGTAGAAAAAATATAAAATCTCATTTTTGAACAAATCTTTGGTGTCACGTCACGGCACATATTCACCTCAAATACCTGAGTTTTTCGTAAGACAAATCGTTTCTGAGCTAGTCTGTCATACACAGATATAAACACACAGGGCTCGGTTATTTTCCAAAGAGAATGTTATTAAAAGTGCTGTTCTGAAAAAAAAATAGATATTTTAGTTGGCCATTCTGGTAACTGAACGGCTCGAATAGTAAAGTGAGAACTCAAACTATTTCAATGCCAGCCATGTTTTGTTTTCGAACATCCTAAATACACCCTAAAAAATAATCCATTCTTAGTTCGCTTTTTAATTTGTAATCGAGTTCTGCTCGGCGTAAACATTATACTTAATTCTTCATTAAATACTCGTTCAAAATAGACAAGAATTGGAAGAAGCTCCAATGTGTGGAGTTCTAGATCTGTGTTTTTTTTTTATATATGTATATACATAAATAAGTCTTTATCTTTAAATATGTTGTTTAGGACAAGAAACTATATAAAAATAGATATTTTTTCTGGTTTAAAATATAAACTTTACTAGAATTCGAGGAGGCTATTCGGTGGGTTGTACATATAGAGAGGGGCTTGGATCCGTTTTGGTTTAGCAAGCATCCACAATGCTCTAGTAGGCACTGACAGTTGAACAGGTGCTAGCACGTAAGATATATGTCATAGTGGTTTTGTTTTTATTGCTATTATACCCGGTGGTTTATTGTGCGGGTCTAACTGCACCCCACAATGTATAGAGCTGTTCTGTTCTATCGATTCTATTCCTTTTCGATTTATATCTCTTTTTATAACAGTAATATATAACGATATATATATATATATATATATATATATAACGTTTATGGTAAATAAACGTTAATTACGTAAAATATATGTTTTACTTAGGTGACTTATGAGATTTCTTTATGGCGATGTTATACTGAAGAAATATAAGGAACATGGAAAAGCACCTGAATTAATTTCCGAATTGTATATAAAAAATCTGGTGCGTGCACGCAACACACAACTTTCACTTACCAACTTACTTAGATTAGAAATTAATGCGTTTTGTTAATTGCCACTTCTCAAATGAACAGAACGGTTTTAATAATGAAAAATGGTCTGTCATTAAAGGCTTACTCCGCAAGCGTGGGCTCAACGAGTTTTATGAGTTGACTGAATATTTTTCTTTTTTTCTCCTCTTTATGTTTTCTTTATTTTTATCATATCTCATATTTATCCATTTCTTATTTTTAGGCCTAACTAGAGATAGTTAATTTCTCCATGTAAACAAAAACAAAGTACTTTATAAGAAAGAAACAACCAAACAAAAAAGCCCCCCCCCCCCCCAAAAAAAAAGCCCCCTCAGAACATTTTAATAATGATAAAGCTTTCCTGATATTAAAGAAAACCTAATTTTTATTAAACATGACGAGTTTGATAAAACTTGTTAAAGCCGTTTTTGAGTTAATCGAAAAAAAGGTAAAAATTGGAAAAAAGGTCATGAAATAAATTGCCCCCTCAGTTGGACCAATTTTGATGAAATGTTGGCTTTTAAATATTTGTTATATACACATCAAATACCCCGTCTCTTCAAAATCGTTAAAGCCGTTTTTGAATAAATAAAAAATATGTACATGTGAAATTAGTACAAAATTTATTAAGTAAAGTCCCCCCTCCGGTTGGTCAATTTTGATGAAATTTTTACAGTCGTATCTCGGGCATATACATACATCATATACCCAGTTTGATCAAAATCGTTAAAGCCTTTTTTGAGTAAATAAAAAAAACACGTGAAAATGATACAAAATTTATTAAGTAAAGTCCCCCCTCCGGTTAATCAATTTTGATGAAATTTTTACAGTCCTATCTCGGGCATATAAATAGATCAAATACTCAGTTTAATCAAAATGGTTAGAGCCGTTTTTGAGAAAATCGAAAAAAACTTAAAAAGTTTCTAAATAAAGTACCCCCTCCCTTTGAGCAATTTTGATGAAATTTTTGCTGTCACATGCGGGCATATACATACGCTAAATACCCAATTTCAGATTCGCAGGGTTTATAGTTTTTGAGCTAGTCTTTTTACACACACACACACACACACACACACACACACACACACAGACACACAGACCATTTCGCGGGATTTGGTTAATTGGACTCAGGGGACCCTAAAACGTGTATTTCCGTTGAAAACCGGAAGTCGAAATTTTTCAAGATCGCAATACTTCCACTTACTATATATTTCATATATAGGTAAGTGAAAGTAAAAATAATAAATATATTATATAGAATGGTTTGACAATTGAAGTAAACGGTTGCGGTGCAGCGAAATTATAAAAAAAAGTTAAACAAATTGTGAAAAAAATTGTATCGATTAATCGTGATTAAAAATGTGCAATAACTGTATATATTTAACATATACTGTATAATTGCACATGTATATACCTATAAATACATAGCGCCAAAGAAAAATGTCTATTCTTTATAAAAAGGATTCATATTATGAGTTTTAGGTCTCTGGTCTATTTGGTATGCGAATTATTCAAATATGCTATCTGCTATATTAAAAAGAAATTAGGTTTTTTTTTTAATGAACTCCCTCATCTTTCTAAAGGCGCAATAAGATTTTTAAATACATGGCTGAGGTTTATTCTCTTTTTTTTTTCTAAAACGAATAAATAAGTAAAAATTATCAGTTTAAGAGCTGTTTTGTAAATTCTGTTGAAAAGAGATATATAATTAATAAACTCAACAAGATGTTAAAAATGTCCTTAAAGACATAAATTATTGAAATCGATTGATTGACTAGGATCGTTAGAAAAACAAACTAGGAAGTGAGAGGACACTGACACCGATCGATGTTATCGCATTATTAAGCGAAGCCGCGGTTAATCAGGATTTTACCTTCCATCTCATTTACATTTCTTCCTCCATTCGTCCTTTCTTTTCTCATCCTCTTCCGCCAAGCGGCAATTATCCTCGTTCCGGTCCAACTCCCGAATGAGAGTAGGATCTGGTATTCAACGAACGGGTTTGAAGGCCTCGGGTTTGGAACTATCTAAAGAGTGGATGGGAAAAAGGTTTTGCGAGCTATTTCAGCGATGGTAAAAAACACAAAAAAGTTTTTGGCCGGTTTTAGATCCATGTTTTAAGTTACCATTGTCATCGGCTATTTTTATATTATTAAAAAAAAAAAAAGTTCATTCGACTAAAACTTGATATAATATCAAAACAATCTGGTGCGTGCTCGCAACACACAACTTTCGCTTACCAACTTAAAGATTAGAAATTAATGCGTTTTGTTAATTGCCACTTCTCAAATGAACAGAACGGCTTTAATTATGAACAATGGTCTGTCATTAAAGGCGTACTCCGCATGCGTGGGCTCAACGAGTTTTATGAGTTGACTGAATATTTTTCTTTTTTTCTCCTCTTTATGTTTTCTTTATTTTTATCATATCTCATATTTAGCCATTTCTTATTTTTAGGCGTAACGAGAGACAGTTAATTTCACCATGTAAACATAAACAATGGTACTTTATAAGAAAGAAACCAACAAACAAAAAAGGCCCCCCCCCCCAAAAAAAATTCGGTGCCTCTTGAGTACAAGTTTTTTTTATTTTTATTTTTTTTTATTTATTTTTTAAATAAATGGACATATTTATATTTATTGAATATTAGATTATATGTTTATTATATTCATATATAATCTACTTTAAAAAAAAATCTGGTGCGTGCGCGCAACACACAACTTTCACTTACCAACTTACTTAGATAAGAAATTGACTTGTTTTGTTAAATATCATTTCCCGAAGTCACACATTTTTCTACATTCATATCTTATTTTTATTAATCGTTAAAGCCGTTTTTGAGTAAATAAAAAACCCCGTGAAAATGATACAAAATTTATATAAATTTTGATGAAATGTTGGCTATCACATATTTGGCATATACATACATCAAATACCCAGTTTGGTCACAATCGAGAAAGCCGTTTTTGAGTAAATAAAAAAAGCACGTAAAAATGATACAAAATTTATTAAGTAAAGTGCCCCCTGCGGTTGATCAATTTTGATTAAATTTTTACAGACATATCTCGGGCATATAAATACATCAAATACTAAGTTTAATCAAAATTTTTATAGCCGTTTTTGAGAAAATCAAAAAAACACGTGAAAATGTTACAAAATTTATTAAGTAAAGTCCCCCCTCCGGTTAATCAATTTTGATGAAATTTTTACAGTCATATCTCGGGCATATAAATACATCAAATACCCAGTTTGATCAAAATCGTTAAAGCCGATTTAGAGTAAATAAAAAAAACACGTGAAAATGTTACAAAATTTATTAAGTAAAGTCCCCCCTCCGGTTATTCAATTTTGATGAAATTTTTACAGTCATATCTCAGGCATACAAATAGATGAAATACTCAGTTTAATCAAAATCGTTAGAGCCGTTTTTGAGAAAATCGAAAAAAACCTAAAAAGTTATTAAGTAAAGTACCCCCTCCCTTTAAGTAATTTTGATGAAATTTATGCTGTCACATCGCGGGCATATACCTACACTAAATACCCAATTTCAAGATCGCACGGTTTATAGTTTTTGAGCTAGTCTGTTCACATACACACACACACACACACACAGACACACACACACACAGACCATTTCGCGGGACTTGGTCATTTCGACTCAGGGGACCCCAAAACGTGTATTTCCGTTGAAAACCGGAAGTCGAATTTTTTCACGATCGCAATACTTCCACTTACTATATATTTCATATATAGGTAAGTGAAAGTAAAAAATGGAAAGCCTTTGGCATATAAATTTTAAAGTGGACTGCATAAAATAAAAAGTAATGAGTTTTAATAATTTTTTATTTAACAACAGCTTCTTGAAACAACAAAATTAATGAAAATTGCTTTGGGACTCATCAGCTTTCGACTTCAAATGGACTGAACTTCTTTCTTCTTATTCGTAATCTTGATAAGGTAATGGCCTCTTCGATGTCCCTAAATTTTCAATAAAACCAATGGTTACTCATGATAATATTTGAAGAAATTATTTTAAAATTTGTGCTCAACTGAACATAAGCAAGTACAAAGACTGAACGACTTCAAAAGAATTTCTATATATATATGACACACGGGAAAAAAAAACAATTGACAATCAAAATCATATGGTCCGACAGAGCCGGACCAACTGTATAATTCTTAAAAATTATTTGTGTTAATTACAAAATCTGATCACATTATTTCTTTCCAAAAGAAATATAAACTTTTATTGACACAACATTATCACGTACACTATCCATTATTTCTATTAATATACCTGATGTGAATTGCGATAAGAAATAATGAGAGTTGTAACACAAGAACACTTACATGAGGAAAGCATGTTTTTACTAAGGCTCTGATTTCAATAAAAAATAGGTTTTTTGCTAAGCATTATTTTTTCTAGGACATCTTACTTATCGTTTTGGAAAATCAACTTTTTTTTTTTACTTTCACTTACCTATATATGAAATATTTAGTAAGGAAAAGTATTGCGATCGTGAAAAATTTCGACTTCCGGTTTTCAACGGAAATACACGTTTTGGGGCCCCCTGAGTCTAAATAACCAAGTCCTGCGAAATGGTCCGTGTGTGTGAATAGACTAGCTCAAAAACTATAATCAGTACGTACCTGATATTGTATATTTGATGTATACATATGTCCCATTGTGACAGCAAAAATTTCATCAAAATTGATCAAACGCAGGGGGCACTTTATTTCATATCTTTTTTCCCCATGTTTACGTTTTTTTTCGATTTTCTCAAAAATAGCTCTAACGATTTTAATTAAACTCGTTGTGTTTAATGAGAAATAAGTATTCTATAATATCATGTTAGCTTTATCATTATTAAAATGTTCTGAGGGGGCATAAATGGGGAAGGGGCCTTTTTTTGTGTTCCTATAAAGTACCTTTGTTTTGGTTGAAATGGAGAAATTATCTGTTCCTCGCTTTGTCTAATAATAAGGAATGTCTAACTATGAAATATGAAAAAAATCAAAGGAACGTATACAGGAGAAAAAAGAAAAATATTCCATCAACTTATAAAACACATTGATTATAATTATATAAAATTTTCAACAACTACATAGAGCATTATAAAATCAGACTTGGAGTGTTATGCTTGCATTGCCGAATTATCACCAGTAAAAACCATTATTTAATAATAATAAAAAAAATAGTGTACTTTAAAGAGAAAATATAAACAAAAATAAGTAAATAAATGTGGAGAAATGTGTGACTTTGAGAAATGGCATTGAACAAAACTCGTCAATTTCTAATCAAAGTAAGTAGCGCGCATCGCACACGATTTTTATTTTTCTATTATGTGATCTCTAAGGTTTTTTTCTATTTATAATTCTGGAAACATATTGCTTTTAAACGTTTTTCAATAAGCGTCCTGTGACATCCTTTCCCAGAATCTAAGCTAATAAAAATGAAATTATAATTTTTTTTCTTTCCGAAAATAATAGTGGCCCGTCTAGGGATAAGAGGTAGAAGACGGGGTTAAACGAAGCATGGAAGGGACTTAATAAGGTTCGACGTTTCATCAGAAGGGAGGAGCTATTTCAAGTCCCTTCTCTAAACTAATCATCTTCCAAATATCGGTGGATAAATTTAGACGCTTCTGTTCGCTTAGTTGCCTGTCGAGTTTTATTTCTTTTTATTATTTTTTTTTTTTTTTCATCGAGCTTCAGATCAAATATTTTGAACAAGGTTGAAGGGAAAGAAATTGAAAAAAAAAAATAGTCCAAAAAATACGCGGATAATTTATGTATAAAAAAAGGAAAAAATCGTGTATGAATTATTAGTCTATGGCTTACCAGTCTTGAGAAAATTAGTTTTCTTGAAAACTCAAAAATCGGCCTGAAAGGTGAAACAAAAAGGCTGCCAATTTGAAACGGTTGACCCTAAATTTTTTTTAAAAATTGTTTTGAACTACTGATTCCATACGTAATTGGTGGTGAAATTATAATTTTTTTCTAAAATGATCGAGCAACCACCTTTGGACCACTTGATATGAATTGACCCTATAGTGAATGATGGTCCTTCTTAAATAACATATTCACAAATTCAGCAAAGTTTCGGTGTTTTCTCCTCCGTTACGCGGAGGAGCACATTTAAATATATTTTTAATTTAACTTAGAATCTCCTGTATCTTGACGGTTCTAGACGGAAGTCCAGTTATGGTGATGACTGGGTTAGGTTATATAGCTATATTAGTGAGGCCTATAGATACAGAAAGCAACTTATTACAGAATTTAACTATTATTGATTGGCAAAATTCAATTTATCATTTATTTATCTTAATGAAGGGTAAATATCAAAGGTGTGGTATTTAAGTAATCATTCTTTTTTATATATTTGTAAATACTATATAACTATGAAATAGGAGCTATTAGTGTCTTTACCGTAATTGTATTGAGCCGTATTTGCATATCTCTTCATTCAATATTTCACAATGTTTGTTTGTTTTATTTTCGTGTTTATCTCATTTATAATGTAATATAATTTGTGTTAAATATTCTACGTTAGACGGACCCCAAGAGACGGACCATTAGTCCATCGCGGAAGTTCTTGTACATAATCATTGTAAATAATGTAATTATAGAAAAATAAAACCATTCATTCATTCATTCATCTCCACTATTAAATATTTTTTTTCGTTTAATAATAACAGCTAATAAAAAGGATTCTAGCTAGATGTGGCGAGCACATGTATTTTGGTATAGCTTTTAATGTTGTTGTTAATGGGGTAAATGCCCTTTAAAATAAAATGTCTTAATTTTTTTTTCATAAAGCAATCATATCGTATTTATGTAAATTACCACGCAAAGTATTTAATGGAATATAATATATAATTAATAATGCCTTCTCCAGTCTCCAGTCAAAAGTCAATAGTCGGAGGGTTCCCGACTTGAGAAGGAAAGCAAAGCTTGTATTTGATGAAATCGCTGCTGCATAACTAATTGTATTACTCACGGCACTATTGCTATACTTGACCCGCATAACAACATCCAACCCGGCTCTGTCAAGGTTCCTTTCCTTGTTATGCTCCAAATTAATTTATTGTATTTTATCAACAATATTAATATCATGTGAAGTAATTTTTATTTCAAGTAATACAAGATATACGGTTTAAAAAAAAAATATATACTATAACCCCATTTATATCTATATAAATAAAGTTGAAATTCTGTTTGTTTGTTTGTTTATTTGTTCTTTATAGAAATCCATACCGTTTGTCCTAAATTCTCCAAATTTCGGTCAGTGGTTCTTTGATACCAGGCGTGAACACCTGTCCAAATTAAAATTGCATAACTTCAGCCGATCTTCAGCTGATATTCTTTATTCTCCAAATTTCGCTAAGTAGTTCTTTCAGACCAGGTGCGAACACCTGATCATATTAACATTGCATAACTTCAGCCGATCTTCAGCTGATATTCTTTATTGTTGTAAAAATCATAATTATCTTACTTTACAATGTTTTTTTTTTTACGGAATCGACCGTTTCTTTAGAAAAATGTAATTCCCTGTGTGAAACCGGGATATATATTTATAAAGATGAAATTCTGTTTGTTCTTTGTAGAAATCCATACCGTTTGTCCTAAATTCCCCAAATTTCGCTCAGTGGTTCTTTCATACCAGGTGCAAACACCTGTCCGTATTAAAATTGCATAACTTCAGTCGATCTCTTGGTATATTCTTTATTGTTATAATCATCGTTTTGATCTCGCTTTACATTGGTTTTTACAAAATCGACCGCTTGAGTCGATAAAAGTCTCAGTTTATAGATTTAAAAAATGAAATTCTCCGGGTGAAACCGGGATATACAGCTAGTTTAATATAAACTATAAATATACCATTTGGATTAGGTTTCATTATTAATTTCTTGATGTACTCCTGTCAGTAATTACTTTCATAAGTCATATTGAATTGTTATGTCGTATTAACGAAAATATCTATCATATACATACGATTTAATAGAAATTTCAAATGAGGAAATAAAATGTTTGGAAAAATTAATAATATAAAAAAATCATAAATTCTTAAAATAAATAAATAAAATGCAACTATTGACAAAAATCAAACTTAAACGTTAAAAGCGAATGTTAGTATTGAAATGTTGATGTACTTATTTTTTTTAATAAAAAAAACTACTTATAATATTGTTTGAAAAAGATTAAAAATTAAAAATATTGAATAAAATAAATATATCTTTTTTTTTTGTTCGATGCCATGGCCGGAATTCGACCCCGGGAATCTGCATCTCTGTCGCAGCGCTCTTAACCATTGAGAAACCTCCTCTTTTAAACCCTATTGAAGACATTTTTATTTTCAGATAAAATTATTTGATAAATATTAAATAATAATAAATAAATATGAAACAAAATATAAGAAAAATAAATATAACTTTATTTAACAAAAAATAACTACTTTTAGCAGTTTTTAGAGAAAGATTTGATACTGAAAATAGTATTAATGCTATTAATTTGTAAACCAGGTAAATATTAATACTTAATTTTCTTGAGTTTGGAAGTTATTCCCTTATTCATTATAGTAAATGCATCTTCGCTGTTTAATTTCATCTTGTTATAAATGTTTTTTTGTTTCTTTTTTATTTACAATATTCTGAAATGCTTAACATTTGCTTGGTGATAAATCATGATGTTACAGTTCTCCGCCAAAATATTGAAAATCAGACACATCTACCTGAAATTTCGTTAAAGGCACTGGACATGAATATTGTTTTTTTCAAAATTAACAACGAAACATAATGTTTCCTACTCTTTCTTTGAGGTTTTGAGATCCAAACATAGTGTAAATCAATATTTGGAAAATTTCCCTTCAGTTCATTATTAAATTCTCTCTCACTCCAAACTTTAAACGCGAAATTAGATTGGATATAGTACGTTTTGAGAGGTTAAGAATATACCATTTCAAAGAAGATGCCTCAATGGTATGTGGAACATAAAAAATTACGAAAATGGATTTGGCCCCTTTACCACATTCAGACCTCAATGGTTAAATTTTAATCTTCCTATTAAATCATGAAATATTTTAGAGATATTGTTGGAATATTCTGTCTGTTAAGATTTTTGTGTCCTTTCGCTCAGTGGTTCTTTGATACCTGGTGCGAACACCTGTCCTCATTAAAATTGCATAACTTCAGGCGATCTCTGGGTATATTCTTTATTGTTATAAAATTCGTCATGATCTCGCTTTACAATGTTGTTTTTTTTACGAAATCGACCGTTTGAGTCGAAAAACGGCCTAAAAAATCATTTTATAGATTTTGAAGAGGCCAACTAGGCCCAGTAAGACCGTCCCTTGGCAGGCATCGAGTTCTGGGATTTTTAAACCAAATGTTTTTTTTTTAACATTACAATACGTTTATTTACATGTATGGTGAATTTATTTTTTAAAAATGCCTCCTAAGAAGCGAGCTTCAATAGGAGTAGTGAGCTCAAAAGCTAAAAAACAACGTCAAATAGGAGCAGCTGAAACTCTTGACGAACTTCAAAATAGGATTGAACAAAAGAGGCTTATTAGATAGGCAGAATCGCGGTAAACTGAGCATATTAAAATTGCATAACTTCAACTAATCTCTGGGTATATTCTTTATTGTTATAAAAATTGTTATGATCTCGCTTTACATTGGTTTTTACAAAATAGACAGTTTGAGACGTCGAAAAAAGAAATTCCCCGGGTGAAACCGTGATATACAGCTAGTAATAAATATATTCATGATTTAAACAATGATTTTTATACTTTTTATTATGATAACAATGATTTGATTTGTGATAGATACGAAACGAGAATAACCATGGCAAAGCCCAACGCTGTTACTAAGCTCGAAAACTCAAGGTCTTTTGAAGTATTATCCACCCTCCCTGAATTACCCTTTATCATTGTTTCCTTTCTTACATAGTTTATCGCTTATTTTCTTCTTATCTCTGTAGTTACATGCTATGTACTAGTCACGAGACTTGCTGTAATTATGTGCTTGACTAGGGAGCATTATTTCTTTTCTCGGATCTTTATCAAAACTTAAATATTCTTGTGCTGGACGTTGGGCGTATGTTTGTGTAACAAACATTTTCTTTTGAAATTTAATGTCATCTCTCATTATCATTACAGGATAATTATTACTGAACTGTTGAGTTTTTACTGAACCACTCTGGTCAAGTATCGATTTTATATATTGTTAAGTTTATATCGAAGAATAAAGAATAAAATATACAAAGTAGATCTTTAGTTAAATTGCCACAATCTGTTTGTGCATCGACTCAAAAACTATTATTCGCTTTCTTTTGGGTCAGCATCCTAGTTTTTTTGTCGGCTGTATCCCTATATCAGGTCGTAATTTATCTCAGTTCACTTAATTTATGAAAGGCTAACCGGAGTAGGGCGATTTTCGATGCAACAAAAAATATTGTTATATAATTTTGTTTTTTTTACAACCATAATACAGCATTTCTCACTTTCTTAATCTAAATAAATAATAAAACCTTTACCACTACAAAACCATGAATGCTATTGGATTCAGTACTGTTTCTTGGTCAGCGGTCGGACAAGGAGGTGATTTGACCTTGATCACGCTCAACCTCCAAGCTTTCTCTATTAATTTTTCAATTAAAGTTGCCCACTTAATTGAGGCTGGTTTTGTCCACGAGACGAACTGTTGCAGAATATTAAAGATACCCTACCAAGCCAATAATTAGCAAATTAATTTTCAGAAATGTAAATAATGTAAATATGACCCGCATATTTTTTTCAATGAAAAAAAAAATTGATCAAGGGACAAATACAATGAGTAATAGGTGATTTATCGTTGATTGAATTCAGTCTTCGATTTGAATAGGCCAACAAAATTAATAGAACGAGACTTTGCATTCTCATTCAGTGTTGAGTGTTTTAAAAAATCTGAAATGAATTATAAATAAAAGCATTTCAATACTTTCCATTTTATTTTTTTACTTACAATATTCATTTTTACCTGTCAAAAATTAGGAAAAAATGAGCAAATGTGTTGGTGTCAATTGAGGAAATGAGGCATGGGTTAGGAAAGAACCCAGTAGCACCTCTTCCCTGGTTAGATTCAGTTACCTTGGTTTTATAAGTGAGATCTCTCATCCAGCTCTTTTTTATTATCTTTCTCTACTTCAGTGATGCTTCATCCATATTTCTTTTTTAAATGTAAGTATGTCTGTTTAAATAAGTTTTAAAAACCTTGTAGAGGGTCATTAGATGTTGACCAACACTTTTGTAATCATTTTAATGGAATCTTTGAATTTCATGTGGGAGGGTACTTTTTTATGTACCGTTTATACTTTATTTTATAACTTTTTACGTTTTTGTCTGTTTTTTCAAAAACGGCTCTAACGATTTTGATTAAACTGAGTATTTGATGTATTAATATGCCAAAGATGTGACAGCCAACATTTCATCAAAATTGGTCTAACGGAGGGGCACTTCATTTCATAACTTTGTTTCCAATTTCTACCTTTTTTTCGATTATCTCAAAAACGGCTTTAATGATTTTGATCAAATTCGTCACGTTTAATGAAAATTAGGTGTTCTTTAATATCAGGTAAGCTTTGTCATTATTAAAATGTTCTGAGTGGGCTTAAATGGGTAATGGGCCTTTTTTGTTTTCCTATAAAGTATCTTTGTTTTTGTGTATATGGAGAAATTAACTGTCTTTGGTTACGACTAAAAATAAGTAATGGCTAAATATGAAATATAAAAAAATCAAGTAAACATAAAGAGGAGAAAAAAGAAAAATATTTCGTCAACTCATAAAACACGTTGAGCCAATAGGTGCGCAGTACGCCTTTAATGACAGACCATTGTTCATAATTAAAGCCGTTCTGTTTATTTAATTGAAATTATTTGTTTCATAGTAACCAAATGAAGTTTTCAACAACTACGTAGAGAAATATAAAATCAGACGACTTTGAGTGTTATGCTTGCATTGCCGAATTATCGCAAGTAAAAACTTTCATTTAATAATAAACAAATTTAGTGTACTTTAGAGAGCAAATACAAACAAAAATAAGTTAATGAATGTGGAAAAATGTGTGACTTTGAGAAATGGCAATTAACAAAACACGCCAATTTCTAATCTAAGTAAATTGGTAAGTGAAAGTTGTGTGTTGCGCGCATCACACCAGATTTTTTCATAATTAATCCTTTATATTTCAGTTGTAAATCTGTGCCTGTTATATAAAGTGTGTTAAGTCCAATTAAAAAAAATATTTAAAATTATTATTTTTTTATTATGGATTAGGTGGATAAAGAAAGGTATGGAAGGAGCGATTGGTAGTGTCGGCATCGAACCTTTGGGTTTCTTAAGCCTCTATTATTTATGTTATGATTGTTATATGTGACGATATTTCGTTATTAAAATCTCCCGGGCAATTTATTATTTTATTATTATTTAGTTATTAATTTTTATGTTATTAAAGTTTACTGACTATTCATTTGTATTTAATATTTTGTTTTTTCAGGGCTACTGTAGGTTGGATGGGGCAGGATGGTGAAGACGTTCCAGGCGTACTTGCCGCAGTGCCACAGGACGTACTCCTGCATCCACTGCCGAGCTCACCTTGCCAACCACGACGAACTCATATCCAAGGTACCTTTCGAACATCCATATCAAATATAATATATATTTATTTTTTGAATAATTTAATATGATATATACATATATATATATATATATGTATATATATATATATAGAATAGAATAGAATAGAATAGATTGTTTATTTAAGTTTTTATAACATAAACATTAATATAAACATATCTATGTACTTATACATGCAAGAAATAAAAGAAATTAATCTTAATAATTAACATAATTACAAAATTATATACGATAATTAAATTAGTATGAATCTAAATTAATAATTGAATTCTTTAATTAATATCGCTCTGTAATGTAGAGTAGCCTCTACATATTTAAAAAGCGAAACCCAATCCTGACCATTTAGGTAGCTACAAAGTTCACTTTGTGTTCATAGGGCTTTTTTTAAATATTTTATACGGTATGGTTTGTAAATAGGACATATGGCAATTACATGAGTTGTGTCTTCTACTTCTTTCAAATTACACACCGAACATAACTGACACAAGTCTGAATGGAAAGGCCTATAATTTAAATTTAACAGCTCACACCTAGCTTTTAATATTAATTTAACACTTTTAAAAGGTAACTCGTCGGAAAAATAATTAACATTATACTTTAATATGGGATACAACCCGTGGAATTGCCCATTTCTTGCCTTATATATATATATATATATATATATATATATATATACATAAGCGGGGAAATGGAACCGCCAGTGAGCACATGGAGTGAATAGCAGTACTCTTTCTTGGTAAATGGGTTTTAAAAAGAGGTAGCTAGCCTTATCTATCTCCGCCTTTTTTATGGCGAAGTTATGTTCTTAAAACTGTAGGGTCCAACTAGTTGTCCAAATGTAAATCGAATCGTTCCAGGCGGATGTTATATGCTATGCTACATCACATACTATCCGTCTATCGTCTTACGGTTCAGAATAGTTTTTAAAAAATAAAAACCATTATTATACCACAACAACCAATGAAGGTAGTTGTTTTCAAATAGTTACTTATTGTAGTTACTGACAGAACTCATTGTAAGCACTTACATTATGGGATTAAACAGAATTTTTAGTGCTATCATGCCCCCCTTCCTTTTGTATTAAGATTTAAGAATGTATAATTACTTATTATATTTAAGAGTCTATATATTATAAAAACAGAGTAATAGTGTAGCTATAACGTTGAAAGCATTCAAAAAAATACTGTAGGATACTCAACCACTCGACTAACTGTTGTGAGCAAAAGTAGGACACGGAGTCATTTTCATTTCAAGGAGCTTGGGGGATTATCGGGGTATGGTTCGGGAAGGTCGCTGCTCTGTACAGAGCTTTATCGCATTATTATTCTGCCAGGGTCCGCAAAATATGGGTTTTGTAATGATCTTTTTTAAGAAATGCGATTTGTTGCGGAATGAGGATCCTATCTTAATCATTACTGTATTGAAAAATAAGTTTCAAAACTTTAAATATTATTTGAGAAAAAAAAAATTGTAAGTGCTTTTAAATCTTTTTGGGTTTGCCTTTTCAGTATTTTACGACGTTTCCATTTCAAATGTGTCTAAAACTTACCTAGTTGAAGCAATATCGCTATTTGTATAATAATATTGACCGAGTAAGGGGAATTATTGAAGAAAATTTATGACAATCGTTTTTGTTTTAATATATTGGGTAATTAAGATTGCTTAAATATTATTGACATAAGGATCAATGGCGACAGATAAAAACGTATAAAAAATAAAAAAGAAGAAATCAAGGCGAGATTGGCTTCAGGTAGTATGAGTGCGTGTGCAATCCAAAGATTGCTTCGTTCCCGAAATCTCTCAAGTAAGACCAAGATAAATGTATGCTGCACAATCTTCAGGCCAATTGTGACTTATGGTAGAGATGCGCGGGTTCTGACTAAAGAGAACGAACGAGTGATAAGGATTTGGGAAGTATAGGCTCTCCGGATGATATTTGGAAGGGAAAATAAGGAGTTGGCGGACCTTTTTGGTGAATCCGATATAATCGTGCTGATTAAGATTGCAAGAACGAAATGACTTGGCCATGTAGAAAGAATGCCGGATAAACGGGTAACAAGAAGCTATTATATGAGAGACCAGGAGGAAAGGGGTTAAGAGGAAGACCCCCGCCTGAGGTGGCTGTAGTGAGGACAGGTGGCTGATAGGGGGAATCGGGTGAGGATTCTATCGGGGACCAAAGTCCTTCATGGGCTGTAGCGGCAGTAGATAGTTGGATAATATTGCTTTAATAACATTGAAAGTGTAAGATAGGCTTTCTTTGGGTCTGTTTTGGATTAGGCAAGCCAGTGATTTTTTTTTAAACAATCATTACGTAAAGAAGAAAATACACATCAGAAATATATGTATTTGTACATATTACTTCAAAACCGAAATATCCTAACATCAGATAAATATAAATTGCTTTCAAAGGCGAAAATCAGCGATGTTCTTCAAAATAGATTCATTTGCCGTATTCATTTGCTCGCACATACCTCTCTGAGTTTATGTTTCCACTCTACCAATACTTCTCTGCCTATCCCAATTTCCTCAAGGCAAAACTTCACCGTAGCGTATTCATTTGCCAAGGAATATATTAAAACAATAACTTTCCTTACAGGCAGGCGACATTGTTCGAGCCAGGTCCTGCTGAAGAGGCCAATCGCTGTTCTCTACTCCTTCTTGTGACAAACCACTTGGATCCTCTTTTCATGCAGTCTTAACTTCATGGGAAGCCCTTTTTCGCATACCTTGTTACTGGGTAGGATTCCCTTGCTCTGTAAAAACTTAACAGCAGCCTCCTCATTCTTCACGTGTTCACTTAAATCAAAGATATTCATAACTGAACTGAATTAGAACAATTGACAAATGGTAGGTACAATGGAAAGGTTAGGCAATAAAATTATCGCATCATACTTTTACATATATTATTAAGTCGGAGTAATTTTAATGGAATAATCACGGTCACTTAAAAAACTCACTGGCTTACCTAATCCGAAACAGACCCTAGGCTTTAAAGTAAAAATCTAAATCATAGCTAAGCAACTTCTCAAGTATATTTTTTACTTATTTCGGTATCTAAGGACCATACTGTCCTAAGTCCACTTCTATCAATTTCGATGTAAGGGTCGGGGCAGGTGAGGGATGGTTTGGGGAGGGTGGGGCAGAATGAAACACGGGGCACAGTGAAACAGTCGGTGCCATGGGTGGATCCAGCCGATTGGAAAGGGGGGGCTGCAGCCCCATAACCCTTCATTTGGATCTGCTAATCAGCTATTTTACTTTTATGTTCCTTTCCTTCAACTAAAATTCTACTTGTTATGCCCATTATGTGTTCTTAAACTTGCTTCCTTACATTAAGGAAAGTCAAATTCTATCTTTAAATGACGAACAATTTTCCAAAGGGAGGGGCTGCAGCCCCCACAGCCCCTCTCCCATTGATCCACCAATGGTCGGTGCACTGGGCGAACCAAAAGGTCCAGTGCAACCAAATTCATACAGCAAGCGGTAAGGACGACTCTAAACAAAGTCAGCTTGTCCCCTTTAGGCTTGTTGCGTGACAGACTCCACGTGCTGAAGTGCTGTTTTGTTTGGCAAAACTAATATTTTTTTCGACTCTAGGTAAGAGTAATTATTTTATTCAATCTGGTCTTACAACATTTCATTAGGCATGTATCTCTTAATATTTTGCCTGACGTTGGCTTTCCTACCACTTCATGCTCATCGTAGGAAGTGAAAGACATCAAACTTGAAACAGGGGCGATAAAATATTTCATGGTGCCCCATGTGTTTTTTACTGTGCAATAATTATAATTTTTTTTTTCTTACAAAATGATGCGAAATCGAGAGCGGAACACCAAAAAACTCTATTAATATATGACAACCAAGTCAAACTTTCCTCCCTCCTGAAGAATTGCGTGGCTTATCCTAAACCAGGAGAACGAAAAACGGACCGGAAGCCGAATAAAGTTTTTTCGTTAATTATGGTTTATTTTTTTTTTTTTTTTTTAGTTGTTTCATGCTTCGACTCGCGCTGTTTCATTGTACCTTGGGCATGGGGCACAAGAAACAAAATTTATTTTTTGGAAAAGGCTGCTGTCACACATGATGCATAAAATAATGTTTAACGCATTTCTTACATAGATTAGATCGTAAGGTAATATGGAAAAATAAAAAATTGAAAATATGTCTCATGTGGGATGCTATGGGTAAAAGAAAGTTTTGTATTTCATTTTGCCCCCCCCCCTCTTAAATCCTTTGAAAACATTCAAACGTTCAGGAGATTACGACACAAACTGTCATAAGTCTTTTCTTGAGCCAGACTGTCCAAAGCCCTGTGTTGAATAAATGAATTTTATTGAAACAGTCAATGAAAATAGACTTAAGACTATGTGGCTCTCAGTAAGATTTTTCACAACTCGGCATCAATCCCCCGCTCTTACCCCTGTCCCAGGAAAAAAACCCCGAATAACCTTGTATGTTGTTATGTAGTTATTTATATAGAATAACCGTAAAAGGAAAGAAGAAGAAAAAACATTTTAATCTGCACATCTTTGCTTTTCTGAAATAGACCAGGCGTAATCAGTTCTCATTTGGCGATTCGCTGACATTCACCTGTGCCTCTATTTACAAACAGTTAACTATTTTTATCTCATTTCTAAAGTTGAATTTATAATCATGGCTCGCCGGCTCCGAAGGAAAGTTACTGCAAATTGAATAGTCTTAGAGAGAGAAGGTTGGGGGCGGGGAGGTAATAATTTGAAAAGGACCAGTCTCACTTTTCCTATTTTATTTCACCACAGTTTGGACTGTACTGAATTTTATTATATTCCCTCAGCTTGTAAACGCTTATCGGACCGTTTTTACGACATCGACCGGAATAAAACCGGTGTGCATATCTCTTTTTACGTTCCGCTGTGAGGAAAGACATGGAACATTTTATAGCCTCGATGAAATACTAATTTTACATGACCTAGTTTGGTCAGGAAGAATTTTTTTATTTTTAAAACACGGAAGAGATAGATGAGTGATGATATTCCGAGGTATGACATGTATATCACATAACCAATCCATTTCGATGTTTTGTTAACATCAATGTTTTAGTTGACGTGATTTAAAAAAAAAAAAAAAATTAGGTACGGTCTTAAAATATTACTTAGTAGCATAGATTTGACACTCAGTAAACGCAAGCTTGTAAGCGATGGATACAAAAGAGGGAACGAAACTGAGCTCGACCAAAACCATTTATTTAGAAAAAATCGGCTACAATTACTCGAAGTAAATAACCGGTGTTTTTGTCCAAACATGACTTATATGGAACATGCTTCCTGTACAATATTCATGATTATACTTACACTAGCTCCCAGCGCCCTATATTTATAGACAAGTAAATATCCCAAAAGTTATTAGAGGATCTTAACAAATGTTTTTTTTTTTTAGCTAATAACAAAAAAATTTAAAATATTTATCATAAAAACGTTCATATTTTCTAATTAAATTTCGGAAAACAAGGTGAGAGCTCTGCATTCACCGGAGAAGCAGTAGCTATCAGGAAGGTTCTTCATTGGATCAAAGAGTACAGAAAGTCAAACTGGGTAGTTGCAACAGATTCAAGGAGCGTACTGTCAGCTATGAACAACCCAGCCCCAATTAACTCAATAATAACGGAAATTGTAAATACGCTGTGGGAACTTGTAAATAGTCAAAAAATCATAATATTGGTCTGGGTTCCATCTCACTCCGGGACAACAGGGAACAAAAGAGCAGATCAAGTAGCGAGTTTGGCAAGGAAAGGAGAAAAACCCAACATAATCCAACTAAACTATATCACCCACGAGGATTGGATCTACCAGTTGAAAAAGAATATGAATAAAAGTTGTGAAATAAACTGGATGAGTAAACCATCAAAACTTGCGCAAATAAAACCAGAGTGCAGCAAATGGGCCACAACCATTAGAAAATCGAGAAGAGAAGAAGTAGTATTGTGCAGAATGCGGATAGGGCACTGCGCATTCACACATACATACCTACTCAAAGGTCTCGAAGCACCCACCTGCCAAATGTGCAACAACACAACATAAAACACTTTTTGATAGATTGTGTACAACATAATGATGTACGAAAAAAGGTAAAGCTACCGAAAACTGTGAAAGAAATACTGGGGAATGAAGAGTCTTCGGCCCTAAAGTCATTCCAATTTTTAAAGGCGACAAATTACTATAATAAAATATAAAAAGGAAAAACCAATGACCCTTAGGGGTAGATGCTAAACTTTAAACTTTAAATAAATAAATAAATTTCGAGAAAAAAAAATCGTTGTTTTATCAGTATGGATGATTTGCATATTTAACATGTAGATATAGAAAAGATCGATGTCTTGCTTTTGATGTTGCACCCTACCATACGGACCTATTCACACCTCAGCAATGAGAAACCTTCTTCAGGTCGCAAGAGGTATGACACAATTATTTTGGAAGACACGCTTTGCTCAGATTCTTAGAAAATGGAAGAAACGATGAAATTCGTCCACAACGGTAAGACAACGAAATCTGTAACAAGATACCTGTATGCAATGGTGATATAGCTTGTTGGTAAAATTAAATAACGATAGCATAGTATTATTAATGATGATAATAATGAATAATGGTATAATAATAAAGGCTTAAAGAACCCGAAGGCCCGATGCCGACACCAACAATTGCTCCCTACCTACCTCCATCTAATCCCAACTCCTGATCATTCCTCACCGAATCCTCCCACCTTCGCCTAGGCCTACCCCTCAGTCGTTTTCCAGTCGGCAAAACGTTTATCAATCTTTTAGGTATTCTTTCGCACATGAGACTCGCAATTTCGCACGCCCACTTTAACCGATGCGCAGCTATAACTCCGATTACATTTACCAGGTAAAGTTCGCGCAATTATGCATTTTGTAGCTGTCTAAATTCTCCTTTTGAATCATCCCTCTTCGGTCCAAATATTCTACGCAGTGCTTCAAAGACCTTAAGGCGTCGTTCATCCTTTACTGTAAGCGGCCTGTTTCACATCCGTAAAGAAAAATTCTAATTTTTAAGTTTCGGGACATGAAACGTGAGCTAAGTAATTTTGCAACCGAAAAATAACAAGAGTTTCCTGCCTTTAGCATAACCTTAATTTCCTCTTCATTTTCCCCCTTTTCTAGTTAATGAGTATCCTAAATATGTAAATTTTTCTACGACTTCAAACTTACGTACACTCTCTTATACTTCAATACGCCAAAATCGTCACCATTTCTATATCTAACCATATCTTTCTGTATTTACTCCTAGCACTACTTCTTTCACGGCTTTTATCAACGTTTTTGTATTCAGCTCTATATTTATTATTAGCAATACTACAAATTATCTTTTCACGAGCTCTCAGTTGAAGAACGCAAAGAGACTTAATTACTAAAGGCTTCATGATTAATTGCTGGAGCTGGAGCCGGTGGCATGTGAAGCGACAGAAGGCAAAGACTACTGAAGGCAGTAAAGAAGGGAATCCTCATTAAGCTTGGGCTGGAGGCATTTCCTTCTTCCCCTCTGAATAGTTATTATCTTTTTGTCAACAAAACCTTTTGAATATAAGCAAAGGGGTCAAGGAAGAATGTTAATGTTCAGAATGGAAATATTTTTTGTTATTGTTGACCGGTACGATTGCAATATTTTCAGTCTTTAAGCGGACTGACATAGTTGATTCCAATAACTGTGGAACATCTCTAAGATTATATCACATTAGCTGCATATCTTTCATTTTTCAAATAAAAGTGAACAATAGTACAAACCAAAAATACAACAAAAATAGCACTAATAGATTATTATTCTAAAGCTTTAGGATATACTATATTTTTAGTTTTACCCTTTGGGGTGTATAAAGAATACACCCAGAGATTGGCTGAAGTTATGTTTTAATATGGACAGGGGTTCGCCACCAAGTATGAAAGAACCACTGAGCGAAATTTGGAGAATTTAGGACAAACGGTATGGATTTCTATAAAGAACAAACAAACAGAATTTCATCTTTATTTATATAGATTGATCTTGAATATCTGATATTAAAGTCAGTTTTACAACGCCAAATAAAAAAAAAAAATTTAAGGTACATAAATCTTGATTTTCCCCACTTTTCAATTCCAAAAATGAATTGCACTAACTTTTTGACTGAATTATTCTTAAACAAACCATTGTTCAACATGTGCGACCATTGGATCTTTCTAGCTGAAAAGAAGAGGAGATCCTTTACTATGAAGACCACCAGTTAAGGGAGTGGCAAAAGCGGTATGCTGTGTGCACAGATCATGAATTATGCTGATGCTGTTATTGTTTTACTAGCAGCAGTTGGTTGCTAACCAGAAATGGCTAGCATCCGACTTCCGTATTGCCTATCAGGCTCTGTAAGTTTGGAAATACTTAAATAATGTGCGACCATTGTTGGATACTCTTAAATAAGTAAATATAGGGTGGGAAAAGTTACCATCAGAAAGGGATGACAACCCAACCTTTAGGGCAATCTCACCCCTCTGAGGTGTTAAAATTGCTTGAACAAAAAAAAAAGTCATGAAAAAAGTATATGTATTACAATTTTTTTTTTAACAAAATATTCTAATGTTATTAATACAAAAATATTAGAAAAATCGAATTTATAAAAAACAGAGAATAAGCCCCCTATGGTTCATGTGTATTACTTGCTTTACAACAATGTCATGGCTTTGGAACTATACGCTCGTCCGGGCTATCAGGATATTTTAATGTTTTCCCCCTATCTGACTATCGCAAGTCAGCCACATATAAATCTTCATCATCCCAATTTTTTTTTTTTTTTTTTTTGAAATTTTTGTTATATAATATTTAACGGACTTTTTCCCAAGTAATTGAACAACATTGTAACTGACTTGAAACAGTTGCACAGAATGATCTGGTAAAGTTCTTCCTACATCTTCTGACTGTTGTTCTTCTTCTTTGTTAGTTACATACATAGAAGCAATTATCTTTTTCGAAATCATCGGGCAATGTCACAAAGGTTCACGTACACACCTTGCTCATAAACTAATCAACTGACTTAGATAGTTTTAGTCCCTACTTGTTACATTAGAATATATGTTTAGGTTTGTTACGGGAATTTTAGGTGAACGAAGAACTAAACTGAAATTTTTATTCTGAACAATAAAACATTGTTTTCTTTTGTGCATAGTATATTGCGCGTGCGTAGGTTCAACGTGTTTTATGAGTTGACGGATTTTTTCGCTCCTGTAAATATATTTACTTGTTTTATTTTTGGATTTTTACCTCACATTATTATTTATCCAAACCCTATACCCTATTTGTTTTAAAGATATATTGGCTTGACAAATTAAAAAAAAAGAATTCGAAACAATTGAGTAACCAGATTCCGAGAAAAGTTTACGTTAAAGTGCAAAAATGCCCTTCTTTTAGGAGAAACGGTTTTATGAAAAGTTTTTAAATAGCCATTTCTTTATATGTTATTAAAACGTTGGTACACTGTTCGTTGGACAGGGGGTACCCCTAGTAAGATAAGTATATAATATGGAATTAGAAGTACCATACCATCTCGTATCATATCGTAACTCCTTTGTTCATGTTTGGGAAGTATGTATTGGAACGTTGTTATCAAGGTGTATAATAATCGTAAAATTATCTTTATGACGGTCGTTGTCATTGTTTATTTGATTTCCTGGGGCAAACATGATTGTTATCAAACCTTTCTATAAAACAGTAAAATAAAATAAAACTTAACAAGGTGAAAAACTTACGTATTCAGGAAATGGAATAGTATAAATTTGCATGGAAATGGTTTAACCTTGGCTGGCGAGCTGTCATAGAGAAGATCAATGAAATAGACCCGCTTCGCTCTACCAATCTGATTCAACATTCAAACTCTACCGCGCCTTAATCAACGACCCCTATTACCTATTTGGTTGTATGGCGAGTTTAAGTTATCAATTTATTTGATTATTACTAAGCTTATTCATTTCTCACCTAACAAGTCATATTACATTAAAATAATTGGGGACCATCATTGGTCAACCAAAAACTACGAAAATACATTTCGCAGTCCCCAAAAATAACAGCCTTCTGGATTTTTTCTATCGCTTCGAAAGGTAGATTTAGCACATATAATTCCAAATTGTTTGAAAAAAGCTTCTAAATACCTTTGAAATATTAAACGCTATCCCAAATCACCAGTTCGGATTCCTAAAAAAATATTCCACCAATTAGCAATATCGTCGTTTCGTGGACTATATTTCCTACGCCTTGGAATCCATAAATTGTTGTACAGGCCTATTTCTAGATATTATTTAAGCCCTTAATAAGATATGGCACGAAAGATCGCTTTCCAAGCTCAAAACTTAGCCCCCTCTAAACCTACTAATATTACCTCTTTATTTTGCAAATAGACATTTAAATGGAAAAGCAGGCGGCGAATTATCTATCACAAAAACGTCTTAGAGCAAGAGTTAGTTCCACAGGGCAGTGTGGTTGGTCCCTTGCAAATTAACCACAATACGAACAGGCTCCACTGGCTTCTTTTGCTGACGAAACTGCACTCTTTACATCCCTCAAAAACCCAATCGAAGAGTGTCGAATACTGCAAAATCGTCTCGACGATATTTCGGCTTGGGCTAAAAGATTTATAAATTGAAATTACAACCAAAAATCCACACATTCCCACCCGACGACCGTTGAGTTGATCACACATATGTGTTGAGCATATTACAAAATTTTGTAGATGGCAAATCATAAACATGTTAAAAGAATTATTTTTTTTTAAGTCTAATATGTCCTTAAAGGTCATATTATATATATGAAAGGTCGTTACAAAAGCTGTAGCAATGAAACTGGGTTTCCTTTGGTATCAAACGATAGGTAGTAAGCAGCATCTCTTCAAACAATAAAGTAACTATATTTCTTTCGCTACTTCTGCATATTGTCTCTCCTTTTTTTTTCTTTTTTCCTACTTTACACAATGTGATCTATAATAATAGCTTCGTCAATTACAGTTTGAGGGGGGACCTTCTAGTTATTGCCTATTGAAGGGATAACACTTAAAATAGGCCACATTTCTATCAACTACCCTGGGTGGGTTGACTTTTATAGGCGGACCCACGGAATAAATCAACGATAAATTCCTGTGTAATTTACTTTCGTCTTAGTTGAAATGTAGTGAACATTTTAAATTAGTATGAGTTACCTCATTGTTGAATTTTTTCTTTTTACCTTTTAAGTAGAAGCTATTTATTTACAAGTATAAACTTCCGTTCACCTGTGCAAGAAAGTTTAGACCATATATTGGAAGGCTTTTAGTCGGCAAGTATATTGTTGACATTGATTGAAGAGTCTGATATAGTTACTAAGCAAGAAAAGTTATTATTAATATACTACAAACGTTATCCATATCCCTAGCTATTCTCTTATACTTATGTAATGTTTTGTAAATAACTATTTATATTTAATTTTCTCTTTACGACGTATAGTGAGGAAAGATCCTGAAGAAATAATATTGCGGATGCTAACTGATATTTCTTAAAGCATTCCCTCTGAAGAATCTAGTACTATAGTTGGAGATTTGATAAAGATGCGGATACCAATTCATGGAAGCCACAAAGAACCAGTTGAACACTTTAACAATGTAATTAGACCAAATCGCTCAGCATAAGCATGCATTTTCCGTCTATTAGAGTCCACTATTTGCGATGTATCATTCAAATAATATAATATAATATAATATTAATAAAATATAATATTTTATATATATATATGAACAATCTTCCTTCGCGCTGTCAAGAAAATTTATTGAATTCATTCAAGTCATAATTAAATATTGCTTAAAAAGATCAAAGTGTTCAAGAAAACTAAAAATAAGTTCTGGACCCGTTGTTTGACGTTTATTATTGTGTTTAGAGGTGTGTAATGGTCAACTGTTTTCTTTAAGATTGGATGATGAATTATCGGGATTTTCAGTCAAAGGTTTTTTTTTTTTTGAAGAGCCTACGTTTCGATCCAAATATGTGGATCTTCATCAGGGGTAAATTGAAGACATATATATATACATATGAGCAACATGTAAAGTATCATTGCTAGAAGATGCAATTATTTACAAATAGTAACAATAGGAAGTTACAAAATCCGGCTGATGATATGTTCACATTATATGGGTACTCTTGAAATCTAATCTTTATATAAAAAGGTAGTGAAAATATATAATTTGAATAAGTAGTTGGTTAACATCATAAAATAAAACCTGATATTTACCTTGTTGAGTCCAGAATAATACAGAGACTGAGGGAAAAATTATAAGTTGAGAGGTGGTAGGGGTTAGTTTGCCGATTTAATAAGGTTTATTTGGTATTACTCTGGACTCAACTAGATAAACATCAAATTTTACTTCATCATGTTAACCAGCTACTTATTCAAATGCTCGTATATGGTTTTATAAACGAATAATGCTTTTATTTAAATAAATACCAAATTTATAACAAAAAGAAAAAATAATAATAATCTTCAAAGCGTAATCAATGGCAGTAAGCCGTCTGTCGAGTTGGCTACAGTTTAAATAAAATACAATTTAAATAAAATACATTTTAAATCAAATAAAAGGTAGTTTATTTTTCGGTTCAATATTAAAATTCTGAATCATAAAATATCTGTATTTTACAATTTTACTTGAGTAAGCGGGAAGTTTTATCCTGTTTTGCCCGTTCAGTATATTTAATACTTCTTCTAAGGTCAATTTTTCCTTACCCATGTATAACTTTCTAAACTCCTTCAAAACAGGACATATTCCCAAAAAGTAATGGGTATCCTCCGGCACGTGTAAATTACACATGGCACACGTTAATATTCTGCAATTCGCCTCTTGCTCTGAATATTAATGATTTTTTATATAAGCTCAGTGATTTGTTGCTGATACATTGTTTAGCCTGATCTATATCTAGTTTTTTATACAATGTGTGGAATTCGCTCTTTTTAACCTTGTTTAGCATTTCGGCCTTAATTTCAACCCCAATTTTGTTTATAAAATTTTCCGAAAGTGGTGTTCTAAGAATTTCTCTATTGATTTCGATCTGGACCTTATTTCCTATTTTCACTAGTTCTTTACACCAAGATATTTCCTTATCTATAATTGTATTTGCTAGAAAATTTGTTAACCTATTTGTGGGGTTACAATCTTTTATATAATTATTTAGATTTCATAAGTGCCCATGTCATGTAAACTTACCATCAGTTGGATTTTGTTACTTCTAATTGTTACTATCTGTAATTAATCATTAATTACATGTTGCTCATATAATGTCTTCAGTTTGGCCCTGATGAAGATCTGTATGTTTGGATCGAAACGTTGTCTCTCCAAATAGAAAACTGAAAATCATGATAATTTATTATCCTATATTATTGATTTTAAATTCCCATGAATGATAAGATTCGTTTCTGATTATTATAAAATCAAAAAAATCACATGAAGGTATTGGTTTTAACAGATTATTTCATTCATTGATAATTTCTGTACCTGAGAGGTAAACTGTTGTAACTACAAAATTCTCGAGTTTCCAATTATTGATGTAACTGAATTGTAAAGGTGTATATTTCTAGCGAAAGGTATTCGTATTTATACTCCTGATAAATGGTGTTTTATGTAACCTGTTATTATTATTTTTTTTTTTTTTTTTACTACAAAAAATATGAACATTTAAAATTCAAAGTGCATTTCTTTAAAAATTTAATAATGTCAGTTACGACAGTTTACCTCTGAGGTACAGATTTAGTTCGTAAATGGTTATTTTTTTTTTTTTTAATATGTTATTTATATTAAAATATTTAAATAAAGAGGAATTTGTTTATTCCAGAGGATCATGTTAAATGCCAAAAGATAATTATAGAAGCTACGTCTTAAAAGCAAGGTCTTCTCATACCTCGTTCCTTTATTCTATCATTAAAAAGACAAGCACCTAATCAACGTTAGATACGTTTTTTTTTTCAAAATATCATTTTGTTTAAATTTAATATAATATTATTTGCAATTTATAAATAAAATATAAAGTATTTTTATCCCATTGTTTCATTCCATTTTTGTATTTTCCTTCTCGTCGAATTTACCGTTTATTTGTTTGGGTTTTTTCTCAATAATTTGTTTCATATTTTGGTTTAAAATATGAGAGGATCTGAGCTGTCAACGATAACTGGGATTTGTGTTTAGTCCTTGGCAATGTTGCCTCTAGATTACTCAAACGGTTTTTCCCTAATGACTAAGTCTCTCATAAAATCTTCAGGTTTTCCCTAAATCCGTGTACCAAGTTTTAAGTATAATCAGTGTACAAAAGAGCTAAATCTCAATAAGAGGCATAAATTAGAAGTACCTAATAATATAATTGGTATCTATAATAGGGACGAACAAACTAACCGGTATGTGTTTCGCGTTTTTATCATCTAAAGAGAAACAACATGAATCGTCTATGCGCTAGTAATATCCAACATGAGCAGTTGGAAATGGAAGCATTATCTATAAGACAGTAGATCACTTCATGAAATCCAAACACCTACCGAAGCTAAACTTAATCAACATAAGATTTGAAGATAGTCCTAATTAAAGATCGGATTTTTGTGCAGTATAAAAAAAAAAAGTAAAGTAAAAACATCAAAATGTTCCAATTTTTATTTTTATATTTTGATAAATTAACAATTTGTTGTTTGTTTGGTTAACGCCCCTTTGTGATACTAAGGCAAATCGGACGATGCTACAGTGGGAGTCATAAATTTTGCCTATCCCGGCATGATTAGGAGAGGGACCTTTAACGTATTGCATGACCAAGGATTTTTTACTCCCTTTAAAAAATCCTAGAGTCACCGCGGGACGCGAACCCGCGACTTTTTGCATTTTAGGCTGCTATGCTAACCACTACACCACAGGTGACCCAAATTACAACAATTTTATTTGTACTCCAATGAAAGTGAAATATTTTAATATTTGTAAAAATGTTGACATAAAGGAGTGAAAAAACGAAAATCGCATATAATAAAAATGTACAACTTCTTGAATTTAAAATTCTTTTCAGTGTAATTATACTGCTTATCACTTAAAATGTTCTTTAGCAAAGAAAGCGGGTCGTCCTTTATCTACCGGCTTAATAAGGCAATTTTTTTTTGCAGACGATTATAGATGATTACAGATTAATGTCAGCTTCCATTTCTTTCCCGTTGACAGTCATTTTATTTTAATGTAGCCGGTATTTTTTTTTTTCGAGAACTTTAAAAAAAAAAGGGGGGGTAAAAAAGTCCTGTTTCGAACTAATCTCTTTCCTCGTAATCTTCTTTTTTTTTTTTTTAGTTAGGGTTTTTTTCCCCTAGGAATAAGTACATCGTTGCTCAATGTTTACCCAAGTTCTCATTTCGAGTTATTTAATTACGATCATTCATAATTAGTTGATAACATTGCTTTAGAGCTGGTTTTCGGAAATGGTCTTTTACTTTTAATTAAACTATTTAAAATCATTACCTATTCAATGTAGCATATTTCTATAATATATATATAATAGAAATTTAGATGAAAAAACATTTCAGTAGGTGGGAGGGAGGGCATTCTTAAGGTGCGTTTACATTCGACGAACTTTACCCTCGAACCTCACCCTCAAACAGCCTTCTCGAAGATTTTTCGTGTATTCTAGGTACTTCCTCTGTTCGCCTGTGTTCGGGGGTAGCGTTAGTGTCACTTTTGATTTGGGTTTCCCAAGTGACAGGAGTTTTTTGTGATACTAGTGCGCTTTTTGTAATTCGTCTCCTATTTTTTATTTTTAAGATGAAATAAAATATATTGATAATGGACATTTTTTCTTCATCAGAAGCTAGGGTTGGGTGCGTCAGCCATATTTGTTCGCTTAAGGTTCGGATGAGAACTTCGAACTTTGTTCGAGGGTGGGGTTCGTTGAGTGTAAAGGCACCTTAAGGTTTTCGTCTAGGGGGGGCAGGCAGATAATATTGTTATTACTGGAGGAAGGTGATTCAAGGTATTTTGACCTCTAATTATTAAGGCTTTATTAATTTTTCAAATAAAGTTTAATTAAATTTTTAAACACTTTAAAGTTAAAATATTTGTTTATATAGTGCTTAAAAATATATATTAAATGAATACGAATTCGTTAAATTTTTATTTTTTGGTTCTCGAAATTTCTAGGGGGGGCAGCTTCCCTCCACCCCCCCCATCTGACTCCAATGTGTGGGAGTGCATAGAAAATAGTGGCATGAATAGTTAAAAATATATTGAGCTGTGAGGGGAGATTTGTAGTCTAGTCATTGACCCTTCTACTGAGGGAACTGAATGGGGAGAGCCTGAGGTCTATTCCCGAATCTATAAAATGAGATAGAATGGAATCCTGGTGTCAATTTTTATCAATTGAACCTCTCGGCATCGTTTGATCGCAAATAATAAGCGTGGTTTAGGCTTCTCAATCTGTAGCGGGTAGTCTGATTGGACTAAATCAAATCATAATCGGTTGTTTAAGGATAGAGATCAAAGAAAACTAAAATAGGTGTTAATAAATTTTCTTTTATATGGATTTAAATTAGGCATATTTTCCGTAACAATACCACCTATAGAAAGTAGGTGCGTAGGATAAGCCATACAGTTATTGGCACTCAGTACAGTTATTGGCACCCCAACTTTAACTTAAAAAAATAGGTAAACAAGTCCTAATTTTATCACAAGATATACATGAGTCTAATGTTTGAAGGGTCCTCTAAGTCATCTATGAAGTAGGACTTTAACAAACTTACCACAGGGAAGATTTCACAATTAAATCCACAGGGTGTCAATAACTAGATTTGGCACTTTTTACAATAAATATTGCCATATTGTAAAACTATTGAACTTTTGACCCAAAAAAAAAACCTCTTGAGTCTTTAAGAGGATAGATAAAGAGGAGCTATAGGAAGTTTCTATTCAATCCCTTTTTCAAAAGTTTTTTTTTTATTTAACCACAGAAATGTAGTCTTAAGGGTGCCAATAACTGTACGCTTTACCCTTGTTGAGGACGGTAATTTCACTTAACGGTAGAACATGCTTGACCTTAGTTGTCATATTTTGACTATTGACGAGAGAACTTAAGCATTTTAATTACGCGTTTGTGATTCATAGCTTCTCACTCGTATTAATAGAATTTTTAGCTAATTAAAAATAAAAAATCTCTAAATAAATCACTGACAAATAACACTCTTAAAATGCAGCGTGTGCAGTTTTTTCTATAAGAATATAGAAATTCCACATGTCCTCCTGCCATTCAACAAAAACGAAGAAGGGGCTAAGAAGAAAAAAATAAAATAAAGAAAAAATAAATCACGTTCATTAAAAAAGGTATATGATAAAAAAAGAGTAAGTTTTACGATGGCTGTCTAGTGCATAAGTACCATTTTCTCTTTTAATGACAACACTTATTCTTTAAATTATTACCAACCATGAATTACTTATGATATTTTTTTCCACCGCAATGTTCTGACCACATTTTACCTACCTTCTTAAATAAGTTCGAATTTGAAATCGGACAAACAACATTATAAAAGTTCACAAGATGTATTGAGGGTTAAATATTAAACAATGAGTTCAAGTTTCAGAGTTCGAATTTGGCTTGGCATGGTATCTTTAATATTTTATGTGGGCCGAGTAACCTCCTGGAGCAAATCCCACCTCTATAAAGTGCGTACCCTTAATTAAAAAATTGAGGGGGGAACCTGGCGGTTGAGCGTGATCACGGTTTAATCACGTCCTTCCACGACCGCTGGCAAGAAACAATACTTCCTTACACATTACTGAACCCCAATACCCTTCATAGGTTGTACCCTTCAAATTCCATTATATTTTTACGCTTATGAGGGATTAAATAATTTTTATTAACCGACTTCGAACGAAAGAGGAGGTTACTCAATTCGATACGTATGTGACTTTTTTTTTTTTTGTGCCTTTTTTTTTTTTTTTTCTATGTATGTTCACCGATTACTCAGAGATGGGTGGACCAATTGGAACGAAACCTTTTGCATCTTGTAGAGTATTTTCCCAAGGTGGTCCCATTTAAACCTTTTTGGGGTTCCTAATTTATTTAAGAAGTTATCAGGAAAAAACATGAAAATAATTATTTAATTATCGCTCAAATTGTTTACTTATTGGAAAAACATATGGCATATATAACATAAGGTATGCTCCAACAAGCTATTAAAACTAATTGATAACTAACAAATCCAAATATTGTATTACTGCTGGATAAATCAAATGGGAAAACCAACCAATCAAATTCAGAATCAAAAGAGTGGGGGGAGAACATGAGCAGTCTGTTAGTTATCGATGTGTTTTACGTGCTTGTTGGAACAAACCTATACATAACCTTAACTAATTTTTCAACATTAGATTTAAATGAAGATATAAATATCAGCAGAATATAATATCGCTGTCGTTTTCTGTAGCGATATTAGCATAAATATTAGATATATGTATATTCACCGATAACAGTAAACCTTCTTAATTTAGATCTAATCAACGGTTGGACACCATAATCATAAGACAACAAAATTCGTGGAATTCCAAGAAAGACTGAGTATTGGTAATCGTTTTAAAGCAGAATTTAAGACTTCTTCAAGCTCCCGAAGGATCGTTTAAATTTAAAATCGTAGCTATTATGGATTTAAATTAGATTTTGATTTCTATCTTTTATTGACTATGAACATTAAAAAAGAATACAATAATTCCTGGAAAAGCTCATTTTCAGTTGACTTAATAGAGGATTCAGGTACCTCTGTCTTCTTCCGGATACACTCGGTTACTGTTGAATATCTTGCCGGAGGTCTTAAACCGATCCTTTATGGGTGACACTTCTGTTATGTTATCCGGATTACTAGTATCGGTTTTTAAATTTGTTTCGACAACTATCGAGGCTTTTGCTGGTGTTCATCCATCAATAAAAACTACAAAATAAAACTTGATAACTACCCGAAAACAACCTCATTGTATGAAAGT
This sequence comes from Aelia acuminata, assembly GCA_911387785.2. NCBI lineage: Eukaryota > Metazoa > Arthropoda > Insecta > Hemiptera > Pentatomidae > Aelia > Aelia acuminata. The sequence goes on along the minus strand of OU426982.1, from coordinate 122,904,342 downwards.
CCCCTCAGCAAAAATTTGGCAGTCATGGAAAGGATTGTTAAAAATGATGATAAATGCTACGCCACTAGAATTGAAGCAACATTGTTTAGCAATTTATTTTCTGAATAATGTTTTATTACGAAGGATATAATTCATAGTACTTCGTTAGTAAATTTAGTCAAAAATTCATCGAAAGGAATTACGAACATAATTGAATCAACCTTTGGAATTAAGTCAGTAGTCTAATACGGAGAATAATATCCTTCGTAATAATAAATTAACCATATGTGAGTCCCAAACCCTGTTGCTTTTATCCTAGCGAGACAGTCTTTTTGATATCGATAAATTTTATGGTTGCCCCTTTTTTGCAGGGACTTCTATCCAATGATGTAATCCAATGAAGTCGTGTTTAATATCGCCATAGTTTTCAGAAGGATATTCAAGCAATCAAAATTTAAAAATTACTTTCAAATTTACTATAGGTCATATTAGCATCCTCATCGATTCTCCATTAACGATATCTTGTCTAAAACCGGCCAAATTCTCGACTGTTCAGTGACTTATCTACTTCATCTTGGAATGGCCGGATTTATGAATTTATGTATATTTAACTCGACACATCTCGGAACACTGATGCTCTACGTAAATGACAAGTACTGACAACATTTAGCAAAGGAAAAATATTGTCATTGTGGAAAAACATTTTATGTGTTCCCTTCCCAATTGAACATTGATCTTTTTAAAAAAAAAAAAAAAATCCATTTATAATCATAAAACGTAGTGTGTTGAAAGTTGTATAATACACGCACCGCTTTCCCACTTTTCTGTGTGTATTCATAAAATTGAAAAGGTAAAGTGAATTTCATAATAATTGTATACAATTATTGTATAATAAAAAGACCTGGGAAAGACAAACGTGGTAGTGCGTAAAAAGATTTCGAAATTTTTAAACCAACGTTTATTTTATCAACGACCAATTACCAACGAAATTTTTAAACCAACGTACGGTTTTCTACATTTGTTATCTTCTCCAACTAAAAATTGTTAAATAAAAAACATTTTATAAAAAAATATTAAACCGACTTCGAAACCTAGGAACCAGTAAAAATAAATTCACTGAAAAGTATGAAATAATTACCTTCTGATTTTTATGAATACACAGCAAAATGGAAAATGGTATAAAAAGTGGAAAAGTGTAATAAGACGAATAATTTTATTTTGATTTGTACAAATACACACTAATTGTTAATAAAAATTATTAAATTTAAATATTAAATACTATGTTCAATACAACACAATCTTTTCGGAGGCGGCGCAAAATTTAAAATTTTTTACACTAGACATTATGAAAATCTTCTAAATGGATCTCTTCCCAGCTATTGATTTCAATGCCTACTAATGGAATTGTATCAGTAACATGTTATTTCTATTTTGCGCCGCCTCCGAAAAGATTGTGTTGTATTGAACATAGTATTTAATATTTAAATTTAATAATTTTTATTAACAATTAGTGTGTATTTGTACAAATCAAAATAAAATTATTCGTCTTATTACACTTTTCCACTTTTTATACCATTTTCCATTTTGCTGTGTATTCATAAAAATCAGAAGGTAATTATTTCATACTTTTCAGTGAATTTATTTTTACTGGTTCCTAGGTTTCGAAGTCGGTTTAATATTTTTTTATAAAATGTTTTTTTTTACATAAAATTATAATTCACAACGTCAAACAAACAGTAAAAGCTCAAATTAGTAAAGCGTTAGCAAAAGTAACTTCAAGTGATGCAATGGTAACCTTTTGCTTCGATTTTCAGAGCCAGACTAAAATAGTCCGTCGCTTCTTATATTTCGTCTGGAATGGAACATCCCAGAAAGACCTAGATCATTCCAGAAAAAATGGTCAGAAATAATCATATTGTAACATTTACGTGGGCTAAACAATTTTTGAACAAAGGAAATAACAATTTTCAATGCCTCACAAATTATGAAAACACAAATATTTTATCAGGTTACAAAAATTATCACTTTGTAACACAGAAATAAACATATGACTTGAGCTTCAGAACAAGACTAACTCTCCAGTCCATCGCTCCTTATATTTAGTCGTAAGAAGACCAGCCCCGAACCTTCTGGACTAGTGTAGATGGTACTCAAACATCGTAGTCATGTACTATAGCAGTTTGTTCCACCTGTTATTTCGTTTCAACAAAAGGTCTAAAACTATTCCAAACTATATGTTTTTTTGTTTTTGTTTCACGTCACAATATGTTTATTAGAGATATTATAGATATTTTTATTAGATTGCTGAATGTAAATATACATATACTTTTTTATAAGGTGAATCATTGATTAATACAGCTCATGTATTTTAACTAACCCATCCACTTTTTGGTAATTCAAAAAAAAAAAAAAAAAATATACAATCCAGTCTGAGATTTACTGGATGATACATTATTCATATGAGGTCCCTTCATCAGCATCAAAAGGGCGAGCAGACAAAAAAAGTAGTAGAAAAAATCCGATAGCGAATACTACTCTCGTCTCATAATAAAATATCTCATATTCTAGCGGTTTTTCGTGCTATATTTTTTTTTTCAAAATAATTTTTTTTGCGATATTTATTCCGGTCTATTCATTACCGACCAATTAATTAAAGTTGAAATTTGTGTAATGACACGGAGCTGGTAAGTATTACCCCGTGTGTTGGGTAATTTGTCGGCAGGTTAATTAAGTTGTGATAGCGGGCTGGATGTTTACCTGATAGCAGCAAGGCCCTCCCTAGCTTTACTCGGGCGTATTAACTTTCAGTGGACTTAAGTTTGAATTACCGCCTGGGTATTATTCCATGTAAATAATGTTTAGAATGTCCCCTTGCGGGTGGAATGTTCCATTTCTGTCTAGTTTACTGGGTAAATAATTATATAAGTTAATTATGGAATGGATAAATTTATAAAGAAGCTAGGAGGAAGCTGTCTGTTACAGAATTGCCGCTTATCCGCATTGAATCGGCCAAGATCTCATTATCCAATATGTTTATTTGATTTTTTCATATTTCATATTTAGAGATTTCTTATTATTAGACAAAACGAGGTACAGGTAATTTCTCCATGTAAACAAAAACAAAGGTACTTTATAGGAAAGCAAAAAAGGCCCCTTCACCATTTAAACCCCCTCAGAACATTTTAATAATGATAAAGCTTACCTGATATTAAAGGATACTTGATTCTCATTAAACATGACAGGTTTAATCAAAATCGTTAAAGCTATTTTTGAGAAAATCGAAAAAAACATAAAGATGTGAAAAAAAAAGTTATGAAAAAAAGTGCCCCCTTCGTTTGACCAATTTTGATGAAATTTTTGCTGTCGCATCGCGGGCATACACCAAATACCCAATTTCAGGTTCGTACGATTTTTCGAGCTAGTCTGTTCACACACACCATATATATATATATATATATATATATATATATTTTATTTATGTGCAAGCTCCTTTTTCTCCCTTGACGAAATGGAAAAGAAAAGGGTTGAAGCTGCGAAACAAGGGCGTCTCCTAGACAACGCCAAGGTCGGAGCCAACCCTCGCGCTGTTATACATGGGTCACCTCATCAATCTATAGCCCCTACTATATTGTGCAACTTCAACTTTTTGGAATATTTTTTTATATTATATATATATTATATAATATAAAAAATATATATTATGTATATTATATATATATATATATATATATATATATATATATATATATATATTTATTAGGAGTTATATAAACCCCCCTTTTTCGTTTTACTTAAAATTAATTAAAATGTATCCATTTACTACTTGGTATAGTACTTGGTATAAAACCACTAACGGCAAGGATTCAAACATTTTGAGAAAAGAGCTTCATGAGAAAAAATGGTTACATTATATACTTCGCGATAGTATAGTAACTCTATTGTGGGTTTAAATAATTTTTATTAGAAGAAAATAATAATTCCAAACGCCATAAAAACAATAAAACCTCACATTATTAACAACGTTACAAAATGTAACTGTTAGTGGCAATGCAGTGACAGACAAAACCACATGCTTCGATCTTCAGAGCCAGACTATAAGACTCCAGTCCATTGCTTCTTATATTTAGTCCAAAATAGAACATTCTAGAACGACGTAGAATACTCTCGAAAAATCCAGAACATCCAAAAAAAAAGTCTAGAACTCTGTACAATTTAACAGACAAAACCATATGGTTTTGCATCACGATACAATATACCGGCTCCCAGGACTGATGGATATTTTTTAATTCTTTATTTTTTATTTTTTTAGATTTGGAAAAAAACGTTATTGCTCAGTCAGCACTGTACTATTTTTGCGTTTTAAGCCAGAAAAATCTTACTTTTTTTTTAAAATTATATACTAATAAATAAATGATGCATGTTGCGCACGGATAATATTAGGAGACTTTTTGTAGAGAACATGAAAAAAAAAGTTTAAAAACTCCTCCTTCACTGATTTCACTGACTCAATGCTCTCAAATACTTATATGAAATATTTACGTTTCCCATAATTAGTAATGTAACACTTCTGTGGGTAAAACAATATTTATTCACAGAAAAATAACAATCGTCATAAACAAACGAATTATAACAACACGAATATTAGGACAGATTACAAAAATTATTACTTTGTAACACACAAATAATCATATGGCTAGAGCTTCACAATCAAGACTGAGACTGTCCAGTCAATCGCTCCTTATATATAGTCGTAAGGAGATGGTCTAGACCCTCGTAGAACCACGTGGAACTGCGTGGATTGGGCTCGAACAATCAAGTCCCAAACACGCTTTGATGATTTGTTCCAACTGTTATTTCGTTTCAACAAAAGATCTAGGACTTTAAACCATGTTTTTTTTTTTTTGTTTTTTTTTTTTGTTTGACTTTACACTAATGAGAAAAATTAATTCGTATCTTAGTCTCTGCTAACTTTATTTCTTTATTACAAACGTTTCTACCTCCAGGGCCGTTTTCAGTGTACTCCAACTATAACGTAGGGAGGATCTGTGACACCTCTGAAATGTGGATCATACGCAATTTTGCGTGTTTTAGTTTTTATGTTTTCAAATAAATTATTGGGGTCACCTCTGGTGTAGTGGTTAGCATGGCAACCAACAATACTAAAGGTCGCGGGTTCGCGCCCAGCGGTGGCTCTAGGATTTTTTAATGGGAGTAAAAAATCCTTAGCCATGCCGTCTCTCGGATAGGACGTAAAATGGAGGTCCCGGGCCTGTACGATGTCAGGTACTTGTTAAAGATCCCTATCCTAATTTTACCTGGATAGGCTAAATTTAGGACTCCCACTGTAGCATCGTCCGATTAGCCTTAGTGGCACAAAGTGACGTTAAACAAACAACAAAATAAATTATTCATATAATATGATGAAGGGACTGGCTTGATTCAATCATTTGTGAAGTATTTTATTTAGACATTGACGACCTGTTATATGCTGCAATTATTTTACGGCCCTGGAGATCGAAACGTATGTAATAAAGAGAATAAAATAATACAACTTGTAGAGGCTAAGATGCAAATTAATTCTTCCTCATAATTAAGAAGTCTCTAACCCTGTTTAAATAAATAAGTAATAATTAATAATTAAGCTTCCAAAGGATGAAATTCTTTAGGTTAAAAAAATCCGCCTCCGCAATTTATTACGTTATATTAAAATTTAATCAATATAATATTGATCGATTTACTGCTAGAGTCAAGCTTTATAGTTGAATTAAAGATTAATAAATATGCGTCCCATGTTGACCATTCAAGGTTATCTTTGTTGCTTTAGAAGCCTACCTATTCTCCATCGCTGATGGTTTCGATTACACACATTTCATTAGCTAGAACCAGACAAATTATTAGGACATTTATCTGTTGAGCATATCCAGCGGCGTACCTACCCTGCAATCTGGAAAACAAAAAATAATTTAAAGGATAAAAAGGCTTTCTGATTAGTTGTTTTTTTCTCTATAATTTCTTCTTGCCTGATAATCCGAGCGAAATTAAAAATAACAAAATTATAGTATTGTGTTACTTGACACATTCTAATAAAGAAATTAGAGTTTCATATTTTATTTTAAAACATAAAAATTAAAACACAAAATTGATCTAGATTCACATACAGAGGTTTCAAGGATCGTCCTATGCAAGCCAAATCCTATCTAAGTCAAAATCGATTTTTTTTCTTTTTATCACGAATGATGACAGGTAGTCCTAGGATTAAGAAATCTTTGGTCGTAGCGTCCTTCGGAGTTGATGTAAAATGGAGGTCGCGAGCCTGTGCATTGTCAGGTACTAGTTATACATCGCTATCCTAATTACTTCTGAACAGACAAAATTTAGGACTCCTGCTCTAGCATCGTCCGATTACTTAAAAAAAATAAGACTGTTTCTGAATCACCTCAGCGTGAATTAGGCTTTTTTAAACAAATACATAACGTCGGCCAAATGCAAAACTAGGCTAACTAAAATTCGCAAAAAAAAAAAAGAATATTTTTTTTTCACAAATTAGCTTTCAGTTTTTCTCTACTACCTCTATGCAAGACCTCTTATAGACCACGGTAGTGATGATAACCGAAAAAAAATTAACAGTTGGACAAGGCTAGCGACGGATACCAAATGAAGTAAAGGGAACAGAAGAAACTTTAATTGCCTCTCCTGAAAATTTTTTTTTTTTTTTTTTAATTTAGCGAACGAAGTTATTAATTTGTAATTTAATATACAGTTACAACTTGGTAATTATTCATTTGCTACTAGTTAAATTAATCATCAGTTCTGAAAAAAAAAATTTCGAGAATAAATTACTAATTCTCCCCAAAGCAAAGTAACTTATCCCTTTTTGAACGACTGAATCTCCACCGTAATTTTTATGAAGGTTTTTTTTTTTTTTTATTATTATTGCCTTTGAAAATTAAAAATCGTACCGAGTTGAAAAATTTTAAACCACTTGTGGGATTCATTCTTCTTTGACTAACTAACGTTTATCCCACATACGTTTTCATCTCTTTATTTCCAATCTATTTCTAAGAGAATTAGAATACTTCTTTGAAATATTCGCTGACGAGAAGGGATGTCGTGTAGAAGAAGGGTGTTCACCCCGAAGTTCGGACCGCACGAGATCACCAATGTCTGGAGGGGGTATCTAGTTCTTAGCGGTCCCTTGATGAAAGACAATCTCCAGTCATCATCCCATCAAGGCTAACAGCTCCACTCTGGGCTACCCATTCTTTCTCTTTAATCCTATATATATATATATGTGTGTGTGTGTGTTATAATAGAGATAATTATAACTTCCATAGATAATTTACCTAACGTTGATCTATGAAACTTGTAAAATAAAATCCTAGATAAAACATACCTCTAAAACATAACTTCCGAAATGAAAGATCGATATTAAGTACTATTTATTATGAAATATCATAGCTCAGTGAGTTGGGAAAGCATTGTATAATATTACTATGTTCGAATTCTCAGGTTTGAGCCCAGTTGTGTTACAACAGCCCTTCATCGAGCCTCATGGGAGTCCGAACCCAGCCTCTATGTAGTGGATACCCTACATGAAAATAATTATTGATTATAATAAACAGGAAAACCTGGTGGTTGAGCATGATATCAGGCAGATCTAACTCCTTGCAAAACTATGTTCTTCTAATGATTTAAGTTAAATATATAAAAAAAAAACCTGTACCACTACAACCCATAAAGGATCTTGGGTGCAGTACTATGTAAGGAAGAGTACTGTTTCTTGGTCAGCGGTCGTGCAAGGAGGTGATTTGACCGTGATCACGCTCAACCGCCAGGTTCTTTCCCCTTAATTTTTCAATTAAGGGTACCCACTTTATAGAGGCTGGGTTTGCCCCAGGAGGGTCTCTCGGCCCACGAGACGAACTGTGGCGAATAATAAAGATATCATAAGCCATGTCAGATTCGAACTCGGGACCTTAAGCACAGCAGTCCACTGCCTTACCAGTGGGCTACCCCGCTCCCAAAATGGAGTTAAATATGGAAGTAACAAAGTGTAGTGGAAGTAACAAACTCATGGAGTTAAATATATAAGTAACAAAAAATATTAACTTCGGAGAATAGATTTGATAGAACAGCCATTTGGAAAAAATAAAAGAAGAGACCATTGAAAGGTTGAAAATAAAATAAACCTAAGTAGGGTATACCAGACTTTAACTTGACATGTTAACCCCAACTTTAACTTAACACGTTAGGTGCGGCGGCTTATTTTACGGGTATCCTGAATCCCCGGGGTCCGACTGCTGGGATGAGCCACAGGCGGCATCTGGCGTCGGGGTCCGATGGGAATACTTTGACGAAAGCGTTATCTTTTGATTAAAGGGGAATTAAATGAGCGTCTCAAGGACATTATCTCTTGGTAAGGATTGGAACTAGACGTAATAGGCGAAGGACAGGCCGATACAGGATTTATGCTATTCTTTATCGAAAATCGGACCTCGGAGTCCGATTCTAAAAAACAACAGAATTTCAGCTGTTAGCAACATTTTCTGCACTAAAATGCAATCATCTCACTAAAAATCGAATAAATTGAATGTTTGAAGTGTTCGGACTTTCGGTCATTTTCATGTGAAAATCGGTTGTTAAGAAGGGGATGTACCAGGTGTGTAAATATAAAACCGGAATTTTTCAAATAGCAAATAAGAGTTGATTGTGTAAAAATGATACATACTTTTTTATTCGAAGTACTGTCCTTCGCTATCTATGCATTTTTCCCATCATTCAGGCAATTTGTGGATTCCCTGCCAAAATAATGCTTCCTCTTCTGAGTAAAACCAATCACTTAACCAATTTCGTACATTTTCATAAGAAGTGAAGCGCTGCTCAGCTAGTGCGTGTCCCATCGATGCAAATAGGTGGTAATCGGATGGGGCCAAATCTGGTGAATAAGACGCATGCGGAAGAATTTACCAACCAAACACTTGGATCATTTCCTTGGTCTGTTTAGCCGAATGTGAAGGGGCATTGTCATGGAGCAAGATCACTTTGTGTGTCCTTTCTTGATATTTGGGACTTTTTTGCGCAAATCTTTATTCAAATTTATCATCTGTTGTAGGTAGCGTTCCGTATTAACAGTTTCCCCAGGTTTCAGCAGCTCATAGTAGGTAACATCCATCTGATCACACCAGACACAGTGCATTTTCTTCCTCCCCAAGCGATGCCGATGGTTCACCAGGAGTTACCCAGGATTTTTTACGCTTAGGATTCTCGAAGTAAATTCACTTTTCATCACCAGTCACAATTTGATGAAGAAATGACTTTTTTTCTGTACCTGGCGAGCAGCATTTGCCATGAGGTTTTTCAAGCTTCCTGCTGCCTGTCATTCAGTTGATAGGTACCCATTTTCTGACCTTCTGGATCTTTTCCATGCCTTTCAAACAAATGGAGACGGTGTCACATGTAATAATTGTCCAACAAACTCTTCCAAATCAGCGTTTTCAAATTTTTTTTTTTTGTGGTTTTCCACGGTCTTTGTTTCTTTTATCGAAATCCATCTTTAAATTTGTTGAACCAATCGAAACATTGAGATTTGCCTAGGGCATGCTCCCCGTAAGCTTCAACAAGCATCCTGTGTGATAATGCTCCAATTTTTTTCAGAAGGAAACGGAAAATAAATGCTGTCCGCAAATCTTGATTTGTTGGCACAAAAGTCGACATGTTCAACGCCACTAAAAACACGGTTATAGAATGAAACTGATGTTGGTATCAATTGGATCTCTTTATTACATGTAGGCAAAAGCAGATAACACCACTGACGGATTAGTTAGAAGATTATATTGACTGCTAACTCCTATCATTGGCGAATTCCGGTTTCATATTTACACACCTGGTAAGACATCGGACCCCGGGGACTGATGCTGCACCTAACGTGTTAAAGAAATAACTAAACAAGTCCTAATTTTATTTTAAGATATAAATGAATCTAATGTTTGAAGGGTCCTCTAAGTCATCTCTGAAGTAAGTGTTTAGCAAACTAACCATAGGGAAGATTTCACAATTAAATCCACAGGGTGTCAATAACTAGTTTTTGCACTTTTTACAATAAATATTGCCATATGGTAAAAATATTGAACTTTTGACTCAAAAAAACCTCTTGAGTCTTTATAAGGATAGATAAAGAGGAGCTATGGGAAGTTTCAATTAGATCCCTTCATAAGAAGTATTTTTTTTAATGTCACCACTGAAATTTAGTCTTAAGGGTGCTTATAACTGTACGGTTTACCCTACTGCTTTATAAATTTAAATACTACAGAAGTAAGAAACCCAACTACGTTAATACGGAGTATAAAACTTTGTGGATCCGATTTTATCAAAAAAGTCTTACAAAATATCGTGTAGTCGAAAAAAGTAAAAAAGAGGTGACATGAGAATATATCTTTTATAGCAAAACATTTTTTTTTAAACCATTTGTTCATCAGAATCTTGTGGTTGGGCAGTAATAATACATTTCTTGTATATTTTTTTTTAAAAATTCCCTTTTTTATGTCATACAATTTTACCCCTTTTAACATACAATTTCGAATATGTTTCATTTTTTTGTTATTAATGATCCTTTTTTTTTTCAGTCTTTTCAAGGAAGTCAGGGACGAGCTTATCTATTCAATTCAGTGTAAGTTATCTATTCAATTTAGTTCATTTTAACTAGCCATCGTTGAAATATATTTTTTAATGTATCATTACTCTTTTTTTTTAAAGTAGATTTTTCATAAATTTTTCATTAGAAAAATAAATAAAAAAATAAAAACTCTGATAATCATTTCTTTGCTCAGAACCATTCTTCATAGGAAGGTTTAATTCATTGATAATTAAATTACATTTTCATTGTTTCATTGAACATTATGATATGATTATTGTGTTCAATATGACTATTGAACACTCTGATGGTATGATTATTTATCTTGTATTCCTAACACTGGATTTTTTTCTGGAAAAAAAAATCATCTTACTAGAAAAAGAAAATAAATTCAATGATTAGATGCTCATTTTTATCTTTAATAGATGTATAATATTTTCTTGTAATTGTTATCTATTCCAAATGATTTGAAATAAACTCATGTGGTCATCAACACATTATTAGCCCCCTACTATAAACAAAAAAATAATTAATATAAAAGATGTGGTTCCTTCCATCTTATGAATTTTTTTCTTACAGTATTCAAAAAGCCTATAAGTATAGTCCCCTAGAAATAAAAATACTTAAAACCTTTTAATTTTTAATTTTATTTTTTTATTTTAGGGTGAATGTTGGTTGTGGCCCGGCAGAGGAGCGGGTTCTCCTCACAGGGCTTCATGCCGTCGCTGACATTTATTGTGAATGTTGTAAAACTACCCTCGGATGGAAATATGTTAGTATACCATCTAATCAATTCACTTTTATTTCTTTTGATTTCAAATGTAATTTATTTTTTCTTTCTTCTTTCCAATAGGAGCATGCCTTCGAATCAAGTCAGAAGTATAAAGAAGGAAAATATATAATCGAACTGGCACACATGATCAAGGAAAACGGGTGGGACAACTAACCTAGCCACAGCTTTTCCTCGGAAAATATCAGAGTGCAGACCTATTTGAGAACTGAACTTGGACATGGAACAAATGAGTGTTTAGTTTTAGGAGAAGAATGACAGAGTTTTACAGAAGCCATTTATCCATTATTTTCTTATATATATTAAAGTTGAATATACAGTGCATAATATATTAACTTATTCAGTATTATGTTTCAACGAGATGAAATCTTCTTATCAGTTTGTATTAAGAGTGAAAATTAAATTGAATGAAATCAATGAAACTAGTTTGAGGAATCGGCAATTTGTTCGTGGTAACATAATATTATGTAAGTTGGAAAAAATATATACTAGACATTTTTTAACTAATTGATTATTGTATATTATTGCTCAGGAAGCACAATTTTAAGTGTTTTACTTATATAACTGTAGTTAATAGTCATATATGCTGGTTGTGTGTGACAATTGTAAATATATTTTATACTGTGAAAAATAAATTAATCCAAGTGAAGAGCATACCTGAACATTATGAAATTTTGAAATGATTTTTTTTTTTTTTAAGTGTTTACACAAAAACTAAAACAAAAAATAATTTAAGGCTGCACTCTGTTTCTATATATAAACTGTTGTAATATATAGAATATCTTAAGTGATTAACTAACAATCATTGTTGCTATGTTAATCTTGGCTTGTTATTTAGAAGGAACTTGATGTTATTGTAAATTTATATTTGCGTGTATCATTAAAATCATATTACATGCCGGATTCCTTCCAATTATTTTTAAAAGAAAACATTTTAAAAAAAGAGAGAGAAAATGTAGCATGGTTTGACTTTGCGACTACTCATCTTTTGTCCCTAATGATTTTATCGGGGTTTTTATTCATTGATAGTGGGTGAATATGATCTCAGAACAGTCTAGGTAAATATTGAAAAATAATTCACTATTTAGTTTTTATTTTTTACCTTTTTAACTGTGCTAAACTCGTTTCTTCAAGAAATGTGCTCCTTTAAGGTATATTTAAAAAAACACATTTCTTCCCTGAATATTGTTGAGAATTTAGACTGAAATCCCGTTGCATCTTTTAAATTACTTGATTTTATGAAATAAAAAAAGCAAATTTGTAGACTCATATATCATTCATAAAAAAATAAAAGAAAAAAAGAAAAAAAAAGTGTATCGATGTTACTAATTTTTTAAATGTCATTTGTCTCATTAATGAATTAATATGTAGATTGTCATAAATATTATTTAGAATGATAGAAAAGCCATTACTAAAGTGAAATATATTTTTTTATGATTCTGAATGTAGTTTTGATTTGCAACGTTTTGGATTAAGAAAAAGCATAATTCGAGGAAGACATTAAAATTTTTTTATTTACAAAGGTGTGTACTTAATTAAGTTTCAATCTAATATGATTAAATATGTGTATATTTTATTTCATTTTCTCTAGTCTTTGTAAATATTTTTAAGTTTTTTTCTAGTTGCCAATATAATTTGCTTTATATTTTTTATTCTTTTGTACGTTTGAATTTGTAAACCTAAAAATGTTAATGTATGTCGAAAAGAAAAAAAAGGTTTATGTGTCGTGTATATAAATTGTTCGGAGAATGAGCTAGAATTGCATCTGCTGGATAATTTAGCTGGTGCCTGAATGTTTTAGGAGGACCAAAATAAAAATTAAAAAAAATATATAAAAAAAAAATTAAAAAATATGTAAAATTTCTTTTATACATGAATAAATATGTCTCTATGCATAATGTACATGTAATAAATAAACATCTATTACCTTCTTTATCTTCATTGTATTTTTTCAAGAGGAGGTTTATGAATACGACAATACATAATATGATGAAGCCTTGAGGAAAAAGAAAAAAACAGATTTACGTTTTCGATCTTCTAATTATTTTTATTTTATTACAAGGTCCATCGAAAAATTTATGGAAGTTTCCTCTTAACGAGAATTTGTAAATCAATGATGATGTTACATAAACCTTCTTTTGTAATAATTTTTATAATAAATACAAAAATTTTAAAAAATAAACGTAATGTATTGTTTTGAAGATGTAATATACAACTTTATTACACAGGCCTATTTATATATTTGTATGTTGTCTTAGAAAATTCCCTGCAAGTACCTTCGTATATATACCGTTTTGCAGGAGTGATTATAGTAAAAAATGTATTAGATATTAAACTTGTGATAAAAAGATATATTTAAGAAAAAAAAAAAAGGCTATACATAACTATAGTCTTTGCTCTTTTACCTATTTTCTCAAAGATGTGTATTATATTAATGTTAACACATGTCTATCAGTAATGCTGTAATAGTTGTTAAGCGAAATGCTTCAAATAGATATTTATAAAAGAATACATGTCTTTGGTCTTTCAGTATAATCATTTGTCAGTTTAATGTTCCTTCAACATTATTATTTCAAGTTAAGAAGAAAAGCTAAACATTATATTTATATATAGATATATAGGGAATATATATATGGAATAGATAATCTAATAATTCCCTTCCTGTAAATAATTCTAAAAAAAAAAAAAAAAAAATACATGAGCTTTGATTTTATCATGAACTAATATTTTAGTAAGGGATAAAGAGTACAGGTGTAATCCTCAAACTATAGGTCATGACCCGATGAGATTCTTGAGCAGCCATTCGTCACACTCTTCAAATTTTCATCCTGATAGCCAACAGGATAGCCCATCCAATGGTTCAATGGACTATAAAATCAACTAACTTATCTTATATTTGCTACTCAAGTTGTAATTATTGAATATTGTAATTACTGTGGCTGTCCCAAATAACCATTTTAGCATTTCAAAAATATCTTGATATTTAATTCTAATCTCATGTGGTTTTATGTATTACGTTATCCAGATGTGAAAGACTGAAATGATTAAAAATAAAAAAAAATAAAATCCATTTTAAATTATCACCAATTATGGAGGGAATCAGAGAGTCAGTCTTAAAAAAAGAAATTTTATCGTCAATTAAAAAGGGAGAGAGATATCCCATTTGAGAAGTAAAGGATATTGAGAGTGTTTCTTTTGCATTGGGAGGAGGCAGTCCTGCATGATTACAATCTAGGAGTTTCATGAAGGTTTGAATCAGTAGAATGACAATATTCAACAAATACTTAATCTACACAGATGTGTGCTTTTCTGCTTGTATTTACCATAGGCTCCTTTAACGTTGATAAATTTTCACCATTTCATATTTTTTTTTTTTTTTGTTTTACTCATTATGACCAGCTATTTTGAAATATATAATTAGTATTTTAATACGTCTAATAGTTGTCAAGATAATTTAGCTAAAAATGCATGATGCAATCGCCATACAAGGGAAAGTGTAATCACCCTGTCAAAATCTGTAATTACCGGGTCTGTAATGCAATATTTAAAATTTCCTGTATTTGAGGTTAAAAATGGTGATTAATTTATTTTATCGTAAAAATCACCACAATTCTTTTTTTTCTTTAATTTTTAAAACAGTGAAAGTCCTAAATTTTGCCTATGCAGGTATAATTAGGATAGGGATCTTTAACGAGTACCTGACATCATATATACTCGGTACCTCCATTTTACCTCCTATCTGAGGGACGCCATGGCCAAGGATTTTTACTCCCATTAAAAAATCCTAGGGCCACCGCTGGGCACGAACCTGCGACCTTTAGTATTGTAGGTTGCCATGCTAACCACTATACCACAGGTGACCCCCAATAGAAGATATTAGGTTCATTGCTTAATTTTAAAAAATAATTTGGAACAGTTGAGATTATAAATGAGTAGGAATATTGTTTTAATATGATTGTAATATTTCATTATAATTCCAAATTTCTGGTTACAAATACACAACCAAAGAGGAAGGCCGCTTCTTCCAAATAGATGAGGACATTCGTTGGAGACCGGAGTCCCTAGTTGATATTGCTGGATCATGCTGAGAGGCATTTAAGAAGGAAATGAAAAGAATTAGATATATTTACAAGTAATTTAATACTAAAATCAGTGGATTTAATTGATGTTGAATGGCTGCAGGTTGTAAGCACACTTCTATATAAAAATCAACTGTTACTACTTTTGTAACTGAAATATTGGAAGAATGCTTCAGTTTTATTCTTTATTTTATACTATGTGGAATTATTAAGTCAAAACTAAAACCTGTAACACAGAAACTCATGAAGGATCTTGTTTGTTTGTTTAACGCCACTTTATGCCACTAAGGCTAATCGGACGATGCTACAGTGGGAGTCCTAAATTTTGCCCTATTCAGGTATAATTAGGATACGGACCTTAACGAGTACCTGACATCGTACAGGCTCAGGACCTCCATTTTATGTCCTATCCGAGGGAAGGCAAGGCTAAGGATTTTTTACTCCCATTAAAAAATCTAGGGCCACCGCTGGGCTCGAACCTGCGACCTTTAGTATTGTAGGTTGCCATGCTAACCACTATACCACAGGTAACCCCATGAAGGATCTTGGTTTCAGTGCTTGAAAAGAAGTAAATACTGTAACTGGGTTAATTGAGCCCCTGCTTTAAAAAGTAGCTATACCAGGATAAAGCGCATCACAACACATAGCTGGAGCTTCCATTTTTTTATCTTCCCCCCTTCCATTTAGGATATACACTGATTTTCCCGGGCTCTCAACAGTGCTGGTACCTGTTCTAAAGATTGTGAAGTATATCTTATTCCTCACTATGCCTCTCTGCATGATCTATCCGTATCAACAAGGCACCCCCGGTCTCTGGTGAGTGTCCACACATATCCCATCTATTTTGCTCGTGATTGTCTTAGCCCAGATATAAGATCAAGTTGCCATAAGACAGTCCTGATCTACCAATATGTATTTACCTGTTGGTCAGACAGTGCCATTATACATTTACTTGCAGCCAAGTTCAGATTAGATTGTCTTCCCTACTGCAACACATATGTTAAGATTATGGATTTTGATTTTTAAAGCATAAGTTGTATGTAAAGAATTTCTATCATCCCAATATAACTGAAGCTGATGAAGGCAAAGATGCTTAATAAGCATCAAAAAGCAAGCAGCTGATAGCTCTTACGAGATGACATTGCTTTGCAGCCTTCCTGATTTGATAGTATTTTTTCCAAAGCCAGTCTGATCATTTGGTCTCACCAACAAAAGTCACTGCAACCTTTTTCCATAATGTTAGCTACTTTTAACTCTGTACTTAATACAAAAATTAAGTACCTACACAATAGAGTGGCTAGTCCAATCGATCACAGATCTGAAAAGATTTGAGGAAATATAGTTTTAATGTATATTAATACCTAAAATGCTTATAATCATAGTTCATTCCTGTTCCAAATTACACAAGCAAATTTTTTTATTACTAGTGCCTTCACCTACTAACATATAGCGACTACAATCATCCTTGGTAGGCTAGAATGAATTTGCGACGAAGAACCTACTTAAGGGTGTTTTTTCTCCTATCTGTGGCATGCATCGTGATGTAATAATACACATATGTCCAACCATCACATTCACTAGTGGTAATATGTTGTAGTTTAAGAAAGGTAAATAAATCACACCAAGGCCCATCAATCACATTTATACATTATACATCATATTTTAATTTAATTTTATAACAGTTTATCATATTTTAATTTTGAATGAATAATATTACATACCTTCTCTATAAAGGCAAATGAGTAGTCACCCCATATTTAATTAAACTACATACTAATTAATTATTACCAATATGGTAAATATGAATAAAAGCAATTTTCTTATTTATTTTTTAAATGTTGATATACAGTCGACAATTAATTGGGTCATCGGATAATTGGGACCACCGCTTGATTGAGCCATTTTTAATAAAACGGAATCAAATATAGGTTAAAAATCACCGCTTTATTGGGACAAAACAGTCTGGAACCTAATGTAAAAAACTATGAGACCTGGTGTCAATCGAATAACCTAAGTATCTAAGACCACGCCTGTTTCTCAATCAGAAGCATGAAAGGGCACCAAAAAGTTTAGTCACTTTTTATTTACAAAAAGGAAATGAGGAAAGTCCTTTAAATGCCTGGAAAAGTTGCACTAATTATTAAGTTTACTAGTAAAGTGTGACAATGCACACTTGATTCTTTCCTGTTAAAAGAATCAAGCTACTTATGTTATTACATTTAATGAACTATGAATATGTTTTACTCGAAATTTATCAATCTAATTCTGCTATAAAAAATAAAAAATAGTTATGTAACATTAGGAAGGAACTAGTCAATTGTTGGCCTAATGATTTCACCATTTAAATTTAGAAATCTGGATAGGCACAATTTAGGATTCCCACTGTTGTATCATGCGATTTGCCTTAGTAGCATAAAGTGACGCTAAGCAAACAACAAACAAATTTAAAACTAATACATACTAGAATTTCAACTTTTATATCAAGAGATAATTCAATTATATTACTTGGTATTACAATTTCAAAAGCCATCTCTAAAACATCTTCTAATTTAAAAAGTTAATAAAACCTACTATAAACCTAAATTTTTTAAAGTTTAAAAGCATTGAGCTATCTTGGTATCACAAAAATAAAATCATGTGCTCCCTACAGTTTCATCCTGGTGGCAAAATTTTTGCGCTTTATTTTTGTGATGCTATCCAATCAGTCTATGCAATGAAGTCCAATCCGGGTTTTGAGCCCACTAATCCTAGTCTCAACATAAAAATTATTTAATCATCAACAACCACACTTGAACCTATTCAGACATCTTCAGGGTGTTTTGCTTGTCACTCATGACAAGTTTTAATTATTATATCTAGTTACCTGAGACAATTTAGAGAACTTTTTCTTACAGAATGATTTTCATGCAGATAATAAATATTTAATGCAGAAGATATTTCCAATGAACAAACTCACCTACTTTAATATTCCTATATTTTGAAATTTAACAATTACAATTATAAATTACAATTTAAACCTCATTCATTGTTCCCTGTGATTCAAAATTTTGTATCAGCAGTTTCATCTAAGTACAATGTGTTTCAAATTCAAATTCAGCAGTTTCATCTACAATGTGATTCCAAATATTGTTGTATCAGCAGTTTCATCTACAATTGTTTATTTATAATTAATGTTGAAAATATTTTAAAACTTAAAATAAAAATGCATATCATGTAGTGTATTCTAAGACATGACCAGCTGAAAAAAATGTCTATATTAAAATGTTATTTTTAATAAAGTGACTTATAGACTTTATTCTCTAAACACAATGGGAAATGCTAGTAGACCTAAATAAATACAGTAATATTATATAAAAATGTAATTCCTTGAAAATCTCTGTTGCGAGGTCTATGTGCGTACATTCGATCTGCCCTTTGAGAACTGAGGTATTATATTTCATTGCAGCAGAAATCGGTAAAAGCCACTATGAGTATCGGGTACTGAATATTTTTACAAAATACTGGTCCTTTTTGGGTACCAAGAAATTTGATGAGTACTTCAGTTGGTGATCAGTGATCACTCAGAGTTGACAATCTCTGTTGGAACACCAATTGAACGTATATCACCATTCCCATTCTTCAAAGAAAAGTCAGTAAATAAGTTATGATAACTTTGAATTTTTATACCCAATTATAAAAAGTGGGAGTAACTAATATTTCAGATATAAAAGATATCAAAACTCTTTACTAGCCACCTGCACTTGCCCAGGAATGCTTCCTCAGATATTTTTATGCATTGTTAAGATGAAATAGGAAATTATATGATTAATCAATTAGGGAAATTCGCTTAAAAACTAATTATAAGTACTTCTACTGTTAGCCAAAACAGTATGGCCCTCCTGTCTAATGAATAATATTTATTTAAACGGTAGGAAAAAATGAAAATACAAATTTTCTAACTTTATGGTCTGGACAATGAAGATAAAATCAAAGGAGAAAAAAAATACAATACAATAAAATACAAAGAGTAAATATAATGAAACTTGTAAATTATAAAGCTTACAGTGTAGCAAATTAAATAACATTATTCAAATAAAAATAATGGATAGGTGGTTTAAATAATTTCATAATTAAGTTAGTTTCATTGATACATCAATGGTGGTAAGTATAATAGATAGAAATGAGAAGTGTAATCAAGGGCATACCCAGGATCAAAACTAGGGGGGGCAAGCTATGGTCGTTCATGTTGTAACACCTTACCGCGGAAAAGGTGAATGAAACCAAAATTATGTATAATTATAGCAGTGCTTTATCAACTAAGTTATTACAATTATTTGCTTGAAAAAAATGTATTCTATTATTGCTCCCAGTCTTAAAAGCCTAAAAAATTATTGCTTCCAGCCTTCCAGGGGGGGGGGCAGCTGCCCCCCGCTGGGTACCCCCATGAGTGTAATCACTCCATGAATTTAGATGGATTTGGCACAAGGAGCGCAAAGTACGAATAGTTTTAATTCTTAAAATTACAACCTCTAACTTAAAGGAAATTAAATTGTTTTAAACATTTATCTGATGCTAAAAAAGAAAATAAAGCGGGGCAACCGCCCCCCGATGGCTACGCCCATGCAACTATTTAAGAAAACTTGAAACAATTAGCGCAAAGATTATATATATATATATATATAATATATATATATATATATATGTGTGTAGGTATGAATATGGAATGAGTGCTGTTGAAGTCATTTCCATGACATACCCTTTTGCCATTAAAAGACTTTCATTATTGAAAGCAGTTATAACTGCTCCTTTCAAAAATCACCATCAATTAAAAATACATTACATTCAATTTATTGCCTGATAGAATTTTTTTTAATAACATTTATTACATAAAATTGCAAACTTAGATATATTAGTGATAAATACATTAGTGCATATGAAGAATTTGAAATATAGACAAAGTATCAGTAACATAAGCATAGCGGCAGAACTCTAATAAATTTTTGACTCCCTGGTGTAGAGGGACCATTTGAGGTTCAGAGCAATTTATTTTTGTGGACTTATTAAAAATATTGTTTTAAATTTTTGAAAAATACTATATTTAATTTACAAAAACTACAATGTTACAAATAATAACTTATGATTTAAGATGTGACAATAGTAATAGATATTGAGAAAAAATCAACATTATTTCAAGAATGTTTTTATAGCGATTTTTAAAATTTATATAATACTGACATTAAAAGAATCGTGTTACCTCTAAATTAGAGTACACTAAAATAGAAAATTTTTGTTGTTTTTTCTTTACTGGACCACTTTTTTTAGCTTTTAATGAAATTTCGTATCACATGAGTTACTTGAAAGTTAAAACCAGTTAATATTAGCTGTTCTTCCATAACGGATTATCAAGTATTGACAATATGTCATTTTATCTGTAAAATGAATAACGCCCATGTTTCAATGCCCACTAAAATCCGTTTAGTGGTTTACATATAAAAATCAAATAATTTAGTGAACATCAAAGATTGGTTATTTTTTAAGTTTTGATGGAAACTCATGTTCCAACGCTTTTAACTCAGAAATAGATATTCTAAATCAAAAAAGTTACAGATAAAAGTTGTTGTGCATGAAATTTTGCATCAATCATAAAATTAGCTTACTATTGCGTAGGGATCCAAATAAAATCGCGGAAGTACTCTTAGCGCGTATTTCCTGTTAAGATTTATTTTTGGTGAGTATTAAGTAATATAAGAGCATAAAGTAAGAAATTTTAAGCTCTTTTATTTCAAAAAGAATACCACTTCTCTATGATGAATTCGAGGTGAAAGCAAAAAAAAAATGTAAAAAGCTTATATTTTCCATTTTAGGGTGCTGCAAGTAGTACAGGGAGCGTGATCTGACTGGCTGAATCCAAAAGGATTTTAAAAAATCTGGTGCGTGCTCGCAACACACAACTTTCACTTACCAACTTATTTAGATTAGAAATATACATGTTTTGCTAATTATCATTTCCCAAAGTCACACATTTTTCTACATTCATATCTTATTTTTGTTAATCGTTAAAGCCGTTTTTGAGTAAATAAAAAAACCCGTGAAAATGATACAAAATTTATTAAGTAAAGTCCCCCCTCCCGTGGATCAATTTTGATGAAATTTTTACAGTCATATCTCGGGCATATAAATACATCAAATACCAAGTTTGATCAAAATCGTTAAAACCGTTTTTGAGTAAATAAAAAAACCCATGAAAATGATACAAAATTTATCAAGTAAAGTCCCCCCTCCCGTAGATCAATTTTGATGAAATTTTTACAGTCATATCTCGGGCATATAAATACATCAAATACCAAGTTTGATCAAAATCGTTAAAACCGTTTTTGAGTAAATAAAAAAAACATGTGAAAATAGTACAAAATTTATTAAGTAAAGTCCCCCCTCCCGTAGATCAATTTTGATGAAATTTTTACAGTCACATCTCGGGCATATAAATAGATCAAATACTCAGTTTAATCAAAATCGTTAGAGCCGTTTTTGAGAAAATAAAAAAAACACTTGAAAATATTACAAAATTTATTAAGTAAAGTCCCCCCTCCGGTTAATCAATTTTGATGAAATGTTGGCTATCACATCTTTGGCATATACATACATCAAATACCCAGTTTGATCAAAACCTCTAAAGCCGTTTTTGAGTAAATAAAAAAAACACGTGAAAATGATACAAAATTTATTAGGTAAAGTCCCCCCTCCGGTTGGTCAATTTTGGTGAAATGTTGGCTATCACATCTTTGGCTTATGCATACATCAAATACCCAGTTTGATCAAAATCGTTAAAGCCTTTATTGAGTAAATAAAAAAAACACGTGAAAATGTTACAAAATTTATTAAGTAAAGTCCCCCCTCCGGTTAATCAATTTTGATGAAATTTTTACAATCATATCTCGGGCATATAAATAGATCAAATACTCAGTTTAATCAAAATCGTTAGAGCCGTTTTTGAGAAAATCGAAAAAAACCTAAAAAGTTATTAAGTAAAGTACCCCCTCCCTTTAAGTAATTTTGATGAAATTTACGCTGTCACATCGCGGGCATATACTTACACTAAATACCCAATTTCAGGATCGCACGGTTTATAGTTTTTGAGCTAGTCTGTTCACACACACACACACACACACACACACACACAGACACACACACACAGAGACCATTTCGCGGGACTTGGTCATTTCGACTCAGGGGACCCCAAAACGTGTATTTCCGTTGAAAACCGGAAGTCGAAATTTTTCACGATAGCAATACTTCCACTTACTATATATTTCATATATAGGTAAGTGAAAGTAAAAAAAACGGTTTTCAAAATTTTCTATGAATATTTTTTTCTCACGGGCTCTTGGTCTACAAAGGTTCGAAAAAAAAATATTGATAATAAAAGATACCATGTTATTAAAATGATTTCATCCCCTTTTGTCGTGCATGAAAAGTTGTAAACCTGAGGTTTCTGCATGTTTTTAGAAACATTAAAATGAATTGACTAGGTTTTTTAGCAATTCATTCCCCAATTAGCCCAACTGTTTTACCCATCCATTGTAATCATGGGGATATATATTATTTCACTGGTGTTTGGTAAAAAGGGGTTAAGTCATCGAATGTGAAGCTTAAACAACGATTTACTAAGCTATTGAAAATAATTATAAATTCTTTCTTATTGTATTTCTTTATTCCAGATTAATAAATGAAACTATATTCTTTCAACAGAGACTGTAATAAATTATGAATAATGAATAAATTATAGTCAAATACGAATTTTAAGAAGTCGAGACATAAAACATTTTTTATGACTTAAGCCCTTTTGCCCAAACATGAATGATTTATTACTATTACGACGCAATAAAACATAATATTACGATTCAGAATGGGAAAATCTGTTTTATCCATTTACTGCGACCGAGATTAAGTTTAATTGAAATGTAAAAAAAAAAAAGAAACTTAGTTACATATTTATTTTATGAATTTTTAAATGCGATAACAAGATATCTTATGTATGTGGATAGACTGCACTATTCATAAGATAATTTCTTTGCCATTCTGGATGTGAGAACTTTTTTCCTTCGGAGTTCTTTTGCACTATCCATTGAAGTTTATCCATTTCTTCCCAAGCGATCGATATTATGATTCGACCGAGGGTGGCAGAAGTTAGTGGGGGAAATGTTTGAGGGAGGGGGGCTCTATAGTAACATGTGGTATATTTTTAGTAGGGGAGTTGAGGCTGGGGTCGGGGGTCATCCAAAATAGAAATGTAGACGCACTTTAAACCGTTCACGGTTTTTCTATTCTCATGGTTATATATTTTTGAAATGAACGAATACAATATGGAAAACCCAATTTACAACAAAACCAGCGATTTCGATCTGCAAAAACCCAGAGAAAACGAAACTTGTAAACAAGAAAGTACGAAAGGTAAGATAAACAGCCTTTCCTCATAATTAAGACATTGCTTAGCATAACTGCATATTCCCTTTTTGAAAAACATTTTGCTGGCATATTATTGTCAATTTGTTTTTTATTTTTTAGATCTTTGGGTTTGTGAAAAGTGTAGAAAAGAATTTGTTGACAAGGATTCTCTAAGTTTACACCAACAGCTTCATAATATTAATGAAAACCCGTTCCCCGAAACGGAAATAATACTCCGGCGGGATCTCCTTTATAAGGAAGTGAAGAAACAACAAGAAATGGAAGGCGGGAGGGCAGAAGTTACCAAAAAAATGTCGTATAAACCGAGGCGAATCTATAAACCACTGTGTTAGTAAATTGTTTCTTAAATTTAAAAATATTTTAAAAAATAGTTTAGGATAATAAAAAATTATACGTTTTTATTTTAAAATCTTTATTGTAAGTGGCGAAAATTAAAGCTAATCCTAAGTTTTATAATAAATTTCGATTTTTGTTATTCTAGCGAAACGAGTGGGTCTTACGAAAATTCGGGTAGAAGATTGTTTGAGATGTGATGCTTGTTCCTGTATTTACATCGATGAACGAGATTATTTCAAACATATGAGAAACTTTCATCAGAAATATAACACCATTATTCCAAGGTATTCATTTATATTTATTTGGTTTGTAAAACGTATTAAATAAGGAAGTGATCCATAAATAAGTTTAAATATTAACAAAAGTTTATGGAAATAAGAAACCAATAATATTCCTGTGATGATCATTAAGCAATCAATAATTTCTCATTAGTCAGATTCATATCAATTTCATAAGGGAATGAGTTGTCAGCCCTTACTTTATTACCTTCAATAAATATTTCTTGATAAATGCTGACTAATTAATGTAAGGACTATTTTTTAAAATTTGATTATTTTAATTTTACAGAAAAATTAAAACTAGATGTACTATATAATACTAATACTAATACTAATACTAATACTATATATAATAATTGATTTTTTCAATTTGATCCAATGTAGTGAAAACTACCTTCCAAATACAATTTTTCTATTTTTTTATAGTTATCAATGCATATTTTTATTTCATGTTCCAATATATGGAAATCAATTTATTTATTAATCGATTAATGACACAATGTATATTATTTTGATGAATATTGCATATTTTAATATGGATATGGCTGAAATATCATTCTTTAATTAACCTACAGAAATAATTATTCCATCGTGTTTGTTTTATATTTTAGATCAAGAAGAAAAAGTCCTCTGCATCATAAGAGCTGCAATAATTCTGACAGCCAACTAGATCAACAAGAATTAAGTAACAAACCCCAAGATTCATTAATTCTTCCTATACTCAATGATGCACAAATAAGAGAAAAAATCAAGGTAATAAAAATTTAAAAGATTGATTAATGGTAATTCAGGAGCTGTAACTATTTTACATAGTTAGCAGACTAGTTTTTACTCTTATTATCTGTTATAAAATTTTAAAGTATACTGATCTGCCTTTATCTTTGTGAATTCAAAGATAATCCCACATATTTCCTCTAGGTCTATCCGTAGACTAGATACATGCAGTTGTTTGTTCTGTATTTGTATAATTTAAATTATACCTTATTAAAATTACTTTGTTATGAATATAAATATTATGAAAATACTATTTTATCCATAAATCAATGTTAATCAACTAACAATTCTAATTTTGTTTCAGAGTCGGTGGAATAAAGTCTCCCAAAGATTATCTAGTCAAGTGCAAATAAAACAAGAACAGCCTGATGATATGAGTTATCTTCTAAGTCAAGTTGAAGTAAAAATCAAAACTGAACCACCTGATAACGAATAGACAAATTATCACCTGAGTTATATTATAGTGTACTTAATTTCTAGTCAGTTACATACATATGTTAACCATTTTAATCCAAGTTAACTTGGCTAATGAGGGTATTTCTGTTAAATTTATTATTATGATTACTACAATATAATCTACTTATTTATAAAACAATTATGTTTATCAAAATGTATACATTCATTCTGAAAAGAATTAGATAATTTTAATTTTACTTCTGTGTTATAATATGCCAACTATTAAACAGTATTTCTGTTAGATTCTTCATATCACCATTCCAGAATTATAATGACACAATTGCAAATATTGAAATTTTATAGTACTAGCAAAAAAAAGTAATTCCAGTTGTTCACAATCGTATTTTAGCATTTAGATTCATCGGTGAATATTCTTAGTACACTTATATCGATTTACAAACATCCAGTAAATGTATTTCCGAGTCAGCAACACAATAAAATCTACTTCACAAAGCTGTACAGTCAAATTCCAATTTTTGCAGTTGGATCATTATATGAATGGTGTATAATCTGATGATATATATCTGAGAAATATACTATTTTTTACCATAAAAATATTTAAACTTTGTAAATATATTGGTATGCTTTTGAGCATTAGGTATTTTTGAGAAATTTTGTGAAATTGTTGTTATTATGTGATAATTAGTAACCTACTAGTCATTTGTTGTAAGTTATATTAGAAATGATTTGTTTTGATTTTGAATGTTTCTGATAAATTTATGTTGTAGGTAATTAGAAAATTGGAAATATTTATTAAATTTATTTATTGTATATTTAAAATCATTTTAAAGAGAGGCATTATTACTTATTATTTATTTATCATATGTATATATTACAAATGTTTGTTCTTTAAAAATTGTGAATTAAATTTTTTTAGGGTGTGATGCAGATGTGTAAAATGCTTTATATCCACTATTGTGCAATTTATATCTGTAGCTTTGTTTATAGTGCTATTTTCAATTTAAACCATTACTGTAAATTATTAATATTAGTAGCGAATGGGTGGAATATAATTTGATTACCCCTACGAAGATTCTACATATATCAATGTAGTAGTAATATACACATAATATCATTTCATGCATTTAAAAAAAATAAATTAAATATATATAATAAATAAATATTTATATTTTTATACTATGAAGAATATTTTGTTTTAGTGAATAATAGATATCACATGCATGTTCTGGTTTAAAGCACACTAGAAACTGATAACCATGTTTCCTTAGCCACAACATTAATTTCATCTTAGAAAATTCCATTATTTTTATTTTTGTCTTTATTGAAGAGTCTATAAATTTTATAATTGGAGATATTTTTTACTAGATAGAATCCTTAATTATGGAAGTGGTCTACTTGAAAATCAAAAAGAGTTTATTAGTTATTTCACACCACATTACTTCAAACTAAAATGATTCAATGTAATTTGTTAAAATATTGTCAAAAAGGAACCTTTAGATATCGGTTGTAAATTCAACATTAAATGGAATTCATTTAGTTTAAAGTAATGCTAGTTTAAAGTAATATTTATTGCTTAGTTTATTATTATTGCTTACTTATATTGCTTATATATATTGCTTAGTTAATTATGTTTGCTTAGTTTAAAGTAATAATAGATTTGAAACAATCAATTAGAACTTTTTTTTTTTACTTGGAACACTTTAATAATTATGGGTTCATATTCCCCTCTGCTGAATCCCATTATGACAATACAGAAAACAAAAGACATATAATGGGAATATGAAGAGCTGTTAAATTTAATTGCTTTAAGAAGGAAATTTTTATCAATCTGAATTAGGATTCTGTTTGTTAACCTAAACATTGGAAAATGTTTTAAAACCACATGCAGGATCGCTATAGCTAATGGGAATTATTCTAGTCAAGCTGATCATTTCAGGAACAGGTTTCTACCATTCAAACAGAGCCTACACTAAACTTCATAAGAGCTTGTTTTAGCCAGTTCTACAGGGCTTCAACATAATGGGGCCATGATTTTGATATTTGATAAGAAATGTTTTTGTCTAGTTCCAGGAGATAAATAGTACAATCATTGTTAGTTGGAGAATGAATGGTTTGAAGGTTTTAGGTCAATATAAGACATCAGTTTAAATAGGAGTATCCTATCGATAAATGGAGAAAACTATTGATGATCCTCGTGAAACAGAAGATCATGAGATCCATGTAAAGATGCTTCAATGAGCATCATGACAAGCATAGGGTAGTTAGCTTAAGGTTTAATCAGGAGACACCATTGTATTACAGTGGATGGTATCTAATATTAGCCAGCTTCCAGAAGAATTTCGCATCACACCAACTTTCATCGAGAATCACACCTTCATATGTATATTCAGTATTTTATATATTAAACATGATACCATTTTGACCGAAAGATTGAAATAAAATATAAACATTTTATATTAATTTAATCATTATTGTGGGTAACCACCTTGTTTTTAAATTATTTTAAATAATTTATTTTTGAAGAGAAAAGCTTTGGCTCCGCCGGGAATCGAACCCGGGTCTTCCGCGTGACATGCGCGGTATGCTAATAAAGGATTTGGCACCGTTTGGAAGCTAGCTCTGTGGTGCAATGGTAAGCATACCGCACATGTCACGCAGAAGACCCGGGTTCGATTCCCGGTGGAGCCAAATCTTTTCTCTTCAAAAATAAATTATTTAAAATAAAATATAAATAAATTAATATATTTCGTGGCAGATCATACATTTTACTTCCCATCCTAGCAACTCTCGTAGAAGAGCAGAGAAAAACCAACCTTTAGGTAAGGCGCACATCGAACTGTGCCACGCAGGCGACGCAGAGCAGAGCAGAGCAGGCGGCACGAAAAAAAAACTGCGTCGCACAGTTACCCGCGCACATTGAAGAGCAGTTTCTGTGCCGCAGTTTTCCGAAGGCAGGGGCTTATTTTGTGAAAGTATGTTAGATTTATGTTATGTTATGTTATGTTAGTTTATTGAATTCAAGCTCAGAACCTGATTCGAAAATAAATTTGGAAACAAATAAAATTGATATATCACAAGTCTTGGTAAAAAATATTGTGATAAAATAAGGAAATGGAGAAAAGACCAGGAGACGAAAGAATTTGCACATAGAATTTTCTTAAAATAACTATTTCCGTCTGATTCTATGAAAGTGTGTTAGATTTCTTGGATTCAAGCTCAGAACCTGATTCGGAAATAGATTTGGAAAAAAAAAAATGCTATATTAAGTTACTATTTAGTTTGATAGATCCAATGTTTAAAATAATAACTTATAGTGAAGGTTTAAAACCATGTAATGAGAGTTCTGGCTAAGCTCTCAGTTTGTAGAAGCTGGTTCTATTTATTGTATTAGGCCCAAAATCTTTGCGTGTACAATGCCTGTTAAATAAAATTGTACAAACAACATAATATCATTATGTAATAAATTTTCATTAATACTTAGATAGAAATTTATTTCTAATTTTTTCATTTGATTAATGAATTGTATTACTCACTATTTTGTATACTTTTAATTTTTTTTATACTATGTAATCTTAAATATACTATATGTGCTGGAAGATCTAAATATTGTAAATTAAGAGTGGTGAAATACTTCTTGCAAATTTCTTTTATTAAAAATTTATAACATATACATTAATTTGCCAACGTTTCGGACTATTCGTCCCTCTTCAGGGCAAATTTCTTCTGCCAAGAACTAGTAATCCTTACACCTGACAATTTTTGGTGGCTAGGTCCATCTATTTCTATATTACAGTTATATTCCATTACCTAAGTAAATTGGTCATTTTATATAAAAAATATTCACATGACTAACACTTTTTTCTACCACCTACATTTACTTCAATATTCTTATCACACTATCTATTACTAATTGTTATTAAAAGTTGTGAAATTAAAATATTAAATACTATGTTCAAACAGATACCTATACAATTCCATTAGTAGGCATTAAAATCAATAGACCAGAAGAGAAGATCCATTTTAAGATTTTCATGTCTAGTGTTAAAAATTTTTAATTTTACGCCGCCTCCGAAAAGATTGTGTTGTATTGAACATAGTATTTAATATTTTAATTTCACAATTTTTAATAACAATTAGTGTGTATTTGTGCAAATAAAAATAAAATTATTTGTCTTATTTCATTTTTCCGCTTTTTATACCATTTTAAATTTTGTTGTGTGTTCATAAAAATCAGAAGGTAATTATTTCATAATTTTCAGTGCATTTATTTTTACTGGTTCCTAGGTTTCGAAGTCGGTTTAATTTTTTTTTTTTTATAAAATGTTTTTTATATTAAATATATTTGAGAAAAAAGAATTAACAATTAACTAAATTTCCATATTACATTACATATAGACTTAGAATTCGGTGAAATTTTTCGGTGAAATATTATCAGTCAAATTTTCCTAAGATCATAACTTGTTGAATCGTTTAATGAACTTCTAGTATCTATGAGAAGAAAACTCGTTTTTCTAATTTTTAAAAGTATCAAGGTAAGACGAATAAAAACCGGAACAAGGAATTACAAATGAAATAACAATATTAAAACTATTTAAGCAAAAGTATCTACTTTTAGAACTTCAGTAAGGTCCACATCTAAATTTTAATATATCTATATAATTTTTTAAAACTAATTTTATAATTTTACAACTACATTTTTCATCCTGACATTGTTTAGTTTTAAAAATTCAAAACACTCTTATCTCTTTTGGAATAGCGAGAAATTTCAAAATTATATTATGATTTTAGAATCTAAAATAACGGAATATATATATTTTTAAAATTGCTGTATTTATATTAGTAACCGTTTTTTTTTCTAGAACACCCAATATATACAGAAGACCTACATAGTTTCATTAACCTGCTTAAGAAAGAAGTAGAATTTCACAATTAATAATATTAAATCATAATAATAGGAATTAAAATAATCAAATAGCGAAAACTGCGTCGCATCGGCACAGTTTTCTGTGGCAGATCCACGAGTGCCACATCGGCCTGCTCTGCTCTGCTCTGCTCTGCGTCCCAATGTGCGCGGTTCCTATATATTTCAGTTACCACAAAAACTGCTCTGCTCTGCTCTGCGTCGCGAGTGTCTCAATGTGCGCTCGGCCTTATAGTTTATGCTATTCAATAATTAGTTTTTTGGATGTGCAAAGCTGAAGGGGTCCTAAGTTCCATCAATTTGAATTAATATAATAAACTACGATATAACAACGCTAACTTCTACAAACGTAATTTATAAGCATTTTAGTATCGAAAATTTATTTGAGTCAAGACTTATTTCCGGATGAAAATTGATGTTGGTTGATTACATCATAAAGTTAAATCTAGAATTTTCCTTTGAAAAACGTCAATTGATTTCGAATTTCATACTTCAAAGGAACGGTGCGTTGTGGAACGCTCTTTAGCAAAGCACGTGTCCGTCTTAAGAGTGTAAATGCCATATTATCTACTAGAAGTTTAATGTTAGTGTTCTCAGCATATATTTTTAACAAGGAATATGTACATGAAAATGTATAAATTAATTTTAAATTTTGACTTAAGAGAATTGACTACAATACATTGATTATGTTATCTCATTTATCAATTTTAAGTATTAAGTTGTAATCTATAAGTTCCATTAAAATGGAAGTAGAAACTGAAAAGCGTGTGCTTGCTAAGTTTAAATCAGACCGAGGTGAAGAAGTTGGTGCTTTATATGACTTAGCTATTAATGTCAATGTTGATCAGTTGACATACATTTGTAATAATCTCCTAGAACAGGTAACTTGGATAATTTTTTGACAGGCTTATATTTAAATATCTAGATATTTTAAAATGAATGTTGATTTTATTCCAGGATGAATCTGCCCAATACACTTTTTATGTCAATGAACAAGAAATTGTAAATACTTTAGAGGGTGTTTTAGATGTCCAGAAGCTGAATACTGAAAATGTGGTCGAAATTGTCTATCAACAGCAAGCTGTTTTTAAAGTTAGAGCTGTTACAAGATGTACAAGGTAATTTTTAGTAACTAAATTCAAGCTTTCTTGAATTTGTTTAGTTTCTTACTAAATAATGCCGATACTTAATGCTTTAGTTGGACATTGAGAGCTATTCCTGTTTTTTTGACATAAGGGTCGATTATCCTTCACGTACCTATTCTAGGCAGACTCATGACCCAAGGTTGCTAATGTATACTACATGTTACTCACTTAGATGCACTTTTGTTCATCTGACTTCCTTCAACATTCTCTCACTCCATCTTGGATCGTCTTTCACTTCAGCTTTGATTTGGTTTATCCATTGTAGCCTACAGTATTCATTGATGGCCAGAGTATAATGGTGGTCAAAGAGCTGTTCTTAATTTCTTAAGGTATGAGGATCTTTCATCCTCAAACCTTTTGAATCATTTCTTCTTAGTGTATTACCTCAATCGGTCTTGTAAATGATGGTATTGCAGATTGGTTCGAGGCTTGATCTGATATGGTGTATAGTATTGAACTTTATGGTACTTATGGGTCATTGGTGTTATTAAAGATGGTGGCTTAAAACAGCTTTGGATTCCAAATTTAATCGTGCCATATCAAATGATAGAATACTTTTAAATTAATGATATCAAAATAATCTCTCAACTAAAATTCAGAAAATATACTTTTCAAATGTTCAAGAAAGGAAACCGGCCATGAATATTTTTTATTGTTATTGCTTTAAATTTAAACTTTTCTTTATTCTTTTTAGTTCTATGCCAGGCCATGCGGAGGCTGTTATATCCGTTAAATTTAGTCCTAACAGTAAGCATTTGGCAAGCGGCTCAGGTGATACCACAGTGAGGTTCTGGGATCTAACTACACAAACCCCACTGTTCTGTTGTAAAGGTGAGTTTTTAAAATCTATTAGAGTATACCGCATTAGTTGTTCTATAATGATTTAGTAGCCAAATCGTTTAAAATTAAAATGTGCTCAAACATTAATGTAGTTTTATAATTTAGTGATGATCTATTTTATATAGTTGTTCTATGATGATTCTCCTATAATGATTCTTTTAGGCCACAACAACTGGGTCCTTTGCATAGCATGGTCGCCTGACTCAACAAAGTTGGTTTCTGGTTGTAAGGATGGCAGCATAATTTTATGGGATCCTACCACTGGCAAGCAAAAAGGTCCTACCATGAAAGGTCACAAACAATGGATAACTTCACTGGCATGGGAACCATATCACCTTAGTAATATATTTTAAATCTTTATTTTAAAATGGTTTCTAGTTTATTTGAATTATCGTAGAAGCTATACTTGCACTGTATAAATACAAAGTTTGTTATTTTAAATAGATGCGGAATGCAGATATTTTGCCAGCAGTTCAAAAGATGGTGATATCAGGATTTGGGATGCTCCAGTAGGAAAATGCTTGAGAGTTCTTACTAGCCATTCAAAAAGTGTTACTTCATTGATTTGGGGTGGATCTTCTCTTCTTTATTCTGGTTCTCAAGACCGTACAATCAAAGTTTGGAGGCCAAATGATGTAAGAAAAACTTTTATTAAAATTCTGTGTAAGTTACTGAACATTCCCCTTAATCCAATGGATAGTTTTGTTGCTAGTGCTTTATTAACAAAATAAAAGCTGTGTAACTACAATGTAACTCTTTTTAAAATATAATTAAAAAAAAAAATACTTACTTAAAAGGTAAAAAATTGAATAGATATACATTCATATAAATTTAATTTTTAGTCCAGTAATAAATGTATTGATAAATAGAAATGAAAGTTATATATTTTTAAAAATGGTGACCATATTGTAAATCAAGGAGATAGTTGAGTTGAGGGGTCTCTGATACAGATTAGTGATACTGATGAAAAAAAAAAAAACGATTTTCCTCCTGTATCTCCATACTTGATTCCCTTTTGTTTACCTGACCTCTAAGTTATCATATAAACTCAACAGCAAAAAAAACCGGACACTCACATAATCCCTCATATTTCCAGTAAATTCTATTTGATTTTTAATTTTTGGTTCGGGTTACTTTATAGGTCACTTCAACAAAATCTACCAGAAACTAAAAAAAAATTATTAATACTTGCGTACAATTTACAAAAATAATTTTTTTTCACTTTTTCAGAAACTCATAAATGTTCATTTTTTAAACTTTTATTAAAGGTACGGCCTCCTAATATCTCGTATTGCCCCCTCTTGCACGGGTGAGTGCTCTCATCCTGTTAGGCTTAGAAGAAATCAAATTTTGGATTAGTTCCTCTGGAACAGCATCCCATTCTTCTCGAAAAACAATTTTTAGCTCATTTACATTACTAGGGGATGGATGACGATTCCTAACACGTCTCACTCAATTATCCCACAAGTGTTCTATTGGATTCATATCAGGAGATTGTGCAGGCCAGTCCAAAACTGAAATTCCCATCTGCTCCAAGTATTCACTGACTATACTTACAGTATGCGGGCGAGCATTATCCTGCATTAAAATGAACTGATCACCAATAAATGGGGCGAATGGGATAACAGCCTCGATGAGTACTTCCTCAATGTACTTGAGTCAGGTGCCCCATTTTCAATAAAAAACAGTTCACTACGGGTATGGAAATTTATTCCTCCCCAAACCATACCTGATTGCCTTTAGAAAGGCTGTGACTCACGCAGGGTGCATTGAGCAAATTGCTCCCTTGGTCATCTCCACACTCTGTCACGACCCTCTGAGCGGTACAGATCAAACCGAGAACAGAATTGCTCCCCATTGCTCGAAAGACCAATTTAGATGCCGGCCAGCGAATAATCGGCGTTCTCTGCTATGTCTTTCCAGGTGTAGGCACCCTTCCTCGGGGTGCCTCAATGCAAGCCCTTGCTCCCTCCGTCTCTTACCGTACAGTATCTGTGCTAATAAGGGTATTCCACACCATTTCAAGTCTGTACTGGACTTCGTAAGCAGTCAAATGACGATTTCTCAATACTGAGAGGGTGGGAATTTCGGTTTTGGACCGGCCTGCACAATCTCCTGATATGAATCCAATAGAACATTTGTGGGATAATTTAGGGAGACGTGTTAGGAATCGTCATCCACCCCCTAGTAATGTAAATGAGCTCAAAATTGTTCTTTAAGAAGAATGGGATGCTGTGCCAGAGGAACTAATCCAAAATTTGATTTCTTCTATGCCTAACAGGATGAGAGCACTTACCCGTGCAAGAGGGGGCAATACGAGATATTAGGAGGCCGTACCTTTAATAAAAGTTTAAAAAATGAATACTTATGAGCTTCTGAAAAAGTGAAAAAAAATTATTTTCGTACGTTATACACAATTATTAATACATTTTTTAAATTTTTTGGTAGATTTTGTTGAAGTGACCTATAAAGAAAGTAACCATAACCACAAATTAAAAATCAAATAGAATTTACTGGAATTATGAGGGATAATGTGAGTGTCTGGTTTTTTCTGCTGTTGAGTTTATATAGTCGCAATCTTAAAAAAAAATTTCAACTCATTTTTAGTGATGAGTAGAAAAAATTTATGTATATATAAATTTTATTGTATTAAGTATATTTTGTATCATTCAGCGATCTTTTCTTGTTTTTAGGGTATACTTTGCCGTACTCTAGAAGGACATGCACATTGGGTGAATAGCCTGTCTGTGAACACTGACTATGTCATGCGGTTGGGTTCTTCTTTTAGGCCATCAGAAAATATCAATCAGAATGATAGTATGGTTTTTTTTTTAATACTTCAGTAACATATAACTATGAACTATGTCAAAATATTGTTGTTTTTTGAAGGATTCTTATATTAAAAAATAGAATATTCTTTCTTTGTTAGGTTCTTGAATTAAAAAAAAAAAAAACCAATGACTTGCCTGTTTAAAGTCTCGTGGTAGTCTAATTCTTACCTTATTCTCTTTTCTGATCTCTTAGAAGTTATCAGTCTGTGGCTGATAAAGAAAGGTGATAAAAAATAATTATCACTTATTGAAACTTTATAAAAAAAAAAATAAAGAATCAATGTCTTGCGAATTTGGATTTCAGGAGATTAAAAAAAAAAAAAAATGTATGATGCATATCAGGATCCGATTACTTGGCACAGATTGGATGCCAATAAATTCTTGTAAAATTGTATGAAATAGGGCCTCGTCAACTCTTTACAAGAATTTATCCTAGAATTGGGTGACAGAAATCTCATTTGGATCCTAAAGATAAATCATGAAGTATACTAAATAATTTATCAAGCTTATTAGTTTTGCCTCAAGATCCTTTCATAATTTGGGGAACATTAAGTATGTAACCAGGAACCTCTGGTTTTCAAATGAAAATAGTACTCAAAGGTAGTACTTCAAATGGAATAGGTTGTTTGTGGTTTTGCTTGAATAAAAGACTTTTATAAGGTGAAATTTCGCTTGGAAAAATATATATAAAATAATTTTATATTGTTTTATCATGATTCGAAAAGAGCCATGTCTGTTTTAATGTTGTCCTACAAATAATAATTTTTTTTTTGTTTTAAATTAACTTAATGTTTTATTTAATTTTTCTGTAATTTTACAGAGGAAGCTGTAAAAAAAGCGGCTATTGAACGATACCGTGAAGTATGTGGCTCGGAAGGAGAAATTCTTGTGTCTGGAAGTGACGATTTTACCATGTTTATGTGGAAACCAGAAACTGGAAAGAAATCTTTTGGTGCGTTAATTTTTAATATGACGTAAAAAATATATTATTCAGTTGTTCTATGTATTATGAAACTCTACTATAAAGAGATTACTTTTAAAGCTAAATTGTATTAATTTTTGTTTGATAACTTCACATATATAATCATAACATTGAAGAAAAAAAAAATATGGTTTTCAACCAAAAATCTTTCAATTCAAGAAAGTTTGAAATAAAATATCCTCCTTAAGATAAAGATAATCTGTTTGGCATTTAAGCACTTTTATTTTTTAAGACTTCTGTTAGGCAACCTCAAAATATAAAATAATTAGTGATAATCTTTTAGATATCAGATTACAGTTTTATTATTAATTATTAAATTGTCAGTTTTTCTAGTAAGAGAAAGGGTTAATATATATAAATAACCATTCGGCTCACTGCCGACACACACTTGTTCATGACATAACAACTACTATATTTTACTGTGTAAATCAAAGGGGGCATGTGTGCTGTACGAAGAGGTATGAAATACACCTAAGTCATATTTCCTGACAGCCAGTTTTAACACTGATATTCCCTATGAAAACAATAATTTTTTTTTTCGGTTGGCCTTACAGACCATGTAGATATTTAGCCACCTAAAGTCTTCTTCCAGATCTAAATTGCTTATAGCCTGGAGGTAGCCCAACTTCACATTGCTACAAACCATGTTCTCCATGGCAGAGGGGCAGGCCACCTTTTAAAATCCACCAATTAAAACCTTTTAAAATCTGGTGCCAATTTAGCAATTTTATTCCTAACGAAGGTATCAGGACTCTAGTGTTCTAGGGCACTGACAAAAACTGGTTTAGGTCCATGGATTGTGGCAGCTCTAGGTCAGCAGTCTAATGAGGAACTATGTTTCTTTCCCCAAAGCAGATCTTCTGTAGACCAAAACCTCCTGGCTGCTACTAGTAAACTGCTAAAACCACATTACGATACTCAGTTTAGATTCATGGGGTAGGGGCATTCCCAAGGGTCAAAAAGTCTGTAGTCGGCACATTGCTTAACATTGATAACCTGTTGTGTCTTAGCTTGTTTGGCCATCCCGGCCTCTTATACTTACCAGATATTCCAATGCTAATCAAATTTATTGTTGCAGCCAGACTGACAGGCCATCAGCAACTTATAAATGACGTGAAGTTCTCCCCTGACACAAGGCTCCTTGCTTCTGCTTCGTTTGACAAGTCTATAAAGCTCTGGGATGGCAAAACAGGAAAGTAAGTAGTTATGCAATCTGGTATAAATATAGATCATCGAAGTTCATTTATACTTGACCATTATTGATTTAAATAGTGCAAAGTATATTCGATATAGGATTTCTTATTAATTTGTTAATATTTTTAATGAAATTTGTATAGATTTATTACAACCCTCCGGGGTCACGTGCAGTCAGTCTACATGATCGCATGGTCAGCTGATTCGAGATTACTTGTTAGTGCCAGTGCTGATTCAACGCTGAAAGGTAAGTTAGTGATATTGACTTTAGATACATTCAAATTTATTTATTCCTCTTCTATAAATAGAAAACCATCCATTATAACCTCTAAACTATTAGAACTTTAATAGCTTAGATCCCTCTAAATGGTTGACCAAACAAAGTAGATTTATTTGTTAAAGCCAGGACCGCAGAAAAATAAAAATAAATAAATCCGTGATGCAGGCATGTTAGAAATAGTAAGAGTATTTTTCAGAATCATGAAGATTATATTTTACTTGATGCTACCTCATCCTTATTTACTTTGGTTCAGTAAATTTTGTTTTTACTATATTAAAATTTGATGCTTAAATACTGACCCATATATTATTTTAAATCTTTTATAATTTATTTTTAAATATCATAAAATATACACCTCATGACGGTCTCAATATTCCATTTTTTAATATATAACAGGAGCTTTAGGTGCTTATGGCACAATATTCATCTGCACAAAACAATAAATATATAATTATTATTAAATATATTTTTTGAAAATTGTCATGCATATGCCCAATCTTTTAACCTCTTATCGTTTCCATGAGGGAAGTCTTTAAATAACTGTATAGCATTAAGTAAAATATAATTAAACAGAAGACTCAACTCTTCTGTGAGTCTTCCGGGCAGGTGAGTCTTCTGTTTAATTTCCTAAATTTGTATATGATTTGTAATCAATTATGTCTGAAATATAAATGTCTAAAATTGGTGTTTCAAAATAAAATTTACTTGTACGTCATGGGGAGAGACTTGTACAGGGCATAGCTGCTACTTGTTCTCTACCCTATTTTCCGAAGATCAAGGCGCCCCCCAGGTCCGAAATTATTTCACAATTTGTATAATGAAATAAGCCAATGTTGCTTCTGTTATTATTTATTTGCATATTGTTAGATTTCAGCTTATGTTTTTTTTAATTTATCCATAATGGGAATAATGCAAGGGAATGTGTGCTGCTTCTTGTTTTTCGTTCACTAGCTTATCTTGATTGATAGCAATATATAAAATACTCAAGTATTTTCCGTTTAGCCCACGAATCTGATTTATGAAGAATTTTAATATTGTCAAAATCTATTCCGTGTCTTAATGAGTCATTATACAAACAGTGAAATAATTTCATTTAAGTTTATAATTTTGGACCTAGGGATTTTGGACTTATGATTGGGATTTTTGGACTGGATTGGGAATTTTGGACACTATGAATTTATTTTTATTAAAATAATATTTAAATGTATCAATATTAATTAGAAACATTTTTCTTTTTTCAGTATGGACAATGAAAACAAAAAAACTTTTGAATGATCTCCCTGGCCATGTTGATCAAGTATTTGCCGTCGATTGGTCAGCAGATGGTGAAAAAGTAGCTTCTGGTGGCAAAGACAAACTTCTGAAACTGTAAGGATTTAACATAACTCTCATTATGTTTTATTTAGTTAAATGTCTGTTCTATCTATAGAGCATAGGTGAATTGGAAATTTTATTCCTAACTGTTTCCATTATATATATTTTAAGTATTAAACTTGGATTACGAGACCTTTGATTTGTATAGAAATGGTCGGTTTTAATGTAGAGTTTTTATTTGTAAATAATAATAAGAATAATAATGCTTTAAAGAAGCTTATTAGTACCTTAATTATGTTACTCAGCCCTGTTTATTCTTGAATAGTTGGTCCAAAATATATCAATTTGCTTATCAGTGTAATGGAAATGATTCAAATAATTTGTTTACAATTATTAGGCTTCTTGAATCATATTTTTCTTTATTAATTTTTCATCAAAACCAATATAACAAGTACATATATTGACAACAACAATGTAATAAAATATTTTTATTAACAAAACATAATATTGAGCATTTACACTCCGTACTAATTATTTTTTTCCTTTAGTTTAACCCTAGAAATATCAAATCATAGGGTTGTTACTACATGAAAGTATAGATACAGCAACAAACAAAAAGGGAACAACACAGTTTATGTTCAGGTTTTCGTTAGTTTAAAAAAAAAAAAAAAAAAAAATGCAAAATATGCACATTTGTATTTATAGTTATAGAATAAAAAAAATCTGTCATCTATTCATGTATACCTTCGCTTCCAAAAAAGTTAGATATTTTATATGTCATGTTCGTTGCATTCAACTTCCTAGCAAAAGTAGCCAATTAATAGGAACTAATATAGGTTATATACAATGGTAACTTGATGCTTTAGTCATTTTTTAAATATAGATGAATTTGTAGGAAGTATGTAATTTAGATTGAAAAAAAAATAGAAGCAATCCAAACAAAGAATAAAAAATTATTGTATGAATTTAAAGCTATCAGATCTTATGCATAAACGAACACTACTGACACATTATATATGCTTGGGGGACTTTTCAAATCATTGAGCTCAAAATTTTGGATTTTCCAATTTGGCACCCGATTACTTTATTCTAAAATTAGATTGTTAAGAGAAAGAAATTTATATTTTTAGAAGTTATCTATTAGAATCTGTTTCTAACTCCAAAGAAATTGAAGAAGGTATTCATAGTTAGAATTATAGAAACATTCCATATGATCTTACTAAAATGGTTAATTGATTCATAAAGAAAGTTAATAGAATATTTTTCTCATTAAAACATGGTAGATACACTTGCAGATATTGCTCAGCTGCATTTACACTTGTTTGATTTCAAGACAGCCTGGGCCTTATTCTCACTTATTTTAACTTCTGACACCCAAGTTCTTTTGAGTTAAAATGAATTCTCACAATTACCTGTAATTTTTTAAATTGTAAAATAAAAATGTGTTATGTCCATCAATCAGATGTTTTTTATATTAGCTAGGTTAGCTATTTAAGATTTACAATCTTCTC
This sequence comes from Aelia acuminata, assembly GCA_911387785.2. Classification (NCBI taxonomy): domain Eukaryota; kingdom Metazoa; phylum Arthropoda; class Insecta; order Hemiptera; family Pentatomidae; genus Aelia; species Aelia acuminata. The sequence continues at coordinate 122,863,596 of OU426982.1, read as the reverse complement.
TTTTTATTCTGATCGGGGAATTTATTGTTTGTTACAGATGGCAGTATTAGTGTCCAACAAAAACAAGAACGTTATAATTATGAAGATGTCACCAGAATGTAAATATTTTTAAAATGTACATAGTGTATCGATGGAAGAAATGCTTTTTTAACTATTTACAAAAAATAAACAATACCTTACATTTAATGTTTTTAAAGGTCTTCCCTTACTTACATGTTTCCTGCTAAGTATTAATAAAACAAAAACAACTTACTCAAAAACTAGAAAACAAAATATTATAATGTATCTACAGTGAATGATCAAATAAAATTTATAATACATATATATTTTTTAAATTAATTTATCATATAAAAGCTGCAGCTTTGCTGACAATCGGCGATCGGCAGACTGGGCAGGTATCCTTTACTCCTTCGGAACAGTCTTCGCATAAGCAGACGTGGCCACAATTTAAAATTATTATTTCTTTCGGATTTACTCTGAAAATAATATGTATATTATTTCTATAAACTATAAAAATGGAAAAAGCATAACTGAACATCATGAAATTACAATTATTATTATTAATACCTAAAACTCAAATAATAATCTAGTAATAATTAATATTATAGATTTTAAAAATTTAATTAACAGGACCATTCCTTCAATAATCGTTTGAGTAAATTCTTTGGAAATGAGAATGAAACAGTCTATCATATTATCTGTAAGTGCGACTGAGTTGCCAAATTGAGGTACAGAATGTTTCGACAAGACAACATACCTGACCCAAAATCAAATTAAATGTGTTTTTTTAATTGCCACTACCTAAAGTTACAAATTTTCCTCATTCATTTCTTATTTTTGTTTTCATTCGCTCAAAAAAAAAAAAAATACAAATTTTTTTTTATCATTGATTAAAAGTATTTACTTCCCCATCATACTACTCCAAGTCGTCTGATTTTATAATTTGTCTGTACTTGTTGAATATTTCATTTAGTTCCGATGAAACAAATAATTTACATCAAATGAACAGAACATCTTTAATTATAACGCATTGGTTTGTCATTAAAGACTTGAGGTGAGCTCAAGGTGTTTTATGAGTTGACGGAATATTTTTCTTTTTTTCTCCTGTATAAGTTTACTTGATTTTCTTCATATATCATATTAAGCCATTTCTTATTTTTAGGCGTGATGAGAGACAGTTAATTTCTCAATAAAAAAAAAAAAAAAAAAAAGGTACTTTATAGGAAAACAAAAACAGGCCCTTCCCCATTTAAGCCCCCTCAGAACATTTTAATACAATAAAGCTTACCTGGTATTAAAGAACAACTAATTTTCATTAAACACGACGAATTTGATGAAAATCGTTAAAGCCGTTTTTGAGATAATAAAAAAAAAAGGTAAAAATTGGTAAAAATGTTATGAAATAAAGTGCCCCCTCCGTTTGACCGATTTCGATTAAATTTTGGCTATCACATCTTTGGCATATACATACATCAAATACCCAGTTTGATCAAAATCTTTAAAGCCGTTTTTGAGTAAATAAAAAAAACACGTAAAAATGATACAAAATACATTGAGTTAAGTCCTCACTCTGGTTGATCAATTTTGATGAAATTTTTACAGCCATATCTCGGGCATATAAAAACATTAAATACCCAGTTTGATCAAAATTTTTAAAGCCGTTTTTGAGTAAATAAAAAAAACACGAGAAAATGATATAAAATTTATTAAGTGAAGTGCCCTTCCGGTTGTTCAATTTTGATGAAATTTTTACAGTCATATCTCGGGCATATTAATACATCAAATACTCAAAATCGTTAGAGCCGTTTTTGAGAAAATCTTAAGAACTTAAAATTTTTATAAATAAAGTACCCCCTCCCTTTGACCAATTACGATGAAATTTTTGCTGTCACATCGCGGGCATATACATACACTAATACCAAATTTCAGGTTCGCACGGTTTACAGTTTTTGAGCTAGTCTGTTCACATACACACACACAGACCATTTCGCGGGACTTGGTTATTTCGACTCAGGGAACCCCAAAACGCGTATTTCCGTTGAAAACCGGAAGTCGAAATTTTTCACGATCGCAATACTTCCACTTACTATATATTTCATATGTAGGTAAGTGAAAGTAAAAATATAATTATTTGTATGTTAGAAAAAATTGTTACTCCTAAAATTATTGAAAATAACAACTGTCATTGAAAATAATGTTTTGTAAAAGTAATATTAGTTATAATTCCAGTGAGTTAAGTACCTGCATGCAACGCACAATTCATTATCTGACAACTCTCTTCCATCTCGGGCATTTCTTCTTCTTTCCCTCCTTGTTTCTTCAAGTCTCCTTTTCTTTTCTTCTTCCTTTAACCTTAGTTCTTTCAGAGTCCACCATTTTTTAACAACAACTACTCCAAGAATGATTCCAATGCTTCCGAAAAGGAGTGTCAACCACCTTCAATTTTCAAACTATTAATAAAATACAGTAGAAAAGAATTAAATCTTAAAAACAGAATTTAATTATACTTATGAAACTATTTTAGTTTTGTTCTTCATTTTAGACGGATTAAATAGATTTGAAAAATTACAAGTTTCCAAGAAATGTAAAAAAAAAAAAATCTTATGCATCATAATATATATATTTCCTACTTGATGGTGAAGTAACTTTTGTCAAATTAGATGGAATAAAAGAGAAAAGTAATACTTTTTAACTTACCTATATGTACTCTGCTGTTCCTCTAATTTTCGTATTAAGGAGGATACTGGCATGGTGGTTAAATAATAAGGGTAACCAGCAGATGGAGGAGACATCTGAAGATGGCCACTGGGACTAACCGAAACTTCCCCGATAGCTGCAAAACAAAACTATCAAATATATATTACATCAGAATAAAATCAATCATGAAAGTGATCCTATTACCTGTCAGAGGAGTTCCCTCTTTCAAAAGTTCTTCAGTAGTTTCAATACCTCTCTGTCGTACTCCATTAAAAAAACCGATAATATGATCCATAACACTTAGTGTACTGTTTTCAAATTGGTTATATACTGTATCCAAATCCAGCAGCTCTGCAGAAACTGGGTCGAGAATCTCAATAGTGAATTTTCCTTTCTTAAGTACAAATGGCACAACATTATGTGATACGTGAATAACATTTTTTTGATCAGCCCTGTAAAAAATATTTTTATTGTAGTTTTCCATCTAATTTTCTAAAGTAGTAATTTTGGTACCACTTCCTTCTGCTTGATGTGATGGCCGTTATCAATCTGCTTCTGGAGGGGAAATTCATTACTATTATTGATATATAACATGTACTTATATTTTCATATTTTATTTTGGGTTTTTACTTTCACTTACCTATATATGAAATATATAGTAAGTGGAAGTATTGCGATCGTGAAAAATTTCGACTTCCGGTTTTCAACGGAAATACACGTTTTGGGGTCCCCTGAGTCCAATTAACCAAGTCCCGCGAAATCGTCTGTGTGTGTGTGTGTGTCTGTGTGTGTGTGTGTGTGTGAACAGACTAGCTCAAAAACTATAAACCGTGCGAACCTGAGATTGAGTATTTAGTGTATGTATATGCCCGCGATGTGACAGCAAAAATTTCATCAAAATTGCTCAAAGGGAGGGGGTACTTTATTTAATAACTTTTTAAGTTTTTTTCGATTTTCTCAAAAACGGCTCTAACGATTTTGATTAAACTGAGTATTTGATCTATTTATATGCCTGAAATATGACTGTAAAAATTTCATCAAAATTGATTAACCGGAGAGGGGACTTTACTTAATAATTTTGTATCATTTTCAAGTGTTTTTTTTTATTTACTCAAAAACGGCTTTCACGATTTTGATCAAACTGGGTATTTGATGTATGTATATGCCAAAGATGTGATAGCCAACATTTCATCAAAATTGTCAACCGGAGGGGTGACTTTACTTAATAAATTTTGTATTATTTTCACGTGTTTTTTTTTTTTATTTACTCAAAAACGGTTTTCACGATTTTGATCAAACTGGGTATTTGATGTATGTATATGCCAAAGATGTGATAGCCAACATTTCATCAATATTGATCAACCGGATGGGGGACTTTACTTAATAAATTGTGTATCAATTTCACGTGTTTTTTTAATTTACTCAAAAACGGCTTTCACGATTTTGATCAAACTGGGTATTTATGTATGTATATGCCAAAGATGTGATAGCCAATATTTCATCAAGATTGATCAACCGTAGGGGACACTTTATTTCATAACTTTTTTTCTAATTTTTAGATTATCTCAAAAACGGCTTTAACGATTTTCTTCATATTCGTCATGTTTAATGAAAATTGAGTGTTATTTAATATCAGGTAAGCGTTATCATTATTAAAATGTTCTGAGGGGTTTATAGAGCAAATGAAAACAAAAATAAGAAATGGGTGTGGAAAATGTGTAACTTTGAGAAGTGGCATTAACAAAACGCATTAATTTCTTATCTAAGTAAGTTGGTAAGTGAAAGTTGTGTGTTGCGCGCACGCACCAGATTTTTTTTTCTGTATTATATACAAATTATATGAATAAATGTTATTTCTATCTCTCTATCCATCTATTGATATATAATATAAGAATAAGAATGGGAGGGATGAGCATATCCCCTTGTAAAGAGAACTGAAAACTAGTTAAATATTTAAGGCATGGTAGTACTAAGAAATTAACGGTTCAGAACAGAGTGAGCCACTGGTAGGTAACTAAATATTCGATCCAAGGGCAGAACGACCAAGAGGGTCCCCAACCTTATCCCACATAAATAGTTCTTCAAGAGCCTGATCAGCTTTATTCGATCACAGCTTTCAATTCCTGCTTGCTCCGCTCACTCTTAAAAAATAAATAAGCCCCTAAACAGTCCTTTTCAATTGATATAGGTGCCACAATAAACAGCACCACATAGGCCTAGGCCATACCCAGAAGTAATATAGTGATACATTACCCACTTTTTCTGTTATAATTCAGTGGTCTAACTCTACCTAACTCAAAACTTTACCTATTCCTAACAATGTACAATATATATAAATATAAATATAATAGCCACTGGATTTCATACTTAATTAAAAATGTGATAAACAACCCTTATGATATTACAAATAATTCTTACCAAAATCCTGAGGCATTACGTGCAATCGCATGTTCCATAATACTCCTCCTCAGGATCACACCAGAATAATCTTGAGGACCAGAACATTTGACTGACTTCCCCACAGCTTTGACATCTCCTTGACAAATAGTATATTTCTTTTCCTCATCACTTAATTTTCTAATATCAGGATTAATGCCAAGGCGTTGGGCTCGCTGGAATAATTCAAATTTGTAGAAATTGACATTTACAGGAATAAAGAAGTAGTAACAATGCTAACTTACTTCTATTAAATTGATGGACCAACTGCAATTCAGATATAATCTTGTGCAAACGCCAACAATTATTGCATCAATGCCTAAAGCGATAAGTTCCCCTAAGAAATCCATTGTTGTTTCGTTACATTACTTGAGTAACATTTTAATTATAAACGAAAATGTAAGTTTAATTTTGTCATTGTTTTCAAGTTGATATGGTAGGGTTCGTGACTGTTATCATCCAAAGACATAAAAATTTTTGAAATAAACCTGAAACCACAATGCATTACAGTAATTCTAAATTAAGTATTTTAATGCATAAAAAGAAATACCTAACATACTGCCTAAGAAGCAAAACGAGGCACAGTTCTCCGTAATTTTCGAATTACTTTTAAAGTGATCTTTTAATTATCAAAATTAAATGATATTGCCTACCACCTGAACCTTGAAAGAGTTTATATATACTCGACATTTTAAATAGTTCTCGAAATTTTATTTTTAATGAAATAAAAGACATTATTTGAACTGATAGTTCACATTTTTAGATTATTGAATATTAAATTTAACAGAACTAAGTAGGTGAATGTAAAATGCTCTACAACTTTCTTGGTGTTATATTTAGGAATGAATTAATAAATGTAGTTTACACTACAACTTTATTTAACAAACTGAACTAATATTTTACATATGATTATGCAACAATGAATTAATTAATATAATATATAACAGTTCCCCCCGGAAAGGAAGTTTGTTTATCCCAAAGTAAGGAGATTAGGTTGGATGGATAAACATTAATTAGTATAAAGTCTTCTGATTTGATCAACATGATATTTCTTAGTATTCCCTCCTCCATCTAACTTCACGATGAAGTGCACTCTACCTTGTTGAGTCAACACAGTCCCAGTTGCCCATTTGGTTTGACTATTATACACTCGAACTAGGACACGATCTCCTTTCTTAAAGGATCGTGGTTGGTTCTTCTCACCTGTCCTGTCCAATAGGTCTTGTTTCACATTCCTCAAGCTGGAGAGCCTTGACCTCATCTCACGACCAAACATTAGGAAAAATGGGCTCTTTTTGGTTGTAGTGTGCGGAGTCTGTCGGTATTGCTTTAGTACTCTCACCAGTTTCTCATTTATGTCACCCTTTTCCCGTTCCATCGATCGCAACCTTTGCTTCAGAGTCTGTACATAACGTTCAGCTTGGCCATTACTTGAGGGATGATATGCCGCAGTAGTTTTGTGTTGAATGCCTTCGCTAGATAAAAAGCTCCTAAATTCATGAGAAGTAAACTGTGTTCCATTATCAGATACAAGTACTTCCGGGATTCCGAATTGTGCGAATAATTTCTTCAGAGTAGATATTGTCCAGAGAGTTGTAGCCGTCGACGTGTGGAATACTTCTAACCACTTAGAGTAAGCATCTGGGCGCAACAATACAAATTTAATTCACGTGTCCAGCATTCAGGAGAAAGCATTTCCGAATTTAATGCTTGTCTCAAAAGAATATCTACTAAATGTAAATTTAATTGCGAATGCGGCAGATCCGTTGCTGATTTATTTTTACGTATTCAGTTTATAAGTGGGCTCTCTGACGCGGGTATTAGAGCTGCATTACTTCAGTCAGAAAATATGTCATATGAAGAATTAATTGAAAAGGCCAAGGTACTTGAAAGCTCTAAAGAAGAAAGTAACCTAAACAGGACATCTGATCCAATGGTAAATAAAGTCCAGAAGCTGCCGAGAAGGTTAACTGAGGGAGATAATCCTGCTTTTGCAGCACTTAAAGGAAAGTGCTACAGGTGCGCTGATCAAGGACACCGTGCCAATAACTGCAAATTTAAGAACAAATATTGCAACCATTGTGGGAAATTGGGGCATATTGTTCGGGCATGTATAAGTAGGCACAAGAACAAAGAGCAGGCAGCTACGAAACATTTTGAAACATGTTCTGAACATTCTGAGGATGAATTTGACAATAAGCTTGTTACAGTCATAAACAACCACAAAATATGTGCGGAAAAAAAATTATGCTACCTATTAGAATTGAAGGAAGAAAATATCCTATGGAGTTAGATACGGGAGCTTCAGTTTCATCAATTTCAATGTTAGATTTTAGGAAAATCTGTCCTAAGATAAAACTTGCTGACACGAGGTTAAAGTTAAAAACTTACACTGGGGAATTAATTAAGCCAGTGGGTTTAGCACATGTGAATGTTACCTATCAGGATAAATCGTTTAAGGGAAAATTAATTGTTATCGATCAGAACGTATCACCTATACTAGGTCGAGATTGGTTAAAAGAAATAAAATTAAACTGGGCAAGCATTGCAAAAGTCACAGAATCGCCGGAACCTTCCTTGGAAACTACACTCGAACAATTCAAGGATGTTTTCGACAGTAAAATTGGAATTATTCCAGACGTATATTGTAAGTTCATTCTGAAAGAAGATGCCAAACCAATATTCTTGAAACCGCGACCTGTACCCTACGCACTGAAAGAAAAAATTGAAAAAGAGCTTGATAGATTGGAAGCAGAGGACATAATCGAGAAAGTAAATACATCACAATGGGGTACTCCCATAGTCCCAGTTATGAAGCCTGACGGAACTTGTAAAGGATATTAATTGTACATAATAATGTCATATGATCAATTGTTATAAAAACATATGTTTTGAGTTTTTGTTTAATTCAAGGAGTAAGCTATGTAACGGTTATATGTATGTAAAATGTTGTTGAATAAAGATTATTCTTATTGTTATAAACTCTTTACATGGTGACAGCGGAATTCTGAACGATGGAAGAGTTAGCGCAAGCATTGCTGGAGGCGATAAAAAAGTCAAGTGAAGGGGCTTCAAATTCGCTATTTGAGGTAAAGCAGCCTGAATATTTTTCAATTAGGAACTCACAAGATTGGGGTCAATGGATCAAGAGGTTCGAGGTCTATCGTTCAGCATCCGGATTGACCGAAAAAAGTGAGTCCCAGCAGGTAAATGTTTTAGTTTATTATTTAGGTGAGGAAGGAGACGAATTTTTAACCTCTATCGGACTACCTCCTGAGAAGAGAGTGAAATACGATGCAGTTAAAAATAAATTAAATGATTATTTTTCAATACGAAAGAATTTATTTTTTGAACGGGCCAAATTCTTTCAGAGGGTTCAAGTCTCAGGAGAATCGATAGATGAATACATCACGGACTTATATAAGCTCCTGAATAGATGTGAATGGAGTTGTAATGAGTGCAAAATAGACCAAGATATTTTGCTTCTGAAATTAGTTACAGGTATGGCAGATCGTCATCTTTCCTCAGAACTTCAATTACAGCCAAAATTAACATTTGAGATGGCTAGGGAAAGAGCTAGGCAGGCGGAACATATAGAAGTACAACAAGATGCGATCAGGCGGCCTAATCGTCATTTTTCGAACGAGAAGTTTCCTGAAATAGAAACTGTTCACAATTGTAAACGAAAAGCAGTTTCCCCAAAGAAAAAACCTTCTACTTCAGGTGAGAAGAGATGCTATAAATGCGGGAGGTACCATCACGAGGATGATTGTCCATTCAGGAATGCAGTTTGTTTTTTCTGCAAGTGTAAGGGCCATATTCGGAGAAAATGTCCCCGAAGGAAGAAAAATAAGGAACTTGACGAAGTAGATCTCGAAAAGGTGGATCGATCATCGGAGTCAGATGAGGACATGGCTTCCAGTCGGGTCCGTCTTGATGCAATCTACTACACAAGTGGAAATGATGGAGGTAACCCATTTTATGTTTCTATTTTGGTCAATGGAAAAAAAATCAAATTTAAAATAGACACAGGGGCGGATGTATGTGTAATGGGTCTTGAAGATTCAAGACGTTTAAATCTAACTCCCCGAAATACTAAGAAGGTTTTAAGGGGGGCAGGTGGAATTTCTTTAAATGTTATTGGCGTGTCTCAAGTTACACCAAGTTACGGGGAGCTAACCAGGGAGGAAGAAATTTATATTATTTCGGGCCAAAAAGAACCTCTGTTGGGAAGGGGGGCTATTTCGGCGTTCCAACTGTTGAGAGGTAATATAGACGAAACAACTTCCCAAAATGAGGTTATTAAAAAATTTCCCCAAGTTTTTAGTGGACTAGGAGAGATCGTAGGTAACCCCTACAAGATAGTGCTTAAACCTGGAGCTAAGCCGTTTTCTGTTCCCTGCCCTAGACGAGTGCCTTTTCCCCTCCGGGATAAAGTCAAAGCGGAATTGGATGACATGGTAAGAAAGGGGGTAATTCAGCCACAGATTGAGCCCACAGATTGGTGTTCACCAATCGTTGTGGTCCCAAAAAAGTCAGGAAATATAAGGCTGTGTGTAGATTACACAGAGTTAAATAAGTTTGTGATGAGGGAAAGAATTATTCTGCCTTCGATTGAAGATTTGCTACCGTCTTTGGGTTCTGGAAGAGTGTTCTCCCGTCTCGATGCTAATTGTGGATTTTGGCAAGTTCCTTTAGACCATGATTCTTGGAAATTGACCACCTTCATTACTCCTTTTGGGAGATATGTTTTTAAACGCTTACCCTTTGGGATATGTTCGGCCCCAGAATACTTCCAAAAAAAAATGTTTGAGGCTGTAGAAGGCCTTGACGGAGTCATGAACGTGGCTGATGATTTCCTTGTTTTCGGCAAAAATCATGAAGAACACGATTACCGTCTAAATCTTTTACTAAAGCGCTTGCAAGATAGGGGTATCACTCTTAACCCGGAAAAGTGTGAATTTAGGTCAACTAAAATAAAATTTTTAGGACACTTGATTGATCATGGAACAGTTAAACCTGATCCGGATAAAGTCGAGGCTATCATGGGTATGAGTACGCCTACGACTAGAAAAGAACTTAGATCTTTCTTAGGCTTAGTGAATTACCTAATGAAATTTATTCCACACATGTCGGAACACACAAAGCCGTTATCAGATCTGCTATCAAATCGGAACCTGTGGACATGGGATGTTGTTCAAGAAAACTGTTTTATTCGTTTAAAATCTCTAATTGCAGAGGCAAGTTCCCTTGTCCCTTATGATGTCAATAAGGAGACTCGAGTAAGTGCAGATGCGTCAAGCTACGGAATCGGAGCAGTCCTCGAGCAGAAAATCCAGGGTCGGTGGTGTCCAGTGCAGTATTTATCTCGGAAGTTGAGCGAAGTCGAGAGCAGATATGCTCAAATAGAGAAAGAAGCCTTGGGACTAACATGGGCGTGCGAAAAACTAGGAAAATATTTATTGGGGAAAAAGTTCGAACTCTTGACTGATCATAAGCCTTTGGTACAAATTCTTTCTGAGAAACCTATCGGAGAATTATCGGCAAGATTACAAAGGTTCCGCATGAGGCTCCTTCCCTTTGATTTTCACATCCGGCATGTAAAAGGAAAGGAGTTTATTGCTCCAGATGTACTTTCCCGTAACCCGTTAAACGTTCAGGCCGACGATAATGATGCTTTGGACGAAATAGAGTGTCAAACCAGGTACATTTTTGAGGATATACTGATTACTGACCGTCGACTTGAAGCAATTAGAAAGGCCCAGAAAAGTGATCCACGGTATAGAGAAATAAAAGACAGTATCATGACTGGTGACTGGTCAGCGCTAGAAAATACAGATCTTAATAGGGAACAAGGTAACCTTGTCTTCCATAATGACCTGATCATGAGAGGCACTCGGGTATATGTTCCTCCTTCCCTACGATCTGATATTTTGAGACGTCTGCATAAAGGTCATTTTGGAATCAATAAATGTATAGGACTAGCAAAGGAAACTGTTTGGTGGCCAGGAATAACGAGAGATATAAAGTTAGAGATATTACGATGTAACGACTGCATTGAAAACTCACCTATTACCTTTGAACCTTTGGTTCCGTCGAACATACCAGATCGTCCGTGGCAATTTGTGGGAGCAGATTTGTTAGAATATGAAAACCAAGTATACATTGTTGTACAAGACTATTTTTCCAAGTATTTAGAATTGGTCAGTTTACATAGGACTAACAGTAAATCAGTTATTAGCGTTCTCAAAGATATTTTCGCTAGGCATGGAATCCCAGAGGTTCTTCGGTCTGACAATGGAACTCAGTTTCGCTGCAAGGAATTTAATGATTTTGCAAACGAATTTAATTTCATTTTAGTTACTTCCAGTCCCAAACATTCGCAATCTAATGGCCAGTCTGAAAGGGCAGTTAGAACAGCTAAATGTATTCTTAAAAAGAATGTTGATATCGCGGATGGTCTACTGGCCTTTAGGAGTAGTCCGGTTGAAGGTGGTTACAGCCCTGCGGAATTGCTGTTTGGAAGAAGAATCAGGACATCCTTGCCGACTGTGGAGTCTCAATTGGAGCCGAAGTGGCCAGATTTAAACGCGTATAAGAAGACTCTAGAGGAAAGCAAAGCAAATTGCAAATTCTATTTTGATCGACGTCATGGTGCAAAGACTTTGGAGCCTTTGAGGAAAGGGATGAGAGTATGGATCCCAGATTGTGGAAAATATGGTACAGTGGTGGATTTCGGTGTTACTAACAGAGATTATATAGTGGATATCGATGGTAAACAATTCAGAAGGAATAGAAGATTTCTAAAGCCTGTCTATTTCAAAGTCCCACCGGTGCCAGACGAGGCCAATGAGAGGAGAGATAAACGTGAAGAATTTAGCACTCCCCATCGGAAGATAGAAAAGACGATACCTGATCTTCCAGTTAGGCGGAATGAAGACTTCGTTACGCGAAGTGGAAGAAGGGTAGTTCCTCCAAAGCGGTATTCACCTTAGCTTCAAAGAAAGGAGGATGTAAAGGATATTAATTGTACATAATAATGTCATATGATCAATTGTTATAAAAACATATGTTTTGAGTTTTTGTTTAATTCAAGGAGTAAGCTATGTAACGGTTATATGTATGTAAAATGTTGTTGAATAAAGATTATTCTTATTGTTATAAACTCTTTACAGAACTGTCAGAATCTGCGCTGATTTTAAAACAACTCTGAACAAGAATATTCTAGATGATAATTATCCAATCCCCAGGATAGAAGACATATTATCAAGTATGAACGGAGGTCAGTTCTTCTGCACATTAGATATTCACAAGGCATATTTGAACATGCTGATGGATGGGAAAAGTGCAGAAATGCAAACACTTAGTACCCACAGGGGATTATACAAAGTAAAAAGGTTGATGTTTGGGGTGAAGATTGCACCCAGCTGTTGGCAACGTTTTATGGACCAAATTCTACAAGGAATAGAGGGAGTTAGCTGTTTCTTCGACGATATTTTAATCCAAGGGACGACTTATGACGAGACACTAGCTAGACTCCGAAATGTTTTGCAGGTGTTGAGAAAGAACAATCAACACTTAAACAAGGACAAATGCCAGTTTTTTAAACCATCAATAAAATATCTTGGATATAGGATAGATAAAAATGGACTTCATAAAACTGAAGAAAAGATCGAAGCAATAACAAAATCCTTACCTCCTCAAAATATAGACCAATTAAGAGTATTTTTAGGATTAGTAAATTATTATAATAGATTTTTACCAAAATTAGCAACAAAGTTAAGACCTTTAAATCGGTTACTCCAAAAACGTACGCCTTTCCTGTGGTCAAAGGAATGTGAAGAGGTTTACAATAATATAAAAGAAGAAATTGCTAGTCCTAGAGTCCTGACACATTTTGATCCAAAGCTTCCGTTACTGTTAGCCACAGATGCATCACCTGTAGGTCTCGGGGCTGTGATTTCCCACAGGATGCCAGACGGATCCGAGAAGCCAATTGCATTTGCTTCCAGGTCTTTAACGAAGACTGAAATGAGATATAGCTAAATTGATAGAGAGGCAACAGCAATTTTCTGGGGACTACACAAATTTTACCAGTACTGCTATGGCAGGAAATTCTTATTAATTACGGATCACAAACCCTTAGTGAAAATATCCCATCCTCGTCGCCATTGTTATATTTAGGAATGATTTAATAAATGTAGTTTACACTACAACTTTATTTAACAAACTGAACTAATATTTTACATATGATTATGCAACAATGAATTAATTAATATAATATATAACACTTGGTATATCGGTTGTTTGGGGTTTCGAAAAACAGATTTATTTCATCATTAAGTTGAAAAATTAAGGTCTGGCCACACATGTCCGCACCGGATCCGCACCGCAGCAATGATATAGGTTCGTTCAGAATATTTTTAATTTAACTTACATATTACCTTTAGTTATGCCTAAAGTTCAGGCCACACATGTCAGACACGGGCCACTTTAGGCATAACTAAAGGTAATATGTAAGTTAAATTAAAAATATTCTGAACATAACCTATATTATTGCTGCGGTGCGGACATGTGTGGCCAGACCTTTGTACAGGTGTAAATTAATGTCTTTTTACTCCTCAAGTAAATAGATTATTCAAAAGTTTCAGATCCATGACTAACATACTAAAATAGCAAGCGTAGTATTGAAAGATGTACAATGATGTCTCCTTGATGTAGAAACAATTTTAGAAGCTTCTGTTCATTAACCATTGATTTTACATATCAAAGCCTAAACGCATACAAATTTGTTTCCAGCTCAAACAGTCTTTCGAATTTCAAATATCTCAAAAGTTTAAATAAAGTTGATTCTAAAACTGCTTGTAAGAATCCGATAATTTTTTTTTAAAACTTTAATATCTACGACTTTACATTAAAGTCTGAGGTTCGAGGGGATCGGTTCTGGATGATTTGGCATCGAGTGGCCCTGTGTTCTTTCTTGTCTATCTTTAAATGAAAATTCAAACACCAGATTTATTACTTTAACAACTCAAGAGTGGCTTCAACAAATCTAAAGCCAAACGTGCTACTTTAAGTTATACAGATCATGCTGGTAATATATTATAATTTAACTATATGAATGAATGAAAGAGCATTAACGTCAATTACTAGGTTAATTTTGATAGTAGTTAATTTATAAATACAAAATGAAGAGTGGAAAACCTCGTAAACAACTAATTTTGTATTAAAAAAAAAATCAATGTAAAATATAGTCCGGAGTTTTTTTTGTACAAATTCGGCTTTTTCAAACTGAATTTTATAGGTTTATCACCTTTCGCCATTCCTAGAAAGACCGTCTTTCCTCCCTAAGGCCCATTTCACATTTAACCGACTGTCGTCTAAACGATGTCGTGTACACGACACTAGGGACGAAGAGTATACGAGAGACTACTCACTTGACCGACAAATGTCGGGGTCGGTTAAACGACACCCGACTGTCGTGCTATTGGTGAGGGAAAGCCGACACCCCCCAGTCGGGAGCCGATGTCGGCTAAGAAAACCGGCCAAGGGTGGGGATTGAGCCAACGACGGAATATGCTAGTAACGGCAGTGTCGCAGTTTGCTATTATTTATACTTTTCACGCAGAATTGTTGTCATTGTTTATTTCAAAAGATTTTTTTTTAAGTTTATAAAGTTTTTCAACATGGAAATTGATCTCGAGCTCCTGATACAATTAGTCCATGATCGCCCGATTTTGTGGGATAAGACAATTCAAGATTACAAAAAACAGAATAAAAACAAGAAATGCTTGGTTGGAGATTTTCTATGAACTGAAAGAAGGATTTGAAGAGTTGAGTCAACAAGACAGAAATGAATATAGTAAGTACGCATCACTCAACGCGAACCTGTGTCGAATGAAGGTCTGATGTCGGTTCCTCGACAGTCGGTTAAATGTGAAAAGATCCAACTTCCGTGTCGGCGTCGGCCATAAGTCGGTTGGATGTCGTTTAAACGACAGTCGGGCAAGTGTGAAACAAGCCTAAGACGTTAAATTTCAAACTGGTTGATGTAAAAACTACAATATTGCACTAAAATTGCTGATTTATGCATAACTCATATCTGATTCAAATCAAACTTTTTGGCCCAACGCAATTACATATATCTATAGGGGCCAAAATGAGGGATTTATGAATAATAAGTCATATCATTTCATTAAATTTCATTCATTAAATCATTAATAAAACAGGTATTTGGAAGAAGAAGTACAAAAACCTTGATGTACATCTCTCATTCGTAGAACTACTTAACTGAAGAAGTGTTGTAAAATGAATTAGAGTGATCTAACTCCTGCATCTTAACAAATTAAACGCCGATTTGCAGAGAATTATGAGTCCTAGTTTATTTTAAAACAACCATCAACAATTAGCAATTAGTATGCTCATGACATCACTCATAAGTTCCTGTCGGTTACTTTGGACGAAGTAGAAACATTAGGATTAAGATTATGTAACTAGGAAACATATTTAAATAAGAACAGTTTGTTTAATTATTTTTTTAATAATGAAATTTGTTGCTATATTTGTTTAGCTGATGAGTTTATATCTAAAGCGATTCATACTGAAGGCAGAGTTATTTTAACAGCTGATGTAATGATACGTAGACGTATACGAATGATGTATTATGGCACTTTATCATTATTTGTTTAAAGCAAAGTAGTTGTGGACTCTCTTCTTCTTACAACTAATTATTATTTTATTATAAAATGGGTGGTGGACCGAGTGTACCGATTCCTGGAGGAGGAACCGAAGGATACCATGTTTTGAAGGTTATTCAGTTACCTAACATTTTCAATAATAACAACCGCTGAAACATGTTGTTGTTTAAACTCAGCTTTGTCTATATTTGCGGTTAATAAATTATTAAAACAAGTTCCCTGTTTGTTCAAAACATTGTTTTCTCATTATGTCCTCTATTTCCAATAGGTCCAAGAAAAATCCCCAGGACAAGCTGCTGGTTTGGAAGCGTTCTTTGATTTTATCATTTCAATTGATAATACTAGATTGGTAAGTATATGAGTGCAGACTGAATAATAGGAATGTCCTTAACTATGTAACCTTTGAGGTACTAATCAAATAAATTTTATGTATTGTTCATTATCTTAGTTAATGGTTCATAATTGACATCATTAAGTTCCTAAGATAAATGTCTTTTTATACATGTCATCTTCAATGGCTTTCTTTTGGTATAAACCTCTGATTATGCCCCTGCCATTAGTTTGTTAGAATAATGTTATCAATCTTGTGATAAATACCCACAAATGAATTTTGTGAATCAAACAGTGATTTTCTTAATCTTTCTCTTAATTAAATTTTTTTTTTCTTGACATGTTTAAGACAATATTAATGGAGGGTCTGGGTTGGTAGCATATGGATTTGTCTTTAATTATTATCTTTAGGATTCATCAGGTGAAAAAATCTGTGTTTTATCATGGAACATTTACAGCTTATCACTTAAGGTCAAACATTATGGATTTTCTAATGGCAATTTTATTGTTTGAGTGCTACTTCGTTTTATATATTTTTATTATAGTTTGAGATGAATTTTTATAGTTCCTTAGATATAAGATGAATAATTATGACTAGTATTTTAATAAAATAAAATTTCATGATAAAGTTGAATTGTTAAAAATTACAGTTATTAATGTGAAACAAGATCTTTCTTGATTCAGTTTTTAATCTCTAATTTTTTTCATATTTCAGGTACATTACTTGTTTATTTTATGATTCTTTTTTTTCTTCTTCTTTCTAATTAGAACCCACAACCCATCCAGATTTTTGAAACGCCTTTGGAATTGTTCACCCTAACCTTTTATTAAATTATTTAAATAGAAAAATGAAATAAAGTTGGCATATGATTTATTCGATGTTATTTTTGCAGTTATTGAATTATTTTTTAAAATAAAAATTGTATCCTGTGGAACAATAATTTATTTTTATGATTTAATGGTTGAGCATTGCCATCCGATGGTTAAATACATTTTCCAATACCTTTACAGTGGCTTCTTTGTTTATTTATATATTTTCAAAAATTTTACTCAGTTTCCTTTTCATGGCCAACGATGTTCTAGTTTTTTCTTAAATTTCATAAAAAAAAAAAAAAATAAAAAAAAAAAAAAAAATATCTTCATCAGATTTAAGAGAGAAACTTACAAAGGGGAGTAAATGTAAATAAGAACATTGTAACTGTTAATAATTTTTTTTAAACTAGAATAATAGATTATTTTTTGGCAACAATTTATCTAATCGATGGTATTGAATGAAAACCTTGTATCTTAAAAAAAAACTACTGAAATAAATTTTATGCTTTACTTGATGGTTAAGCTCGTATCCCATGTTTACGTTATTAAGTCATTCACGCGTTATTCCTAAATATAACTATTATAGAACTTTGTTTTATTTTATAAGAAGTAGGCTAGTATTGTGGGATACAAGCTGATGCATCAAATAAAGAATTTTTATTTAAGTTATTTTTATAGAAGTAATTTTGGTTTCTTTAATCGACTTCGAAAGAGGAGGTTACTCAATTCGATACTGTATGTGCCTTTTTTTTTTTTTTTTTTTTTTTTTTTTTTTTTTTTTTTTTCCTTTGTATGTCCACCGATTACACCGAGATGGGTGGACCAATTGGAACGAAACCTTTTGCATCTTGTAGAGTATTTTCCCAATGTGGTCCCATTAAAACCTTTTTTGGGTTCTTAATTTATTAAAGAAGTTATTGGGAGAAAACATGAAAATAATTATTTAATTATCGCTCAAAATATTTTCTTATTTGAAAAACATATGGCATATATATCATAAGGTATGCTCCAACAAACTATTAAAACAAGTTGATAAATAACAAACTGATCATGTACTATCCCCGTTTTTTTTATTCTAAATTTGATTGGTTGATTTCAAACAATGCTCAATAATGCTTTAATGGTCGATGAATCGGTTGGGAAAACAAACCAATCAAATTCAGAATTAAAAGAGTGGGGGAGAACATGTGAAGTGTATTAGTTATTGACGTGGTTTAAGTGCTTGTTGGAACTCACCTTATACATAACCTTAAATAAATTTTCAACAATAGATTTTAATTAAGATATATAATATCAGTGAAATATCGCTGTCGTTTTCTGAAAAATGAAACACTTCTTTATGATTCCGGCAAAGTTACTGTTGTTTCGACCCTGTTCCTGGAAATTTTTGCCAAGAAATAAAACTCAAGAGGGCTGCTTAAAAGATTTTTTTTATAGATTTAAGAAGATTAAAGCAAATTAAACACCTATAACAGTAAAAAATCCTAAATGAATGTCTAAACGACAGATGGAAAGCATAATCATAAAACCACAAAATTCATAGAATTTAAAGAAAGACCGAGCATTAATAACCCTTTTTAAAAGAAATTCGTAAAATCGTAGCCATTATTATTTTAAATTGGATTTTGATTTCCGACTTCCACTCATTATGCACATTAAAAAAGGAATTCAATGCTTCCTGGAAAAGCTCTTTTTCATTTGATTTAGAGGCCTTAACAAAAGCTTCCGGATACACTCGATCTCTGTCGGATATTAATATACAATGTAATCATAAAATCTTGTGCGGATTCTTCACTCTGGAGTGACACTTTTGTTATGTTATCCAGATTACTATTATCGGTTTTTAATTATGTTTCTGCAACTATTGAGGTGTTTAGATGAAAATTGCTGTAAGTTCCAAATTATTGATTTTGAGATAACAAATAACTATTTTTTTTTTTTTTTTTTAAAACTTTTATTTTTTAATCCACACCTGTCGCTCAGCCTGCGACAATAAGCAGATGAGATAAATAACTAAGCTTAAATTTGGTTTGAAAATTAAGAAAAATATTATGGATATGGTCATAATATGGACTTATTATTATTCCAGTCATGAAATAAATACGTCCCGCTAAAAAAATTTAATATTATTTTCTTCCATCTCCAATTCCATCTAGGATGATGAATTGTCTAATTTTTTTTCTTTAAGTTACGATAACATCCCTAGGGTAACGATAAGAGAATCTGGAGATGAAAATCTTAAAAATAGTCATTTGTCAAGAATTGTTTCCACTTCGAGGCAGTCATATTCTCAGATACTGAAATAACAAACGTATATGTTGTTTATTATATTTACCAATAAAATTGGTCGAAAAACGGCCAAACTCCCAACTTTTCAGTGGCATACCTACGACATCTTGAAGTTGCCGGATTCATGTTACAGCCGAGTAAAACTGAACACCTCCTCTCGGAACACAGATGTATGTATGTAATAAACAAGTACCGAAGACAATATTCCGCAAACGAAAAAGATTGCCATTGTGGAAAAAAAGTTTTATGTGTCTTCCCGATGGAACATTGGTCTTTACAAAAAATCAAAGTAGACAGGGTGTGTACTGCACCTAACGCAAACGATTTTCAATTTTCTGTGCATATTTATAAAATTGATAATGTGACTATTGTAATACAAATTTGATTAAAATTGATATAATTTTAATATAAAGACCCGGGATAGACGAACGTGGTATAGCATTACCTGGGTGGGCTGACTTTTATTTCGTGAGGGACCCACAGAATAGATCTCGTCGTTCCCACTATAGAGAGAACAACCAACTAATGAACCAAACTCACTTGTAGTATCTAAAGAGGGGTACCGAATAAAAAAAAAAAAAAAAAAAAAAAAAAAAAAAAGACTGAAAACCCGAAATCAGTTCAGAATGCACTTAAAATCTGTATAAAAAAAAGCATACAGAATTTGTTTTAGAAATCAAAGCATTGCTTCCTTCCGCCTTATATTAGAAATTATCTTCTGCCACTAAAAATATAGAATAAAAAACATTTTATAAAAAAAATTAAACCGACTTCGAAAACTAGGAACCAGTAAAAATAAATGCACTGAAAAGTATGAAATAATTACCTTCTGATTTTTATGAATGCGCAGCAAAATTGAAAATTGTATGAAAAGCAGAAATATGCATTAAAACGGATAATTTTATTTTGATTAGTTGTTGGCGCAAAATTTGAAATTGTTAACACTAAAAATTAGGAAAATCTTAAAATTCTCTGTAGATTTTCTATTTTGCGCCGCCTCCGAAAAGATTGTTAACTATTGAACATGGTATTTAATATTTTAATTTAATAATTTATATTAACAGTTGTTATGTATTCGTACTAATCAATATAAAATTATCCGTTTTAATGCATATTTCCGCTTTTCATACGATTTTCAATTTTGCTGCGTATTCATAAAAATCAGAAGGTAATTATTTCATACTTTTCAGTGCATTTATTTTTACTGGTTCCTAGTTTTCGAAGTTGGTTTAATTTTTTTTATAAAATGTTTTTTATTTTATATTTTTAGTGGCGGAAGATAATTTCTAATATAAGGCGGAAGGAAGCAATGCTTCCTAGTTTTCGAAGTCAGTTTAATTTTTTTTATAAAATGTTTTTTATTGAGTTAGCAGGTTTACATTCTAGGCCATTGTCATGTTTTTTCATGTAAAATATAAATTTATAAATATTTATTGTAGGATTATTAAAGAAGTGTTGTATAAATTTTAAAATTATTTTTTGTTATGGGCCTGGAAGTATCAACCCTATATTATAAGTGAGATCTTAGATTATTTTACTTGATTGTTTATATTCTGACTTCTCACTGTAATAGCTCTCTCGATAGTAAATTATAGAGATCCATTATTAAACTATCAAACGCCGTCCATTATATTAAATTTTTTTGTCTAATCAACAGGATCAGGATAACGACACTCTTAAAGAACTTCTTAAAGCAGGTATCGACAAAGAACTTAATATGACAGTTTACAGCAGCAAAACGCAGACTGTAAGGAATGTTAAAATAACTCCAAGTAATACTTGGGGAGGACAGGGGCTCCTGGGTGTGAGCATTAGATTTTGTTCCTTTGAAGGAGCTAATGAAAATGTGTGGCATGTGCTGGTATGTTAATGCTATATACAAATTCATTATTATTATTAATGATTTATGTTTAACATTCTAAATAATTTGGTTCCTTACAGGAGGTTCATCCTTCTTCTCCCGCTGAACTGGCTGGTTTGAAGCCGTTCTCTGATTACATCATTGGAGCTGATTCGGTGTTGCATGAAAGTGAAGATCTTTTTACTCTAATTGCTGCCCATGAAGGAAGATGTTTGAAATTGTATGTTTATAATATCGATCAGGATTCTTGTAGAGAAGTTACGATTACACCAAATTCTAACTGGCCTGGAGAGGGAAGGTAAAAAATATATTTAGTGTACATAACATTTATAAAATTAATGATAGTTAAATTTTATATGATATGTGTTTGTTTATTTTTTTTCACATTTATTTCTAATTTATAAATAATACCAAATTCATGCCAGCAAAATTTCATAATCACATTATATTTGTGTGCATTGTTTCGACCTTCCTGCCTATTGCCCTTCGTTTTTACAGCATCTATGAAAACGTTTTTCCCCAATGGCAATCATTCCTAATTTCGAATCTTCACTTCCAACTGTATTTTGTTTTTTATTAGTTTTAGTAGGTTTCTTTGTTTAAAGATTGTTTATTTTGACTGCACGGATATGAATGCCTTAAAATAAATTTACAGATTCAGTATTGTCAAACACATTTTTTAATTTTTCAACATCTTGTCTCTGTACAGCAAATTGATTTTTTTGGATTGTGTTCAGGTTCTGTTGATTCAAAGACCATTTTGGGCTTTTCGATTAACAATTGAAAGTTCACAGTGACTTATATTTAAGGATTACAGCTGAGTTTTTTCTTACCTATAAAAGACATTATCCTTCAATCTCTTTTACTGTTATGGAATTTCTTTAATTTTTAATAATAAAAATAACTCCTTAAAAGAAAAATAGGACTTGGGTGGCAAGTCAAGGCAAAAAACTTACAAAAAATGACAAGCAGACTGTTGTATGATTTAGAATTTGACCTAAATTTTCCTCACATCACATGAATATTTGCCTGCCAAACCACACTAACACACAAACACCCAAATTGGTTGCTGATTGGTTATTTTTTCAGGACCAATTAAGGTAACTGTACCATAAGTTGACAGTGCTCGAATAGTTGACATTTTGTACAAAAAGTGTGAATAATAAGATTCAGGGTTGATTATTTTGGTTCAAAATTTGGCGGAAATTTGCCAAATTATACTTGTTAGTTGTGCTGACATTGACATTAGTTTGATGAAAACTCAAGCTTATTAGTGAGAGGTTGTAATGGCGAATTTTCTAGTTGCCCGAAAACTTTGTTTCTGCTACCCTGTTTCATTAAGGTGGAAGTCAAGTTAAATAAGTTTTTTATTTGGTTTATTTGAGTTGGATTATTTTTTAATTACTTTTATGGTATTCATTAAGTTCATGAGAATCGTTTGATATCCTTTTTAATATATTTATAAAATGTTTTAGGGCTTAAATGTAGTTTTCAACTATTAGAACGGATATTAATCCATGATTTCAATAGTTGATATCGATGTCAACTGCTGCCAGAATTAGCAAATAGTGTTCCATCTGGGGGTGGTTTATGAAAGTCTGAGTCTGTATGGATGACAGGTGTCTTATTTTATGAATTTATAGCTAGTGTGCTCTATCCATGGATCGTTGAGATCAAAATTGCATTGCCAATAATCCTATTCCTTTATGGACAAGCATCTCATCTGACTCTCCCCACTTCCCGATTCTGCAAAGAACATGGGATACTTGCTATTAGTCGCAATCTTTCAAAATGCACAGATTTCATCCAACCAATGAATGCGGCCATCTTTAATTGTCTGAAAGGGCATTGGAAGAGTAAAGTTCGTCATTGGAGAGTCGAAAATTGTGCAAACTCAACATTAAAAAAACGAAACTTTGGCCATTACTAAAATCTATTTATCATACTTAACTGAATGATCTAATTTTTCGTTTATATATTCGTTTTTTTTTGTTTTTTTTTTTGTCTGATTTAAGCTTTTTATGTATAAAATAATTAAATTTTGGAAATTTTATTTTGTTTCCATTATGAATTTACTAGTATATATATTAAACAAAAATTAACTTTTATTTTAGTCCTTATTACCTTTTAATATCATAGGAAATCAAATATTAATGCATGTGTCAACTTTAAAACCTTAAACGTCAACTTTCCCAACCTTTACATTTTGATGTGTCAACTATTGGTTTATTTTAGGAGTTTCTAAGAAATCATTTTTTATAAAAACCGTAAATGTAGACCATAGGACATTGTATTACAAGTTTTCTAGAGGGATTGGCCTAACTAAATTCATAACTAAGATTATCCTAAAATCATTATATTGGTAAAGAGTGCCAATAATATAATTTTTTTTTCTTAAACTGTCAACTACTGGTACAGTTACCTTAGATGTATTTGATATTTTCTCTCTATTTAAGTTTTATTAATTATTGAGTAACGATCTGTTCAATTTAATGTCTGCTTTTGTTATACGACTAAAAATCATCATCAAGCTTTACTCAAGAACTAATTTAAAAAAAATAACTATATTTTAGTCTAGGTTGTGGCATTGGATATGGATACCTCCACCGTATACCAGTTAATAGTATAGAACCAGAAAAACAAGTGTTATTGCCTCCTCCCAAACCAGCTGTTGATGCGACTCCTAAACCACCTGAGACCTCAGATGCCGCTGCAGCACCAAAGGTTATTACTCTTTTCATAGATCAATATTCTAGATTATAGGCCTGTTGTATAATAAAAAGCATCTTGATTGTATAGAGATCGTTTTATGTTATTATCCTATGATAAATAAAATCTTTAGCACTGGCAAACGCAGACTATTTTCACTTAGAAAGGGATTGAGAAAAGTGCGAGGAAAAATTGAAAGATCCTTTATTGCTAAACAGCATTAAAGTTTTTTTTTTTTATTTGATCTCTTGCTCTTCTATATCTATATCTTGGCAGGCGCTCACAGCCCAGTGAATATTTTTGATATCTAATTTTGAAAAAAAGTATTGTTGAGAGCTAACTAGAGCTCGCAGGGACAGAGTCGCGGAAGTAGTAGTCCAGGGGGGGGGGGGGTCAGAAATTGTATAGGTTCATCACCGCCTTTCCTTCAGTAATTTCAGTTGCAAGGACATTAAATTTCAAACTGGTAGATGTAAAAACTGCATTATTACACTTAAACTGCTTACTCGTAGATAAGTTCTATCTGATTCAAATAAAACTTTTTGGCCCAATGCAATTACATCTATAGGGGCCAAGATGAGGGATTTATTCATATGTTTAGGTACAAAAACCTTGAGATACATTTCTCATCCACATCAATAACTGAAGAAGTGTTGTAAAATGAATTAGATTGATTTCACTCCTGCATCTAAACAAATTAAACACAGATTTACAGAGAGTTATGATTTTTAAAACGACCATCAACTATTAGCAATAATGGTTTGCTTATTACATCATTCATAATATTCCTTCACAGCCCAGTGAATATTTTTGGTACCTAATTTTAATAGAAAGTATTGTTATTAATTTTTGCACTAAAATGGGCATAACGACATTTATCACTTTAAGAATTTTCAAGACAGCTTGTTATCAGGTGCCTTTTGACTTATTATAATTTTCTATCGTTTTTATGTCAAAAAATAATGTAAAAAAAGAATTCTAACATTTTCCCACCTTCTAAAATATTAGGAATAATAAAATGTGACTCTATAGTGTGGAGTAATTTTGTCGTTTTGCCATCAGGGTGCAGCTACTAGTTATCATTTTTGGGTTCTATGTGGTAGTGATATCACACATCACTGGATCAGAAAGTAAAATCTAATGAATAAATAAAATGTTATTGTATTAAAAAAAAAAATTATACCGTAAAATGAGGTGACTTTGTGACAAGCCTATTTTTCTACAGTTTTTGAAGTTCCCTCCTTAAAAAGAATCAGGTCTGGCAATTCAGTGTACTTGTCAGTTAGTCAGTAATGTGCTGCAACCTACTGGCCACATATAACTTCTTTCATTCCATTTACCATGATGCTTTATTTTATATATGTTTGATTGTTTTCATTTAGTTGAAACTTTGAAATAAAGCACCATGATAAATGGAATGAAAGAAGTTATATGTGGCCAGTAGGTTGCAGCACATTACTGACCAACTGACAAGTACACTGAATTGCCTAACCTGATTCTTTTTAAGGAGGGAACTTCAAAAACTGTAGAAAAATAGGCTTGTCACAAAGTCATCTCATTTTACGCTAATGTACCTTACATCTATTTTCATTTAATAAAAAACCTTTAAAAGTCACTGAAAGTATCTTAAGCAAATACAGAACCTAATTTAAAAGTAAAAAAAGGAAAAGAAGTCACTAGAACATGTGTCTTTAAAAACATTACTGCTACGCAGTTTCACGTGAGATGATGCCCAAGGATAAGAGATTAATCAGTTTTGAAGCTGTGATTGTATTTGAAACCTATCTAATATATATTTATTTAATTTATAATTTATTATGATAACAGATCCTTAGTGTTTTATAAAATTAAACATAGAAATTTTTAATTTATTCCAGAGTGTTCCTGCTACTGATGTTAACAGGGATCTAAGTGCTGGTATGACCGGACTTTCAATTCAAACGCCGCATCCAGCATTAGTTGGAGGGACTACAACCGTGCCTCAATACACTCATCCTTCTCAGCCACCTGTGTTTACAACTTCTCAATATACAGCTCCTGCGCAGGTTATGGGCAGTGATTACCAAGCTCCACAATATACTAGTGGTAATTTATACTTTCTTATGAACTTTTTCATTTTTTAAGTATTTGTATAAGTAAGACTAAAGAAGACCACTAAAAGAATGAAGGAGTTTCAAAATTTAAGCAGATAGGGTCTCAAAAATTTTCTTCTATTGACCTTTATACAGTTAGTCATATTGTATTCATGTTGACCTTTCGCTCGAATACTTTCTTGGCTACTACTTGGAACATAATATTCTAAATCATTTATCATGCTTTGTAAAACCAAAGCTTTATCGGCAAGGAAAACTATATCGTCTGCGAACAGTAGGAGTTTTATTCTGTAACTTCTAAGCCATATTCCTCCGCTTAGACAATCTTTGATATCATTTATAAATAAAGTAAATAATAATTGACTCAAGTTGCACCCTTGCTGAACTGAGGATAATGTTGGAAAAGTTTCTGATCGGCCACATTTACAGCTGACAGATAATTTAGTATTCGAATAGAGACTTGCAACAGCTCTGATAAATTTTGTTGAAATCGCCAACTGTGACAGCCTATCCACAGAATCAAAGGCAGATTTGAAATATATAAAGAAGCAATAGATTTTCTTGACTCCTTCATGCCATTTCAGTTAAATCAAGTTATCAAGAACAAAAATATTATCTTCTGTTGAGTAAATGCCTGAATCCAGCCTGCTCCTTGCATAACAGTTTTTTCTCATGCACCCATGACTTTAGCCTTCCAGCCAATAAACTCGTATAAACTTTCTTGATGGTATCCTGTAGGACTATTCCTCTATAATTACTAGCCTGATTTGGATCTCCCTACTTAAACAATGGTAATGCAACAGGCTCGTTCATACTATCTGGAATCGATCCTTTATTTAAATAATTATTAATCAGTTCTAGTAGCTGAGAATACTATTATTTAACTGCTGTTATTTTCTTAGACTTCAGCGACAAATATTATAATAAGAAATCTATTTATTTGAATATCTTGAGAAATCAAACTAATTTTATTTTAATTTATAGGTACTCAAAACCCTTATGCAAGCAGTGCTTATCAATCACACCCTGGGCATTATCCTACTGCTAGCGGAAACCCCTACCAGGGAACCCAGTATCCAGATAATCAGTACGCACCTGGATCATATCTTCCTGAGTATCCTCCAACAACTGTAATCCAGGTATGGCTAATGATTCTTGAGATAATAAAATATGTTTGAAGAAAAATGTTTAAATATTTCAATGTATAGGTTTATTGAGGTTTATCTGTTTTTGAGCTGCACTTGGCATCCGAAAGGAGGGAAAATGGTGGTACCAGCTTTGAAACCCCTCCCTCCTCATTTTGGTGATAGTTATATGTTCTGTTTTACCCAAGTGGCGTCACAAAATGGATTTACTTTAAATAAGTTAAATTGGAAAAAAAAATAAATCTATAATAGTTGAAATTTTAAATTGAGGATGAAAGGTGAACCTATGCCAAAATCGGGGTACATTTAAGTTAAAATAATACTATTATTATTTTTTGTTCCAAGAAGCAGTAAGCTGAATCGTATTATTGTAAATACAAGGTTCCAACAAGCTGTTGTGGATTAACTGGAAGGTATGAGGAAAAAAATTGGTAATTTAATTCTTCTTCTTTTCTCTCCTCATTGTAGAGGAGCCTCGATCCATTCTTGTGCTTGCCTTTTCATTTGACCTACATTTTTTCCTCTTTTTTTTTTCTAACGGATGTACTCATTTATCATGATAGGATATCATTTATAATGACATCGGTTATAACGACGGAAATCTTAAGTCCCTGGTCCCTTAGGTCATAGTTTAACGAATTTTTATCCGGCTATTACGACCATGGCTATTGCGACTGATCGGCTTTAGCGACCCATTTTGAGTCCCCCAGGGAACAAAAAGATCGGTTATAACATTCGGCTTTCGGAAAGAACCCTTCAATCCCGGATAGCGGGATATTTCTTTGGTGACAGGAAGACACATCTATCATCTTTTCTAGGAAACTCCCTCCCCTGATTGTTGTGTGTTTTTATTCCTTCAAATGAATTCGAATCAGTTGCGGCCTAGTTCTCAAATAAGACACTTTAGCGTGGTGATATCTGGTTGTTTGTTTGGATGTTAGTTGCGGTTTTGTTCTCCATACACTTGTGCGTGGTGATACCAGGTCAAGGAGAAGGGCATTTTCATTAGAAGAAAAAACAGGGGGGGGAATCTAATTGAACGCGATGAATCATTCAAGATAAAAAAAAAAAAATAAGGAGAGCTAAGGGCGACAAAGTCAACGGTGCTCTAATAACATGGTTTCGACCCCAACGCAGCTGAAATGTTCCAATATCAGGGACAATTTTACTCAAAAAAGCCAATAATTTTCTAAAATCGATTAATGAATCCACTTCAGAACCGTCTAGCAACTTGACAAGTAGTATTTCGCGAGGATGGATTCAAAGATTTTGTACTCGCCATAATATTATGTTTTAAGCGGTGACTGCTAGCCTTCCCCAAGGGATAACCAGGGATTGGCTTCCGTCAGTATGGCCATCAATTCCGAAAATTACGATGATTCAGATATTTTTAACGCAGATGAAACTGAACTTTTTTACAAGGTACTGCCTGATCGGACACTACATTTTAAGGGGGAGAAATATTCTAATAGAAAAATGTCCAAGGATAGAATAACGGTTTTGGTGGCAGCCAATATGACTGGAATTGAAACATATACTTTTTATAATAGGAAATTTGTAGTTGTAAGAATGCTATCATAACAATCAGCTCTTAAAAATGGCCTAGACCTGATATAACGACCGATGTCGTTATAAACGACTGTATATGCAATCCTGGGTGTTCCTCGTGATCTCAAGCCTGAAGGTCTAGCCTCCAACATCTTCCCTTCTTCTTGAGCCTTGGTCATATCCTAAATCGATGTCCGAATCATCTGAGCTGGTGTTTTTCTTGGGTATCTTTTAATACAGGGATCCCTAAGTCCTCTCTTATCCTTTCGTTCCTCACACAAACTCTTCTTGTTTTACCTGCTACTCTGCGCAGGTATTACTAACTACTCATATGCCTACAATGGTATTGCAAATCTTAAGGAATTCACTACTATTAAAATAGCAAAAACGATTCCCTTTTTTATGTTTCTCTTTAATTTATGTTTGTAAACATTTTTTATTTATAAATACCAAAATAGACATATTTTATTTATGTTTTTTGGAATATTTTAAAATTTGAGTAATTACTTGCATGTTTACAGGAGTCTTGGAGATCTCCAACTGCTTCAGAAATTGGTACCACCCAGCATCTCTTTCCACAGCCTCCTCAAAGTAATATAGCAACAGTTATGCCGTCCATTCCACAAAATGTTCCTGTGCCTTCAAGTTAGTGAATAATTATAACTGTTTAAAGTGTCAACTTTTTATCATTATTATTATACTGATACTGGTACTGTCACATTAAATGAATTCTGATAATCATCTATATCTATTGGCACTAACACAATTGTTATTCAATAGGCATAGATCTGGATTTGCTTTATTTTCATTTTTACTTACACTTATCTTTATATAAAATATATACAGTCGACTCCGTTTAATTGGGCCATCGGATAATTGGGACCACTGCTTAATTGAGCCATTTTTAATAAAACAGAATCAAATATAGGTAAAGTATCACCGCTTTATCGGGACAAAATATCGGCTAATCGGGCCAAAACTTTCTGGAACTTAATGTAAAAAACTATGAGACTCGGTGTCAATCGAATAATTTAAGTATCCTAGACCACGCCTGTTTCTCAACCAGAAGCAAGAAACCGCAAAGGTTAGTCCCTTTTTTTTTTTTTTTTTTTTTTCACA
The DNA here is from genome assembly GCA_911387785.2 of Aelia acuminata. Lineage (NCBI taxonomy): Eukaryota > Metazoa > Arthropoda > Insecta > Hemiptera > Pentatomidae > Aelia > Aelia acuminata. Next base: position 122,833,859 of record OU426982.1, on the reverse strand, counting down.
AAATGGAAATGAAGGAAGTCCTTAGGCGTCCAAAAGAAGTGCGCTAATTATGTTGGTCGTAGTTAACAATGAGTGTGACAATCCATACTTGATTCTTACCTGTTAAAAAAATTGACATAAAAACATGTTCGATTCATTTCTTATTTCGTCTTAATCAGTATAATTTATATTGTACACAAACAGTTATTTTAATTTGTTTCATCTTTTATCTTTCTTATATTAAAACACCTATTTAATAAAAATGCATTTTAAGATTTTTTTTTTATTTGTCCTCCCCTTCCTCGCCTTGTAGGCTATACGGGGTTTCCCGGGCCAGGTGAGAGGGTGGGGGATTGATGCCGAGAATTATTAAATTTTCCCCTGGCTCCGGGTTTTGAACTTGCTATCTTTCGGTTCTCAATCATACGTTTCCATGGGCAACGCGTATATTTTAACGCGTTTGCCCACTCGGTCATCTCGCCACCCTTACATTTTAAGAGTTAAATCAATTGTATTATTTTGACCCCACCATTAAATTAAGTGACGAGAATAGGTACACCTAAATGCACCTATTAACTGGGTTTTCCCCCAAATATGTCTAATGTATGACATCAATTATCATACATGTACAGTAGCCCAGTGATTAGATGTATTTAGACATTTTTATTTGCATTTACGCGTGGATTCATGGTCTCCGCTTTATTGGGTCCTCCGCCTAATTGGGACAAAACAAATTTTCCCTTTATGTCCCAATAAAACGGAGTCGACTGTAGTAAGGGAAAGTATTGCGATCGTGAAAAATTTCGACTTCCGGTTTTCATTCTTGAACCAGGTTGGGTGATTTGGGTTAGGCCCAGAAACAGTTATTAGGTATCTAAAAGAGATAAGCTTTATATTTATAGTATAAACTCAATTTTAATGTAGGCCTCACAATAACCTTTTCTAGACAAATTGAATTTTTCTAAAGGGAGAATGTGATATGTAAAACTTCAAAAGCCTTTAATTTTTGACATTTGATGGTGTTGGTCACTGATAATGTAACCCACAATAGTATACTATATATATATAATTTAATAAGGTATATTACCATATTTAGTAAATATTTCAGTGCTCGATCACCATTTCAATTATAATCTAAGCTAAGTGACGTGTTGAAAATAGAAGCCATGTGAAATAAGGTATTATAATTATATAATATTTTTGTACGTAGAGGTAAAAATCTAAAATTTTCAGTTGTGGGTTAGCACTATCTCCGGCCAACCCCTTCATTTATTTCTACTAAAAGAAAGAAAAAAAATATGAAAAGGTTATTAAAACTAATACAGGGGGAAGAAGTTTCCTTCCTGATTTCAAAGCTTCTTCCTGGATTCCAAATAATGAATAATTCTTTGTCACATTATTGTTTAACATAAAACTAATGTTTTGTTAGTATAATATAATCAATATCAATATATATTATAAAGCAAAGTGTACAATGTGCGTGCAGATAAGGCTCAAAAACGACTCCACGTACTATCAAGAAATTTATGTCGTCATTTACCCATGTAGCCCCTAACGGAGAAGAATGTTTCCGTTTTTATATTTAGGGTGTAAAATTAAAGAGAAAAGGGCGAGAATTTTAAGCCTCTCGCACCATGTAAATAGCTACCTGTTCGGGTTAGTGAATGAAAAATTTAGTTCGAGCTGCAGACTACCAGGAAGCACTAGTGTGCATTTCACTCAATGTTTATTGTCTATTCATTCAGTTTGTAATGGTTATATATTTTTTCAGCTGTTCTTTTTAAATTACTTATATAAGTACATTTAATGCAATATGAGTGACTATTTCTTAGTAGTACAGTGAGCATATAGAAAAAAACATGAAAAAAAAGGAGAGATAATGACTGAATATAAATCGAAAATAAAAAGTTTGAAGTGTTCTTATTGTAGTTATAAAAAAGAAGTTGGTTTGATTACTATGTATGATGAGCCTTCCAGTTGACAAAATGACTAACTCCAATTTCAGGATTTATATAATTATATCATCCCTCATAGTTCAGGGTAAAAAGAAATATGGCAATAAAATTGTGCCTCCATCAAATTTTTGTTTTGACTTTGTAATAGTAAGAAGAATCAAGATCTGCAAAATTAAGGGAGGTTGAAATGGAAGAAAGGTCTTTAAAAAAAAAGTTGCTTTGAATCTTCGGTAGTTTTTATACTTCTGGATCCAATAGGACCATTTATATGACATTACATTTAACAGATCGAAAGTTGTAACAGATTATTGTTGAAAAAATATAACTTGCTAACACAAGCACCCCAGTTGTCGTGGGCCTAAGATGTACCTACTCGAAATATAATTTTTTTAACTTAGATATCAGATTTTTCAACTATAATATAATAACTTATTATGTGTTGACTGCATGGAATGGGCTTATAGGATTAAGAATCACAGAAACCATCAAAAATGATGCATAACTCGACAAAGTTGCAGCCAAATTAATTTCTCATTTACCATTTTCAGCCCCCCATAAAGTAAAAAGGGTTCCGTATTTGGGCGGACTCTAAAGATCTCGAATCTTAATATTAATACCAAGTTAAAACCGAAGTTTTACGAAGGTGTTAATTTTGTTCTATCTTTCCTTTAATTTTAAAATTTTTCTGTTATTAAAACTAAAACACAACTACCGGAGCGAAGCCTGGTACCCTAGCTAGTAATATATAATTACCAAGTGAATACTTAATTAAAGAAAAAATTTGATATATATTTATTTTATTCAGGTATTATTGATTCATCCTTTGCTGGAAAAGCCGTGACAACTCCAATATCTCTTCCAGGAATGCCCCCGATCACAGTGAGTGCAACATTGCCCTTCAATACAATTGAAGCTATTCAAAACGAACAGCAGGCCAATACTACTATTGCTGCTACTCACTAATATTAAGGAACTTTATTTATTTGTTTTTTTATTTTCAAGTTATATTGTGTTTTTATATATATATATAAATATAATAATAAAAGTTTTTTAATCATTAACACAAAGATATTGCTAATAAAATTATATGGATACTTTTAAAGTATTTTTCTTTATATAAAATGGTTTTATCTGTTTTTAGAAAGTTGTTATTTGTAGGAGCCAATAATGTCATTTAGGTTATTAAATAATTCATGGTGAAAGAATGACTCGTGTTATATTGTTTTTCATGAAAATTATATAGTTTGAAATTTATGTTTATTTATTTATATATTTTAGTTGTGAAAAAGGTTAAAAAATTATATTGTAAAATGAAAAAAAAAATATACAAAGAATTCAAGCAGTGTCTGGTATTCTGTTATGTAAATCCATTTTCTTTACAATATATTTTATGTATTCAGTATCATTAGAATTTAACTTAAGTACTCTATGACTATAATGTTATTAATTATTCAAACATATAATTTGAAATATAATAATACATACTATGACCACTGTTCTCCTTGGTTGTGATATATTGCTTTCAGAAATAAAATCTGAGGTAGCCTTATTTAGTCGGAGAGAAAGTTTATGTCAATTTCATATAATTTAATTTCGTAAGCTAAGTGCCTTAGGAAATTTTTACAGAAATTATGTGACATACCCACTGTGGTGAACTACGTTAAGTGGTTACACCCATGCCATCTTTCATACGTCCAATGAACTATTTTCGAACAATAAAACATTACTTATACCCATTTCTGAAGAATGGCTTTGGCACATATAACAATTTAGAAAAAAGAAACTTTGTTTTATGTTTTTGGCACTTAGGTCCTTTTGCATTTCCAAGCTTCAATTAATTATGGTCATTTAGGATTAGTATGAAAAGTGCTTTACGAAAGTTCCTTAGTATGTGTAAGTCGTCTGCTACAGAACTATTTGCCTCATGAAATAATTTAAATAAATTATTTGAAAGGTTTGTATATGTAAGATATATGATACATAATGAGGCGAGAAGTGGATAAGTTTAAGGGTAATGGATCACATTAACTAAATTGGTAATGTGATTAATTAGAATTTGAATCTCTCATCAGTTCAAGTTAAATAAGTCAAGAATGGATTAGTAGTAATTTCAAGTAGCCAATCAAATATTAAACATATTAAGACTTATTTTAAAGACATGCTATTTCTTATTAACAGTAAAATAAACTGCCGCCCATGGTAAGTTTTAAATATAATTGCATAATGTAAAATGTTGATATTTCATCATTTTTTATTTATAAACAATTACTTTATAGTTTTTAAATAATTGTATTAGAAGATAAAAGGTTCAACCATAGCGAAGGTTTGATTCCCAACCGTGGTCGAATCTTTTATCTTCCAATTATTTAAAAGTTATAAAGTTATTACTTAATGATAGTTTTAGGAGGGGAGGCATAAATCCAGCAAAATATATATATAAATAAATAAAAGGTAGGTCTCCCTTCAAAATTACTCAAAGAATTGTTATTTTTTTACTATTCTTAAAGAAAGTTGGCAAATTTTTGGTACATTTTTTTTTCAACTAAAATCATAATAGATTCCAATTTAGGCTATTGTTTTAAATGTTAATGCCATTTTGAGGATTACCTATAAAAGTAGATTATCCTTGAAGATCAAGCCACCCTATTCGATGGATAATCAGGAGTTAAATGTATTAATTTATAATAAAGCAAAGGCTGTATTACATTCATTGCTTTAAAAAAAAAAAAAAAAATATATATATATATATATATAGAATATAGAAGATAACATTGGAATGAGGTAATGAATCTTAAATTAAAGTACATACTAGTAAATAAAGAAAAATTCGGTGCATAAAAAATGACACAGCCCTGCAGCATAACCACCGATGATTAGCCTAAATAACTTTCCCCTTATATTAATTTTTTGGGCAGAAAATTTCTATTTTTGGTGTCAAAATCAGGACACCCAGTGTTTCAGAGAAAAAAAAATCAATTTCAAGCCTAGTGAAAGTGGTGAATTTTCTTTCCTACACTTGTTTATATTGAATTTCTTTAAGAATTTAGATTGGGGACTGGTTAGCTTAGTAGAAGAGTAGGCTATTATAATAAGAGTATGACACTAATTAGTATACTGTTCAGAAACATGGAATTACAATAAAAATTTGAAATCGAATTTAGAGCTTTTGGGAACCAAGCATGTCAGTTTTTTGAAATTTCATGAAACTAACTCTTTAAAGGGCAAGGAAAGACCATCTTAATCCATTGCAGATTTTTCGAATGTAAACATTAAGCAATGTTCAAACAACTATCACCAAATAACATGGATGGATGGATACAAACTGATATTTTACCATTAATATGTGTTATTTTATTTTTCTTGAACTTGCATGGGAAATAATTAAAATAACTTTAATTTAATAAACATTTATTTAGTTACTCAACAACGATTGGTTTTACACCCCTTTCAGAAAAGCATGTATAAAATGATTATACAAATTAATTTCAAGATATATTTAACATTCTTAAAATGGCTTGAACTTTACCTCTGAAACAACTAACCAGAATGGTAATTTTATAGAACACTGATCCCTAAGATTAAAAATAAACCAAGCACTAATGGAAATTAACTATACCTAATAAAGAAACTAATGGAATTAATTTTGGGTAATCTGTAATAAAATTAATACCTAGAAAACTCATAAAAAAAAAATAATTGAAATCAACTATCGTATTACATGATGAATTTTCATTATTGCTTGTTTATTTTTTGTTTCGTTTTTCCCCATAGCTTAAAAAAAAAAATCAATAATTAAGTTCAAATTTAAATTGGGATTACTATTCATGAACACTGTCTAATAATATCATTAAAAAAAATCAATAATTAAGTTCAAATTTAAATTGGGATTACTATTCATGAACACTGTCTAATAATATCATTAATTTATTTTCTCCTATTAGAGCAAAATCAGATAACAGGTGGCAGTTTAGATATTTTATTTACAAATTACCTTGTCTACAAACAGGCAATAAATAGATATGTACACTGTAAACTAGTCATTGTTTAAATCACAATTTCAGTATCCCCAAGTTCCTCATCTGTTGGCAGTTTGATTTTGTCTAGTGGCAAATAATTAGGATCTATTAATGGTAATCCATTCTGTTCTCTTCTCCTAAGCTCTAAGAAAGCTTCCCTCTGAGCCCAATCTCTTCCTAAAGGTTCAGGCTTATAAGCTAGCATAAATCCTCCAACTACCCCAATCAATGTGATTCCCAGGAACAATGTTACATGAGTAACATGCCTATCTTCCTCATAATCAGTCTCTGAAAAACCATAACTAATCCAGTTTTTGGGTTTTGTTTCACATTCAGTAGTAGGTTGTACTGTAGCAGGATCTCTATTTTTCTTTGAAGTAGATATACACCTAATATGTAATGGTTTTAAGACCAAAGGCACGTTTCTCAAATTGCTGAAAAATTTGGATCTGACGATTGAAGACATGGCTCGATAAAATCAAAAATATTATTTCACTAGCTTAATGGAATAAAATAAAATTTATAACCCTAACACCCAGATGACACTTTTTGAACAGCTGCCATTTCTATCCACTAGTAACTTAATCTGAAACAAAGAGCTTCTCGAATTCCCGCCATATTACATCTGCGTGCTAGAGTGGTGGGTTAAATAGAGTTGTTCAGATGAAGCCTTTCCGATGAGGGGACGTTGAGGTTTTCTTTGTGTTCCTGTATATTCCCTTAGTGTATATAGATGTGATTTATTGTGTTTTAGTTATAATAAGAGTTGAAAGATGGCCAATTTAGTGCTCGATAAAGATGCTTTTAACCGGCGAATGAGCCGTTTATATAAAGCGATGAAGGTTAATATTATGTGTTCTCACACACAATTATTGTTTGATAAAGTTTTTATTTTTGTTTTGCAAAATTATTTGGAAACACATTTATTTCTGTCATTGATTTTTGAAGTGGAAAATATTAATTTTTTTTGTTATCATTTAGAATGGTGATAAAGATGAATTTCCCAAAATTGATGCCTTAGTGACTGCAACTGGTGCTGATGATGATGTAGTTTACAGTAAATCAACAGCCCTCCAGGTACTAAATTATTCACGATTATATTTCTCTCCTATGTCTAGGTGTTGACATTCTGTACTTTTTAAGTTTTGATTGTGATATGAGATGGAATTCAAGAAAACAGTACAATTAGAAGTGTTTATCACTATTTAGTTTATCAAAACAGTTATTTATAGTTCTTTCCGTCAAGATTTGTATAAAAATTTGCATTAGTTATGTATTCATTATCTATAATGAAACTGAAATTGATCCTTTACGTATTCTTTGTAGCTTATTATGCTGTTAATCAATTATTTGTTATATCTTGAATATCCATCTGTAAAACTGCTCATCTGTTAATGCTATTGTGACATTTGTGAATGTTATATTACGATATTGTATGAATAATGAGCCATTATAGTTGTTAACTTGGTTCATATATCCAATGGTTTAAATATCTGATACTCATAATTATTAGTAGACCAATTCTACCCTCACATTAACTGAAGGGATAGTTGATAAAATGTTTAATATTTAAATAGAGTAAATAATTAATAAAGAGCTTCTCTGATAATTGATGTTTAAGAACTGTACAGACTTAGTTATTTCAATTAGATCTATATTTATATATAATATTTTAAAACAATATTTTATAAAGAACATAAAAGTTTTCTTTTTTTGGGTTATATTTCTGTTGTCATATAATTATTTATCGCTGGAAACTTTCTGTCATTAAATATTTTCTTTTATTAACAAATTCTGGTTTCTGTAACTTTGATCTGTTGTGATGAAAGTTTTGATCTGTCATCAATTTTCTATAGATGATCATTTTTCTGGAGTGTAAGCTGTTATTAAATTGTTTATCCTGACAATTAATCATCCTATCGTTAAGAAGAAAAGTTGATTATCATACACCTCTATATTGTATATCTTGTTTAAAAAATTGTAACCTGTATCGAAATCCTTATTTTTACTGTGACATAGAATTAGCCATGGTAAAAATAAAATGCATTACCTGAATTTCATTTTTCAGATGTAGTATTTTTAATATTGGTTTGGCTTAAATGGATGCTATGTGCTTAAATAGATGCGTTTTAATTTTAATTTTTGAACTTGTGTGTACGTGTATTGTTTTGAATAATACTAGTTAGTCAACTATTGAAATTATTTTAGAATTGATCATCAGTAGTAGTGGTATTTTTCACATGGTATACAGTACCATTATTAATCACCTGTCATCAATAACTGTCTTTCGACTTTTTATTTTCAGGTTTACATTTGTCTTCTAAACTTTATTTGTGGTACTATTGAAATAAATACCTACTCCAGTGTTCAAAATAAAATTAATTCTATTGCCCAGAGGTCATCAACCTTCTTAATAGTTGTTCTTTTAATATGATAATGTGGAAGTTTAATTTAATAATTTTGTCTATGTTTTTCTTTTTCATTAGTGTCCTTAGTTATTTTTGCACCAATATTAAATATAAAGATTGCAAGGACCAATAACTTTATTTTTGTTGTAAGTCTTCAAGAGGTTATAAGGGGATATATTCGAAATTTTACTTTCAGAAATCAGAGAATTTTGTAATTAATTAGCAAACAAACTGCTTAATCTTAATGTGTGAAATGTCACTTTTGGGGAATTATCCTAAAACTTTGTATTCTTTTTTATTGTTTTTTTTTTTTTATTTTTTTTTTTTTTATACCATTCCAGATCAACTTGAGCCAGCCATACACGGTTTTTATAAATACTTACAAAAAATGGATATTGAATCTCACTTAATGAAAATTCACTGATTTAGAACTATTTTAAATCAAATTAATTCTTGGCATGTTCACTGAGACCTATTATCAAATCCGTTCAAGTTTTTCATTATTAATTAACAATAAAATAATTATTCATTCAAAGGTATCTGGGAATTTCGACAAAAAATGCTTGATTTCAGTAAAGCAACAGATATTCTTTTCTCTCAAATCAAAGAATATTAAAATTGGATCGATCTAAAACAGATGAAGAAAAATTTTCGTATTAAAATTTGTGGCATCAAGATTTCAGACAAATACATCTATACTTTTTTTTAATATTGAAAATAATCAGTATACTTTTATTTTTTTATCTGTGTTTTTTTCTCCTAATGTTTAATGATTTTGTTGAAAACATTTATAGTTCTATAATACAGGGCAGTTTCGATAGTATGTAGGTTGCGTGACCTATTTAAAGTTCAAAGGTTAAATATAAATTTATAGGAAAATAGCTCAGTTAAAAATATAGTTATAATTAGTTAAATTTTAGCAAATTTCTTACATAATAATTATCTATTGTATTTATCATTTTATATTTATATTTATCTATTTTTTTTATCAAAGAAAACATCTGATCTTGCAAATTCCTTGAAGTGCCTTTGATAGTCAAAGTTTTATTAAGCAAGTATAATCCCTTGGCATTTCTGTAACCTTTCTGATATAGAATAAATTGCTTTAAAATGGAAAAGAATTTTTCCATTTTAATAAAAATCAATTGGAGCGATTGTTAATTATTGGACTAACTTCACTTATGAAGGCTGTGCGCCTCGTTCTAGTTACTCTTGCACTGTCCAAGCTCTTTGAGCGTATTATTTATTCTGGGTCATCAAACTGATGAGCAATTTCTTCAATGGAGATGTGGTATTATTTAGCATTTTTAGATATGCCTTTGTTTTCTGCAAAGATCAAATCTCATTAGATTATTGGTTTTTCGCATGAGGTGTTCACCTTTTGGTTGACACAATGCTCATCACATTCTAATTTCTAGTTAGTGTAATATGTTCCATTTTGATGCTCATGTATTAATGATTTTCACTGTAAAACAGATAACCACAAAAGACAGGTTTAAGGGTGAACTTGAAAATAAAAATGAATTGGGACTCTAGAATTTAAAGATGAACTTGAAGAAGATAAAAATGAATTGGGACTCTAGAATTGTAGCTATTTCCTGCTTAGTATCCTATCTGAAATCAGTCAACATTAAAACTTATTTTTCATTTATCCATTTTTGTTTGGATTATAGAGATAGTGCTGTACTTTAAAAATAACTTTGCTGCTTTCCCTAAACCTCAAATCTTCTGTTACATAGGGGTTGCAGGGGTGGTTGTTGTGTAATAAAGTATTAACCCTATCTTTCACTTATACTGTACGACTACTTGATCATGCATTGTTGATTTTGAATGGTCTGGAAGATTATATAGATCACAATTATAATGTATAATTATTGAAAAATATTTTTATTTTAATTTAATCTTTTTCCGTGGGTTACCACCTATTTTTAAATATTTTTTTTTATTGAGCTAGGCAGGAATAAAGATTTACTCATCAAAATTTGACTGGTTTTAAAACACAAAAAATGTAACTATGTGCCAATTATGTCATAAACCAAATTTTTTCAGATTTGTAATTTTACCATACACTTGTTTTAAGGGAAGTTAAGTTAATGCTTTAGTATGCCTTGGTTTCTCTCTGGCTTTGAAAAATGATTCTGAAAACATAGCTAATATTGATTAAGATAGCACTTGAAAAGCCAGCGACCAACAAAGTAAAATCATCCCAATTAAAATGCTTAAAGCGATAAAGAAAAAATCATAAGAATCTAAAATAGGAGCCTGATGTCTTACTTTAGATCATTGTTTTTAGTGGTACATAAGTTTTTATAAACAATTTATTTTTTAGTAAGTTGATTGATTAATACTAACACCTACCAAACCCTGTGGTTTAATATCCATACCACAAACAAGCTGTACACCCCTTTATTAAGCTTCTTCAAAACCTAAATCTGCGAGGTCTGACTACAAAATGTTCTAGGACATGATCATTATCTAGGCTTTAGGTTTTTTAACATACTTAATTTCAGAAAATCAAGTGAAGAAAATTAAATATATGTTGTTGAATGAAAAAACTCTAATATATTTACTCTGAGATGATCAGTCTTGTTTTTAAGTTTCTTATTAAAAAATATCTAAATTATTTTTATTATTTTCTAGACATGGCTTCTAGGATACGAACTCATGGATACCATCATGATTCTTGCTTTTGATGGAATTCATTTTCTGGCTTCAAAGAAGAAAATTGATTTTTTGAGACAAATAGAAGATTCCAAAGAAGAAAATGGATATCCTTCAGTTAAACTTCATGTTCGTGACAGGGTAAGATTTTTATTGATCAAATATTTATATTTTATTTTTGATTGAGTATTGCTAAATATTCTCCATCTGCTGATTTTATTGATTTAATACATTTTTTTTTTTTTTTTAGAATGATGACTCTGGGAACTTCAAAAAACTTATTGAAGCCATTAAAGGAAGCAAGGAGGGCAAAACATTAGGGGTCTTTGCAAAAGATAACTTTTCAGGTCCTTTTGTTGAGGCATGGAAGAAAACGGTCAAAAGTGAAAACTTTCAGACTGTAAATATATCACATTTATAAAAATTATCTGATATAAATTCCCTCAAAAAATTAAGATCTATGAAAACAAATGGCATTTATAAAAGTACTGTGCAAAGATCAGTAACAATTTTTAGTATTGAAATTTTTTTGTTTGAGACCCTAAATAATCCCATAAATTACGACCTTAGTTATATTTATATATCCTACTAAAATTATATGAAGCTCTTAAGGTATTAGAACCATTTCAGAAACTCGAAATGATTGGCATTATTAAGGAAAGGTAAATTGAGTTAATATTATTTCTTAAGTTCCCGACTCTCATATAAAAATTTAAAGAAATGAAGTAATTTTGTTTGTTCTCATAAGTTGAAATTGAGTGATTTAAATTATATTTTATTGAGCGACAGCTTCAATCCAAGAACGGATTTGAAAAATTTGAGCTCCCTATTTCTGAGAAAGATTAACAGTTTATTTTATTATATAAAAAAAATACTGTTTTGTCAAGTACATGACGAATCCCAAGATCTATGTACAAGTTTATAATGTTCCCATCATAAGTATTGGTGGCAAAACTTGTTTTCCTCTTCTTTGGATCACTATGAAAAGATTTATAATAAAAATTCAATTCAACTGTCCTATGAGGTTAAACATTACAAGGATATGGTATTGTTGACAAGAAATCTCTTTGGGACTTGATACTGACCCATTTTTTTTTAATAAACCATATATGTAGCATTATTTTTTTCTTAAAATTGAATTTTTCAGGTTGATGTCAGCAGTGCTGTTGGACTTATTCTGTCTGTGAAAGAAGAATCGGAATTAAGTTTAGTGCGAAAAGCAAGTCAAGTAACAGTAGACGTTTTCTCTAAGTATTTAAAAGAACAAATAATGGATATTATTGACTCTGATAAGGTAAAAAATATATTGCTGTTATCAAAATGTGTATGATATTTTAATTTGATTATGATATTAGGATGTATTAAAGTTATTAATCTCAGCCATAAAATATAATCTAATGTAGGATGTGTTATAGTTATTAATCTCAGCCATAAATTACATAATCAAACTAATTTATTATCGAGAATGGGCATTTTCAACTATATATAAGTTTTTGTGTGATTTTGTTGACTCCCTACCCTGAGATAACTTTTAGTTTATGTTCTTAGTTAATCTCATACTATGAGTTACTTCGTACTTTGTTAACTATTTGTGTATCTTAGATGACACTCGTAGTATATCACTGTTATTTATGTGAAAAAACAAAAACAAAATATGGGTTGCTTTGTATCGCATCCTACATTTGCTGGAAGTTAATTTTTCTGATGAAAAAAATATCATTTAATCTATTTAATATTTAGTTCATTGTTACCTACATTCCTTATTCTTCATAATGCGAGTTTTCGATTGTATGAACCAATCTCAGTCTTGATCAGCACTTATAAAATGAGTTTCCTTTTTGATTAAGTGTCGCCATTTAAATTATATTAATTTTACATGTTTGTTTTACTAGTAAGTAAATTATATAAATTATTTTGTAGAAAGTTAAGCACAGCAAGTTGGTTGAAGGGATTGAAAGTTCTCTTACCGATAAAAAGTATGTCGGTAATGTTGATACTTCAAATGTAGACATGTGTTATCCGCCTATCATACAGAGTGGTGGCAATTACAATCTGAAGTTTAGTGCTGTAAGGTAAGATTTTCATCTATTTAAACTTAATTTTTTATTAAGTTCAATAATTTCATTCTTATTAATATAATTTTTTCTTATTTATAGTGATAAGAACAATTTACATTTTGGATCAATCGTTTGTTCTCTCGGAGCAAGATATAAATCTTATTGTTCTAATATAGTTCGGACATTCCTTGTGGATCCTACTGATCAAATACAGGTATTTGGGACAAAATATTATTTTATTTTTTTAAGTAGCTTTTAAACTTACTCTGTTTACCCTTTACTGATAATTTGGTTTGAAAATGCCATATTGATTTTGCTATGTTTCTGGCTTCCCGCTTTTCTAAGGCGGGTGGGGGTTACCAGAAACGGCTTATATCAAGTGATTATATGAAATTAATATATTTAATATGTATTAATGTATATTGGATACTTTGCCAAAGGTGAGGTGTTTACCAATTTTATTTATTTTAATAAACCTGTGGCATGGGGTGAATGAAAGTAAAGAGATAATAAATTGAATTCTGACCATACTATTTAAGTTTATTAATAAGAACATAAATCATAAATATCCCCTTTCTAATAAATTCTATAAAGATATTTTACTAATGAATGCTGACTGGCAATTTAACATTATTTAATAAATACAGACCACACAATATTACAACTAGTACTGTATAGTAACCTTATCTGGTGGGCACTCTGTTGTGTTGTCTCTGACCTATCTGCTGGATCAGTCCCTGCCATCTCTGGCGCTCTCTTAGAATCAGCACAGCATCCACTCTAAGCCTGTCTGGAAATCTGGACTCTGCCGCTCCTCTCTATCTGGTCCTCCACACTTCTCGTCTCCACTCTCGCCCTCCTGGCACTCTCCGACTTCTATCCACCTCCCCAACTCTCTCACAACTCCTCGAACTCTCCCCAACTTCTTTCTATAAGCCATCTTTCCCCCACTCTCTTCAGACTTCTTCTGATTGGCTGGCTCCTAAAATTACCCTTCCTTTCTATATTTAATGTGTTTCCCAGCAGCCTCTTTGCCGGGCAAAACCGGGGTTTATGGCCTCAAATTTCTCTAATAATCTTCCTAGGTATTTCCCTGGGTGTTTGTCGGCAGCATTGTCGGTCTTAGGCTTTGCTTATTTTGAATTTCTAACAGCAGGTTTAGACCCCAATAACTTACAAGGCGGTATTTCGAAGACCGAGCCGCCTTCAGGTAAAACTGACCACCGGGTTGACCATATACAGTACTTAACATATTTTGGTATTAAATTATTAATTCTATTTACTTTTCTTATCATAACAGCGTCCACAATATATAGCAATTTAAATATATGTTCTATTATTTACAGGAACATTATAATTTTTTACTAGAAATGTATGAAGAGCTTTTGAAGAAATTGCAAGCTGGAACAAAATTAAGTGATGTTTATAATGCAGGAGTAGAATACACAAAGAAACACAAACCTGATCTTGTTGATAAACTCACAAAGAATTTTGGGTAGATATTGTATTTTTTTCTGACTTTTGCCTAATTTTTAATGTTTCTATTGTAACTATATGCAGTTTGCGATGTTATAAGACATCATTAGAAATAGCTTGTGTACCTTAAAATTATGTTTTTGTTATTTGATTATCAGTTTTTCTTTATATTATAACTGTTATTGATTTATTAGTGTGTTTTTTTATTAAAGCATAGTTGCTATATATGTAATTTTTTTCTGCAATATTCGTAACATATAAAATTAAATATTTTCTTATAATTTAATCTATTTTTGTCGGTAACTACCGTGTTTTAAATTATTTTAAATAATTTAAAACACGGTGATTACCCATAAAAATAGATTAAATTAATATAAAATAATTTAAAAATTGACGATCGTCAAGAGATGCCCAAAATTGGACAAAAATTTTCCACCTCCCGTAAGTACTCGCAAAACTTGCGAGATCAAGGGAGAGATATCTGTGAAGAGGAAGGATTGGCTCTGCTTGGAAGCGAGCTCTGTGGTGCCGTGGTTAGCATACCGCGGTCATGTGGAAGACCCGGGTTCGACTCCCGGCGGAGCCCTATCTTTTCTCTTCAAAAAATAAATTATTTTAAATATTTTCTTAGTTTTATTTGTGTAAACTATTTTTATGTTTATTATTATGTTCTGTTGGTTTATTTAATGTGTTAATATGTTTTAAAAACAGATTCGCTATGGGAATCGAATTTCGAGAGAGTTCTCTTCTCATTGGCCCAAAAACTCAGACCATCGCTTTGAAAACGCAAATTTACAACTTGAATGCTGGTTTGTCCGGACTTTCTAATAATGAAGCCAAAGAAAAGGAGGGAAAAACATACGCTTTGTTTATTGGAGATACAGTGATAGTTAACGAGGTAAGCTGATAGGATCAGTTTTTATTGAACTTATATTGTAATATATTAAAAGAACCCAACCTGAAGGTAAATGTCTAACACAATTCTATTAGCACTAAAACCATTAGGTGTTCTATTTTCTCATAAATTCTCTCTTCATTAATTAATTATTAGTTAGTGATGTCTATTTGGTCCTAATTATATATATATATATATATATATATATATATATATATATATATATATATATATATATTAGATTTACCTGTCTTTCCCACCCTCGGAGTTGTTGCCAGTGACGAAAAAGCTTCAGGAGGATTTGAATCGAATCGGTCTCTGGGCAGAGGCTAACAAGTTGAAGCTAAACGCTGAAAAAACAAAGGCAATCTTAATAGGCTCCAATCACCTCCTCAAAACCACCCCTAACATCCCACCCCTGTTCCTAAATAACAATCCCATCAAATTCTATCCAACTGTCAAAAACCTTGGTGTAACCTTTGACCAAACTCTTTCCTGGAAAAACCATATCTCCAATATCTCCCGTCGCACTATTTCAACCCTGAAGCAACTGAACCATCTCCGTAACCTGTTCCCTTTTGAAACACGCAGACTTCTGGTCACCTCTTTGATATTTCCCCACTTCGACTATTGTTGCACAGTGTATGGGTGGGGTATCTCAGGGGATCTCGAAGGAAAACTAAACGTTTAATAAATTGTTTCATCCGATTTATATTTGTGATCCCAAGAGACGTCTCCATATCGCCTTATTATGAAAAGTTAAAGTGGTTATATCCTTCCTACCGCCGTAAGTATATCCTAGCCTCCTTCCTTTTCCAAGTTATTCGTTCCCGTCGTCCCTCATATATCTCTGAGCTCCTTCAGTTCAAATCCTCCGTCCATTCCCGCAATACCCGCTCTAGGTCTTCAGATCTATATACACCGGCCCACTGAACGTCAGCTTTTGATAGATCTTTCATTATTAGGTCCTCATCCCTATGGAATTCTATTCCTCCTTTCATCCGTAATTCCAATACCCTCTCCACCTTTAAATCCCGCCTATATCATCACTTCATATCCATCCAGTCTCCTTAAAAAGTAAATTGACAATTCCTATTATAATTTACCTTTTAAACTGTTAGAAGCTCTTATCTCATTTTTTTCTTTTTTAATTTAATTTTTTCTTTGTTCTGTTTTATTTTTTTATTTTTTAGAAAATATAATATTATTTAACCAACCTGTAAATAAGTGTGTACATATGTGTATATTATAAGATGCAGAAACTAGCTTCTTTTCACTCGATTGAACATTTAATGTGTATTCTTTTTATTTTTATTTATTGAAACTAGAGGTTTTCTAATTATTTTTATCAATTCAATTTGTTACTTAAACTTCAAGGCTCTAAAGCCCTCTCTGTATTTTATTTAATTTTGTTCTTAAGTGATACGTCCCAGAACAAATGAATAAAGAATTTATTTATTTATTTATATATATGTATATGTATGTATGTATTTAAAAGTATAAAGTAATTTAATTGACCATTTTATAAGTAAAATAACACTTGAAGTACTTAGCATATGTATAGATTTACTTTAATTTTTAGGGTGCACCAGCTACGATCTTGACACCAGCTAGAAAAAAAATGAAGAATATTGGTGTTTTTCTTAAAGATGGTGAGGAGGACGAAGACGAGGAAGAAAAGGAAAATGAGCCTGTTCATCAACCTATTCTTGGGCGTGGTAAAAGGACGGCTGTTCTTGACTCTAAGCTTAGGGTAAGTTGTGCATGTGTATTCTCCTTAATTTTTGAAAATCTTCATTTTTTTAATTTTTTTATTTAAAAAGAATAAAATGGTGTCTAACAGTGGTTTATTTATTAGGTTAGGTATAGGGAAATCGTCACGAGTCATCAATTTTTCTTTGTCTTTTTTTTTTTTTTTAAGTAATAAATATTTAATTACTCATCCAAATGATTAGCAGATAGATATATTAGACTACAAATTTAAGTAATAAATATCTGTCCGCAGCATTTCTCCGTGACTATTCTGATTTTTTTTTTTAATTTTTTATATCTGAAGCCACAGGTCAATTCAAGTTAAAATCTTGGTTTATAGCAGATAAAAAGTTTCATCTTTTATTTATATGTTTTTCTGAGGTTGCTTGATCAATTTTGTTGTTTATTAGACACCAAGATCACAACTCGTAGCATCTGAGGTCATTACCATCAAGCATTTTGTTTTGATATAGCAACCGATAAAAAGTTTTTTATCCTACCTATAGTGAAAATCTATAACCAATAGTGAAAATAGAGGGTAAGGTTATGATCAGGGCCAGGATTTTTATGCAATTGCATATTTTGTTTTGGTGCTTCTTTAAAATAGCAGACGAGATATTATTACGAATTATAGTACGCAGATCTAATTGGTCAAGTTTTATTTTGCAAATTTCTGCATATTTGATGATAACTGCATATATTTGCATATTTTGATGATCTAATACAGTATTAATTTATTTATGTAAAATTTTCGGACTTTTCGACCACCTGGGTCATTTTCACCCTATATCTAATAAAGTAAACAATATATTAAGAAATATAAAAGTAATATTCAACGTGGGAGCTAAGATTCCCAATTTCTTAGCTCTAAGTAGTAAATAAGTCTTCTTCTTCTTCGAAATAATGATTACTGGGATTCCCGACCTTTCACCTCCGTTTTTAGTAAATAAAAATATATATTGCATCCCAGGCCATGTTGGAGAAGCTTTGAGAAGAAAAAAAAAAGGGAAACGTTTCATGAAAAATTCAGGGCTTAAAATCCTGGAAAATATAAATATATAACATTTTCGACGGGGATAATTCAATTGTTTTCAGCGACTTGGACAACGACCCAATAATTTTAGGTGCATATATCTTTGCTCCAATCACATTAGTTCATGTCTAAAGATCATTTTCGAATTATAAAAATATTTTAAACGATAGAAGGTTCGGATCCACAGAAATAAATTTAGAAACAAAAAAACACCTGCAACCTATGAATGGTCTTGGGTGCAGTAATGTGTAAGGAAGTACTGTATCTTGGTCAGCAGTCGTGCAAAGAGGTAATTTGACCGTGTTCACGTTTAACCCTATGCTTTTTTTCCCCTTAATTTTCCATTAAGATTATCAACAATCAATAAAATTGGTTGACAGCATATGATATTCATATCACGTACATAGGATTAAGTAATTTATTTTTTTACTTCTTTGTTTTTTCTTAGCAAGATTCCTCTACTGAAGAAAAGAGAAAACAACATCAGAAAGAACTTGCTGCTCAGTTAAACGAAGCAGCAAAAAAGCGTCTCGCCGCTCAGTCTAGTGGAAAGCAAGAAGAAAAAGTTAGAAAAAGCAATGTTTCCTACAAAAGTAGATCTCAAATGCCTAATGAACCTGAAGTTAAAGAACTGAAGATTTTTGTTGGTAATTTCTTTTTCTGCTTTTTAAATTTTCTGTAACCATGGGAAGTAGTATAATTAGTAATAGGTCCGCTTAATATTATTTAAATTTTACTAAGCTTTTTAACCTTTTTTTTTCAGATAAGAAGTATGAAACTGTTATACTTCCTGTTTTTGGAATACCCGTCCCATTCCATATATCAACCATCAAAAATATTTCTCAGAGCGTAGAAGGGGATTATACATACCTCAGGATAAATTTTTTTCATCCTGGCGCTACTATGGCTCGTAATGAAGGTGCAGCATTCGCTCAGCCTGATGCTACTTATGTCAAAGAAGTGTGAGTTGATCATTACAATTAAGCAGCATTTTTAATTTCTCATTTCCCAAAACATGATCTAATATTGCTATGTAATGGGGGTTAATTTATTATTGTTTTTAATTAAGAAGTGATTAATGATTTAATGGGATGCCAGAGCATTTTATAGGAAATGCCCAAACTAATAAAATATTTACTTCCCCTGATTACATACAATACCTTCCCCTTTTGATAACAAAACATAAATATGATTCCCCTTTTTATGAATCAAAAGATAATAGAATTGGATTCCTCTCTCAAAGGCATATGTGGGGCAATATAATGTTGCATGCTTATAATATAAATAGATATCTATATTATTAAAATAGATAAAAGACTGCATATGTATTTATGGTAATATTACTATTAGTAATAAAAAAAAAATGTACTAACTATTTGTTTATTAACATTATATCAAGAGAACTAACATTTTATGTGATGAATATTTTGAAGAATAAAAATTAGTTTTTAATTAAATTAATGATTAACAATGCCATAGCTTACAACCATTGCAACTAAGATAGAATGGGGGGCCCGGTGTGGCTGTGCGGTAAAGTGCCGTACTCCCATGCCGGAGCTGCGGGTTCGAGTCCCGCCCTGGGTGGTGCTTTTCTTTCGTAGGAGTGCCATGGGTGTTAGTATGGGCAGTATAGGGCTTCAGTGGAAGCCTTGAAGAGCCAAAAAAAAAAAAAAAATAAATAAAAAAATAAAAAAGATAGAATGGACAAATAACATAAATATGATTAAACCAACTGCAACAATCTACTAAAACTATCATATTACAAAATAATCAAACATATCAACATATCAATAATCAAATATATTGGGTACTCATCTGGATACTCCCAGGATCTATGACAGCTCTCTCTATTCGTACAGCCTTTGATAGAAACATTTATCCAATAGTACCAAATGATGAAAAAGGCTTGGAGTCCTGTAAGCCTGATAACCATCTTTATACCACTAACTTGAAACACTCTTTAAAATGTTTAACTAATCAACTCCTTAAAACTCACTATGGATTACCATATAAATTAACAAGTCACTAATGGGACTTTGTAAGTCCTGAAGGGACACTCTATCACTTCCTATCATGATCATTTCATGTTCACTGTCCGAAGTCACATCCAAGAGTAACCCACTGGAACATCCCTTACCTCACCTAAAGAATGGAGGGGGAAATATTCCTCCACTGACAAATTTATTAAAAAGGCATTCAAATGAAAACAAAAATGATATATTTGTAGATTCACTACCAGGGAAAACACCTGTAAACTTTAATTTGCATGGTTCTTGTTATTAAGATAGTAATTAATAAAAAACAGATAGCGTGGGGACTATAGTCTATTTTAACGGCTTTTATTTTAGCGGTCGAAACGACTATACTCTGGTAAATAAAAACAGGATGTCTTGAATTTACCACATTAGCTTCCTAAAAAGGAACTTGGAAGGAAATTAAGTTTCCGCATTCGATCAGCACCTAGTCCTTCTACTAATTTAGTTATTAATTAAAATATTGATCAGCTGATTTTAAATTTAGACTCCTTATTAAAAATGAAATATTTTTATATCCAGCAAGATATATTTTATTTGATTACTTATTAAGTTTTCTAATTGGTAAGTGGCTCTATCATCAGCTATGACAATTATATATGAATATTTTGGCTACTTTTTAACCTAATACATAGCATTATAGTAGTAATACCAATAGTTTATTAATGGTTCAATTACTTTTTACAGAACTTACCGAAGTACGAATACTAAAGAACCTGGAGAAACTGTTGCACCATCGTCTAATTTAAATAATGCATTCCGTATCATCAAAGAAGTACAAAAGAAATTTAAATCTAGAGAAGCGGAAGAGAAGGAGAAGGAGGATCTTGTCAAACAGGATGTCCTGATCCTTTCTCAAAATAAAGGAAATCCTAAACTGAAGGATCTTTATATCAGGCCAAACATTGTCAATAAAAGAATGACCGGTAAATATATACTCTTCTTAATTATTGATTGATTTCTTCTAGAAGTTTAAATGTGGTTTTCCTTATGTCATGTATCAGACTATAATACTACAAATATGGTCAAGTTGTTTAGGAGTAAACCTTACAAACTTTGGTCTAGCTATGCTGGTTTACATCCGGTCTGAGCTTCCTGAAATTTATTTGAAACCAGACCACTAAAATGATTTCCCCACTTAAGCTTGAAGAGTTAAGTTATTAAGTACTATCACTTATGCTCGAAAGATCATTTATCATAACTATAAAATCATCCCCAACTACAATATTGACATTGTGTTCAAATCAGTCATAAATCTCTAGAAATCTGGCGTTACATTATTTGATTTTTAAACATTTTACACTGTTCTTATTTTTTAATATTTGCTTAGGGTAAAAGAGTATTTGTTACTTTCCTTAAAGAATTACTTGCCACTAGTTCCAATTGGATTAAATAATGTAATTTTAACCACTTTGACAAGCAACATGATTATAATTTAGGGCAATAAAACCAAAACTAAATTGAAAATATTCCAATTGATAAATATAGTGAAATTATTCCAGATATTTATCATAATTCTATATATAACTTTATTAAGATTCATGCTTTGCTGTCTGTTTAACATCATGATATAGATAGCAACGAACGCTTCTTTTATAATGAATTGTTTCTTTTTCTTCCTCATTTTCCTTGTTGAACACTTTTCCTTGTTTTAGGATCTCTGGAAGCACATACGAATGGTTTTCGTTATACCTCTGTCCGTGGAGATAAAGTGGATATTTTATACAATAACATAAAGAATGCCTTCTTTCAACCATGCGATGGGGAAATGATAATTCTCTTGCATTTTCATTTAAGGGTACTTCTAATTGCTCTATTACAATTTTTTTTTTTTTGTTAACTTTTGCTATGTGATTTTCCTTCAAATTAAAATTCACATTCTCTTTTTAGCATGCAATTATGTTCGGGAAAAAGAAGCATTTGGATGTGCAGTTCTATACAGAAGTAGGTGAGATAACTACCGATCTCGGAAAACATCAGCACATGCATGACCGAGACGATTTAGCCGCTGAACAGTCTGAAAGGGAACTGAGGCACAAACTTAAAACAGCTTTCAAAAGTTTCTGTGAAAAGGTTATTTGCTGAATTATTTAAATTTGATTTAATAAATTCCTATTTTTTTTCCCTGCTGTTTCTTAAATAAAATCTTATATGCCACATATTTTTGACAAAACATTAGTTAACCTTTTATCCATTTTTAGGTTGAAGCTATGACAAAACAGGAAATTGAGTTCGATACTCCTTTCAGAGATCTAGGGTTCGCCGGAGCTCCTTTTAGGAGTACTGTATTGTTGCAGCCAACCTCTGGTTGCCTTGTTAATCTCACCGAATGGGTAATAATCTAAATTTATATTTTTATTTAATTAATTATATACCTAATGACCAAGAAATATGAATAATATTTGGAATTTTTCACATTTCTTTCCTTTTTTCTTAACACCAGTCTTAGGCTGGTAACATACTTAGAGTATTTCCTGATTGAATTTTTTACCATCATTGCTCTAACATTATGTAGCGTTTACACCCTGTGTGGGGGGGGGACGGTAAAATATCTTTCGCTAATCTAATATGTCATCATACCAATGCCATAGGAGTTACAGAATAGAGAAAAACTTTTTGTATTATCGTTATCATGAATTTACTTTTAAAATAATGTTAATTAATTATTATTGGTTCTATATATACGAGGTGTGGTTATTAAATAACGAGACTGACGCTGCTACAGAAGAAGTGCGCATGCGCCAAACGCCAGCAACCAACAGCTGTTATCGTGAAGCCTTCTCTTTCGAATGTAGTGCCTCTCGCTTATGTAAACAAATCTGTACAGCCGTAGCCTTCGTTCGCATTAGAGTTGTTTTTTTGTTTCGCCGTAAAAATGTTAAGTGTAACAGTAGAGCAACGAATTGTTGTGAAATTTCATGTGAAACTTGGAAAAACCGCTACTGAAACTTATAATTTATTGAAAGAAGTGTATGGCAATGAATGTTTATCGCCTGCACATGTTTTTGAGTGGTTTAAGCGTTTTCAAGATAGCCGAGAAGACGTTCAAGATTCACGCCCGGGTCGCCCTTCCACGTCGAAAACGGATGACAATGGGTTCCTGAAGGTCAAACAATTAATCAACATTACTACCTTCACGTTCTTGCTGAAATCCGCGAAAGAATAAGGAAAAAACGACCTGAATTGTAGAAGTAAAAGTCATGGGTTCTCCACCAAGATAATGCGCCGGCTCATTCCGCATTGTCTGTTAAGAGGTTTCTAGCCAAATTCAGCATCCCAGTGTTAGACCATCCGCCTTATTCGCCGGATCTTGCGCCGTGCGACTTCTATCTGTTTCCTAAGGTGAAATCTGCATTAAAAGGAACAAGATTTGAGTCTGTTGAAGCTGTGAAAGAGAAAGTGGCATGCGTCCTGAAGGAGCTGACAGGAAAAGACTTCCAGCACTGTTTCGAACAATGGAAGATTTGCATGGAGCGTTGTAGGGATAGAGGAGGGGTGTATATTGAAGGTGATAATAAGTAAAAATGTATGAAATAAAAATAAAATGTTTTACAGCGTCAGTCTCGTTATTTAATAGCCATACCTCGTAAGTATATTATTTAGTTAAGCAGTGATCCACTGGTCTTCATTCCTACATCTAATAATGATACCATTATTTTTTGTAACATATCACTGTTTTCAAGTAATAAAGTAAAAGATCAAGTAGGTAGGAGAGCAAGTTTCTTCGGAGCTTAGTACTGCAACTAGGGCAGTGAAGATTGAAAAGAAAAAGTTTTAATTTTTAAAAGAAAAAGGTTTTTAAAAAAATAATATATTTTTTTTTTCAATTTCATTGTTAGTTATTAAGCTTTTCTTTACACTACTTGGAATGTGATGCTTAAGATAAATAATTTGTATGCGATGAAATATTAAAGAGGTAGTTTTTAATATAATGCTTTTTTTTCCAGCCTCCATTCGTGATAACTTTGGAAGACATTGAACTAGTACACTTTGAGAGGGTTCAGTTCCATCTCAAAAATTTTGATATGATCTTTGTTTTTAAAGATTACCACAGGAAAGTAGCGATGGTTAATGCAATACCAATGAATCTTCTAGATCATGTTAAAGAATGGCTAAAGTAAGTATAGATGAAGCAGCACTATCTAACTTTGTGAAATACTTATTTTAATTCTCAATTAAATGTGTTCATTCTTAAACTATATTTCTCTTTATATCATCTAATGTAAGCCAATGAAAAAAAAATATACGTTATATCTTTGTCTTTAATCTGATATTTTACAATATATTTCTCTACTTTAGTATGATAACTGTGACACATTTTTATTTTTAGTTCATGCGATATCCGGTATTCAGAGGGTATTCAATCTCTTAACTGGACCAAAATTATGAAAACGATTACTGACGATCCGGAGGGCTTCTTTGAGCACGGTGGATGGACTTTCCTCGATCCCGAAAGTGATGCTGAAGAAGCCGAGGATGATGAAGATGATGAAGAAGATGATGCGTATGAAGTAAGAAGACTTGTTACTGTTAACAACTTTATGTATTATGTTATATACAGTGTTGTAAAATTAAAAAATTGCTCTTTTTTATAAATAATATTCTAAATTTAAATATTTTTGGTTTAACACTAAAACATTTATGAACGTTTTCAAAACATTATTGTTTGTTTTAGCCATCGATTAGTGGTGATGAAGAATATGAAAGTGAAGATGATTCAGACTATTCAGAAGCGTCTGAAGACAGCGGCACTGAAGGTAAATTTAGTCCAATTTATATTCAGTATTTATTGAATTTAATTTATCGCTAACTTATTTCAACTATCGTTTTCCAAATGGGCTGAAAGAGTAGTATCCTTGTGCGATGTCCCTTGTTTATTTAAATTAATGATAATAGGGGTTAATAAAAAGGTCCATGGATCTTAATTATCTAAATAATTGAGACAAGCAAAAACAAACAGAATTACGCAGTGGAAGTATATTATAATTGGTGAATAATATATACATATAATAAATACAGGCCTGATTAATATAGAACAAGGAAGTGGGATGCCGGACAGCAATACGTCTACCTGGAAGACTGATATAAAACTGGGGCTAGAGTGGGACAATAAGGAGGGCTTAGGGTACAAAGTTAGGCCCTATGTTATTACTTAGCATATTTATATAAACTAAAATATTCAATTATCTATTTGGGCACCTAATTTACAATAATAAATAATCACTCTCATTAATATCTAGATACACAATATTTATAGCCCTCATACAAATAATATAATAACAATTAATATACATAATATTTATATTATAGCCCTCTTACTATAATTAGAATTAAATATGTATGGGTCACATTACACTTGAAAGATTACCAAATTTTTAACTTTATCCAAGTTATCTATGAAATGTTTAACAAGAAACCATAAAATAAAAATAACTGTTTAAAATGTTTTAAATTTATGTTTATACTTCTTCAAATAAAGAAAATTAAATCAGTTATTATCCAATGTGATCAACTGCATAGTATAAGTTCAATCAAAATCTTACTCTATTCTAAATTAATTTTATTCAATCTCTTGACTAATCATGTGTTTTACAATAAACCCTATTATATGATTTAAATGTTGTTAAAACCTACCTGATATTAAATGATAATTCATTGTCTTTCAACATGACGAGTTTAATCAAAATCGTTCGAGCCATTTTGAAGAAAATCATACAATTTTGTAAAATATAAAAGTATAAAGTGCCACTTCTGGTCACTCAATTTAGACAAAATTTTATTAATGATCTGTTCAGGCACACACAGAGACCATTTTGCGTAACTTGGTCATTACAACTTGGAGAACTTCAAAAAGTGTATATACAATCAAAACCTGATTTCAAAATTTTTCAATAATGCAATACTTTCCGTTACTATCAATTGTATATGAAATATATATTTAGATAAGAGGGGCTGAGCGGGCTAACTTGTTGTGAAGGTTCAACTTATCTTAAGTCTTCATCAGGCCTTTAACAAATAAGAAGAAAAAAGATTAAACTGCTGTATAAGAATAAAAAATCTGGTGCGATGCAAGCAGCACACAATTTTCCACATTTATTTACTAATTTTTGTTTGTATTTGCTCTTTAAAGTACACTAATTTTTTTTATTATTAAATAAAAGTTTTAACTTGTCATAATTCGGCAAGCATAATACTCCAAGTCGTCTGATTTTATAATTCTCTATGTAGTTATTGAAACCTTCATATAGTTCCCATGAAACAAATAATTTCCTTTAAATGTACAGAACATCTTTATCATAAAGGATAGTCTGTCATTAAAGGCGTACGCATGCGCAATGCGTGGGCTCAACGTGTTTAATGAGTTAACGGAATATTTTTCTTTTTTTCTCCTCCATATGTTTACTTGATGTTTTTCATATTTCATATTTGGCCATTTTTTATTTTTAACACGTTGAGCGCCAGGGAAAAGATGATGTACTTTTGCCTGGGGCCAAAGCAATTTTTCCTAATTTATAACTTTAATATGATTAGAATGATACAAAAATTGCAAAAGAAATAAATAAAAAGTTTAATTTTGGCAATTAAACAATAATTTTGTGAGCGGTACGTATGTACCGCCCGGCCCCAGGGTAAAGCCCGCTACCTATAGTAGTACGGGGGCTGCCCGGTTATGACCGCGACGTCAACCCTTGTCCCCTTAAAATATGTTATTTTAATAAATAAGATATTTTGTTTTGTAAAAAAATAAATAAAATTAATTTATTTTATTTATTTATTTATACCCCCCAAATTAAAAAAAAAAAAAAAAAAAAAAAAAAAAATCATTTGGGCCAATTGCATTGGCGAATTGTTCGGGGCCGGAGCGGTCCAATATGCCTTGAAATCACGCTCGGCAGGCGGTCCCTTGGCCCAGAACAATCTTTTAGCTGGCGGGAGCGGGCGGTACCTGGGGACCGCCTCAGCCCCAGCCAATAGTCCAACAGCGGTACGATCGTACCGCTTGGCGCTCAACGTGTTAAGCAAAAAGAGAGACAGATAATTTCTTCTTATAAACAAAAACAAAGGTACTTTATAGGAAAACATAAAAGGCCCCTTCACCATTTATGCCCCCTCAGAAAATTTTAATTATGATAAAGCTTACCTGATATTGAAGAATACTTGATTCTCATTAAACATGACGAGTTTAATCAAAATCGTTTAATTTTTTTGTTGAGAAAATTGAAAAAAACGTAAATATGGGAAAACAAGTTTTGAAATAAACTGCCCCCTCTGGTTGATCAATTTTGATGAAATTTTCACAGTCATATCTCGGGTAGATAAATACATCAAATACCCAGTTTTATCAAAATCGTTAAAGCTGTTTTTGAGAAAATCAAAAAAAGCATAAAACCTTATTAAATAAAGTACCCCCCTCCGTTTGACTAATTTTGATGAAATTTTTGCTGTCACACCACGGAAATATATTTATACTAAATATCAAATTTCAGGTTCGTACGGTTTATAGTTTTTGAGCTAGTATGTTCACACATACAGCCCATTTCGTGGGACTTGGTTACTTGGACCAAAACGTGTAATTTTGTTAAAAACCAGACGTCGAAAATTTTCACGATCGCACTACTTTCCCTTACTATATATTTCATATACACTTACTAACAAAAGTCTCTGCACACCCTCAAGCTTTTTTTTTATTTTACCTAAAGATACCTTATGAGCCAGATATGGGCAACGAAACTCATATATTTTTTACATAATTTAATCTATTTTAATGACCAACAATTACATTTAATATAATTTATTTAACTTATAAATTATGAGGAAAATTACAAAATATTGATGCGCCAAAAGTCTCTGCACGCAATGGAATTAGCCAAGATACTGATATGTATACAATTTGCACATTATACCATTCATCCTCCGGCTAATCCTAACTTGCCAGTGTTAATTTGGGCCCAAACAGTTAAAGACTGTGATAAAAAATGGAGGTTCCAACACCGATTCCCGACCAAATTGTAAATTTGAGGAACTCATACAACTCATACAGGTAAATAGGACAAATCGTCAACAGGGCCTATAATATGGTAAAGTATGTCCTAAACGGTATGAAAAACTGGGTACAATGGAAAGTAGATACCGCTCTGGCCGCCCCCCCGTACTCCAGTTCACCACTAGAGGGCTATCATAAGGATTGGCCGAAGAACCCCACAGAAGTGCTCTAAATTTAGCAGGTTTGGTGTAAGAAAATTACAAGATTGGGGTATCTGCACAAACGATTAGAAGGATCCTAAAGAAAGCTGGCTATAATGTGCGTAAGCCTAGGTGTAAGCCATTCATTAGTAAGCGAACCGGATATTGAAACTGCAGTTCGCAAAGGAACATGTAAACAAGCCCTTATAGTTCTGGGAACGTGTTTTATTTATTGACGAGAGTAAATTTAACATTCATGGATCAGATGGAAAGGGGAAAGTTTTGAGAAAACCTAACAAAGAGCCCCTGGAAAAAACATAGTTATACTGTGAAACATGGTGGAGGGAGTGTTTTGGTTTGGGGGTGTATGTGTACTGCTGGAGTTGGTAATTTGAAATTTATCGACGGAATAATGGACCAACACGTTTATATAAATATTTTGAGGAGTAATTTACCGGAAAGTTTAATGAAGTTTGATCTCCAGGAAAAATTCATTTTTCAACAAGATAACGACAGCGTTCATCAGAAAAATGATGTGTGCAGGGACTTTTGGCGCATCAATATTCTGACATTTTATGTCATTTTTCTCATAAATTATAAGTTAAATAAATTTTACTAAATTTGATTATTGTTAATTAAAATAGATTAAATTATGTAAAAAATGTGTGAGTTTCATTGCCAATATCTGGCTCATAACCTATCTTTAGGTAAAATAAAAAAAAAGCTGGAGGGTGTGCAGAGACTTTTGTTAGTAAGTGTATAGTTAAGTGAAAGTATAAATTACTAAAATATATTTTAAGCCTTCTTTTTTTACATGCAAATACGTATGTTCGTAGTTTTACCTTGTTTCAATGTGTCTGATTCATATCTCATATTCTTAATTTATATTTATCAAACAATTAAATATTCACTTATGTATATATTAAGTATTATATTATATCATGGGTATCTGAGCAAAAGGACTTAAGTCATCGAATGTGAAGCTTAACCAAAGATTTACAAAAAATGTTTACAAAATTTATAAAAAAACCATTGTAAATCTTGTCTGATTGTATTTCATTGTTACTGAATAATAACTGAAACTATATGAAGAGTCCACGGAAGAAAGGTGGAGAGTCAATTTTTTTCGGAATTGTAGTTATATATATATAATTGTTCGTCTAGTTGAGTAGAATATGTTGGTGAATAAAAATAGCCAGAAAAAATGACAGTCGGTTGGTTTCAAGCGATGGAAAGAACCACGTACTCGGAAGAAAGGGGGAATGTCCTCGCGGAAAAACCTAGAATGGGGGAGAGTCATGTTAGAAGTTATATGGGTTGTGTATTAATATCACCATTTCATCAATAAAACAGGGAAGAAAGGGGGAGCGTCCAGGACTATCCCCCTTTCTTTTATTTTTAAATTGTTTTTTTTACTAACACATTTTTTTTTAGAGCGTGTTATGTCCGTTTCGGGCAAATTTATTATTCTCACTCGCAAAACAAAAAGGAAAAGGACCTATAAAAAAATTGAAGAAAAATGATAAAAGATACTTAAGTAATTAAAGATCCAAACCTAAAAAAACTCGATTTTCTCGGAAAGCACTCCAAATGACATCCCCCCTTTCTTCCGTGGACTCTTCATATTATTTTCTATTTTCTATTTTCATATTATTATCATATTATTCTGATCTTTTGAGTAAATTATGAATTTTATCATGACAAAAAAAAAAACACTTTAGATGACGTAAGCCCTTTTGCCCAATCATGAATGATATAATACTTAAAACAATATAATACTTAAAGTTAAACAACCCAGTTATTTAAATGATTGCAGTATTGATTTATATATTTGTTTAATGGTTTAATATATATATATATATATATATATATATATATATATATATATACACATATATATTAATAAGACAAAATCATTCAAATCATAATATTAAGTGAATTTCAGGGTTTCCGTTTTCATTTATTTCTCCTTCTTTTGTCATATATTTGAGTAAATATAACTATATACATATTTACACTTTTAATATTTTTATTTTACATGAATATCTAGGCCCAGCTTAATATATTTGTATGGCAATGTCATGATCCAGTTTGTTTTCACCTTTCTTTTATTTTGGTTACAGAAGAATTGGGTTCATCTGATGAATCAGGGAAGGATTGGTCTGATTTGGAAAGAGAGGCTGCAGAAGAGGATAGGGAAAAGGAAGATGATTTCGATGATGAGTATGCAAAGAGCAAAATCAAGCGTAGCGGAAAGGATAGATATCCTGATCCGAAGCGAGGGAAACACGACAAACATGATAAATCAAGGTAATTAATTAATATTAAAAATATGAAATTTATTTTCTGTCAATGAATATAGATTCTTTCCATCTTTAATGATAATAATAATAAAAAGAAGAATAAAGGTTTAGCAAACAAGAAGGTTCCATGTTGACACCACCAGTCGCTTCCTACACACCTCCAACCTACTATTAAGTATTGTCACATAAAATATTAAAATAAGGCATCAAGGTAAAAAACAGCGCTTAAGGGTAGAGTGACCAGTTTTGTTTTTTTTCACTCTTTTTAAATTCTCTAAAATTTACTTTTTTTTAACACCTTTTTTATTTAATTTTCTAATATAAGAACTCTTCCTGGGTCTTTTCTAGCTACTAACTCCCATCTACACCGGACACTGTAAGCTTAGAAGCCACATGTTCTAACTCAATCTTGCGGCATCGCCATTTTGAAGATGCTGTGAGAAAGAGAGTGAGACGGCCTATCACATAGTCTGTCTATGCAACAGGCTCGCAGCATTAAGGTTCAGGATGTTTGGCCTGGACCGTATCACGGACCCCAAGGCGCATGAGATAATCAACCTAAGCAGCCTCCTTAAATATACTGAGGTTCTGAAATTAAGAATATGAGACGGAGCAGAACCCAGGCAATAAATATGGCGCCCAATAGGCCCATTGGGGCCGAGGTGCTCTTGCCACAGTCCAAAAAAAAAAAAACTCCCATCAAATTCTGAACACTAGAAGTGGCTGTTTTTTCAAAGTCGCTATTTTGAAAAAGAAAAACACTCTCACATCATAGTGAAGATAAACCAGCGGTATTCTTTTGTTTAGCTAGTACTAACTGAAATCTGATGTCAGAACTTAACAACTCTACTTCTTTGGCTATTATTATTTGTATGCTCGGCTTTCCGGTGATCATCGATTCGAAACAGTTTACTTTAACATGGTTGAAAAAAAATTGGCTAATTTAAGACCTTCTCATAAAATCGCTTCTACTGAAAAATAGCATGTTCACCTTTAGAGTTACTTTTTCAGGATCTTATGACAATTGTTTCAAAACATTTTTTAATTTATGAAGGAAGATCTTTAGAACATATAAGGGTTTTGATAAATAATAGTTTGAGGAAGAAAAAAATACAGTCAAAATCGTTTATAACGACACCAGCTATAACGTACAATCGGATATAACAAACAAAATAATCGGCCCCATGAAATAATCTACAGAAAAAAGCATTAATATCGCTTACAACGGACATCGGTTATAGTGTACAGGTTGGTTAGAGCGAACACTTTTCATGGAACAGCAGCAGTTGAAATATCGCTTAAAGCGTACATTTCAGCGTACGTAAGACTAAGTTCTAAGAAATGAAGAAAAAAAGGTTTGTTTACTTTACATCAATGCACTCGACTGTGTCTCAATTCAGTTCTCTCTTGTCTTTATACACGGAAACATGCCATGACCACAGTATATGTACGATTGAGGAACAGGTTGGGATAGTTTGCCGAGTCGATTCCGCGAGTACGATTGCCAGTGAATTAAAAACATCTCGTTCAACTGGACATGTAACTCCAGAAATTGTCAAAGAATCTTTCTTGGTTGTCTCCACTTCAATCGAAAAAATTTTTTTTGCCGAACTACGAGGATGGCGACTGACAAAAATGAAAGATTTTTTTATTTAACTTACTTATTTATATGTAATTTTGGATTTGATAATATGTATTTTCACCCTTTTTTCATTATATATTTTTTAATTTAATTTAATTTTTTATAAAATTTAAAATATCTATATTTTTAGAATACCAAGAGTTTGACATTTTGCATTATGAGTATTGTTTATTTAGTACCTTATGTACTTTAATTGTTACAAGTTATTATGCGCTTAAATTGACGTAAGATTAATTATGTACTTAAATTACGTAAGATGAAAATATGTATCGATATTTAACAGACCCAAAATTAAGAAGAAGTGACTATAGGAACCAGTGTAACACCGTTTACAGCGAACTGTTCGTTATAACCGATAATACCGCTTAAAGAGAACATCGGCTATAACGTACAAAAACCTCCAGTCCCTTGAAGTTTGTTATAAACGATTTTGACTGTAAGTCGAACTTGAAGGGAAAAAAATGGAAATTGTTTACTCTTGTTCAGACTTTAAATTCCATTTCAGTTTTTATTTATCCACAATTCCATTGCCGTATTTAAAACCATTTAAATCAGTTGATTGGTTTATCAGTAAAATGTAAAAATCAGTAGGGGAGAGGGGGGTTGGTTGGCATCAGTTTTCACTTTTTTGATTGTTGAGTCGTTCGTGTTGATATAATCCCAAAAGGGCTGATACCACTTTAAACTCCAAGTATTAGAGTACTTCAAGTATTTTTTTTCACCATATAATATTTAATATTAAGATCATAGAAAATTGAAGAATTCAGCAATCCAGAGTATGCCAATTAACCCCCTATGTGGGGCAGGTTGGCCTAGAAGGTGGGGTTGTATAGCCATCTCATTTAAGTACTGCCTGACGCATATTATTGTTATTAAAAGCTGCACTATAATGGTATAATAATTTTGAATCAGTTTTTAACAGCTTTTAAGGGAAAATAGAATGACAGTAGAGGATAGAAGTTTAGACTGTTGTCAATTTCAGCATAAGAAAAATTGCTCTTATCCTCCTTGCTGGAACTAAAGACAATTGGTAGTTTCAACTTTGTTTATGTTTACCTTGTTTTTGTGAATTGCTACTACGCCAACAAACCCCATTTGAAGAGAGCCAACTAAACCCACAGGAGAGATCATATGAAAGATGGCTGCCAGGACAGGGGAGAACAATCAAACAAGAAACTGATTAGTCGATAGGTTAGGTTTTTCAAAGGAGTTTGGGGCTATGTGAACAGAATCGGAGTCAAATATTTTACCATGCCTTCAAACCAAATTTACTGAAAATATAAAAATTTACTTGCATGTTGTAAAATCAATCAATGAAGCACACTCCTCTCTACACTGTTAGCATTGGATTGAAAACTCAGGACAAGACTCCCGAGGTCGAGCGGGTCACATGGTACAATGGTGGGGCCTTCACAACAGGTGTGACGGAAACTATAAGTCGATGGCAAACCTACCCCCTATGCCAACCAACCCCGCTCTCCCCTACCTAAAAAAATCCTCTAGAGGTCCTTCAAGAATAATTTTCAGACACATGGTTCTTCTTGATTTTAATGGTTTAAGTTAAAAAAAAAAAAAATATATATATACATATATATATACATATATATATATATATATATATATACATATATATATATATATACATATATATATATATATATATATATATATATATACATTTTTTTTTTTTTTTAAACTTAAACCATTAAAATCAAGAAGAACCATGTGTCTGAAAATTATTCTATTTTTTTGGTGTATATATATATATATATATATATATATATACCAAAAAAAATGACCTGATCAAAAGATTTTAAAATATAATTTAACACCAACATTGAATATACTCGGAAAAAATTAATCAAGGTATATATTAAGATATTAAAGGTATATATATATATATAAGAAAAAACAATGACATTATCAAAATATTTTAAAATATAATGTAACACTAACAGTGAATATACTTGGGAAATAATTGATCAAGAAAAATATTAGGAAGTGAATGTTATTTAGATATCTTGCATAAATTGAAGACTAATTCGACATTGTATTTAATTATTTCAATCTTGCGAATAATTTTGGGACACATGGTTTTTCTTGATTTTACTGGTTTATGTTAAGAAAAAAAAAAAAAAAATTACAATGATATACGAGGGCAAGTCAAATATAAACTGGACTTTTTCCATTATTAATTATTTGTTTAAAATTAAATTTCAAAAATATTTTATAGTTTTTCTATATAGCCACTTTCCACGTTTACACATTTTTGTCATAGTGTGGGGAGCTTCTGGATCCCCTCTTGATAAAAAGTTTGAGGACGTGTCTTGAACCAATTGCGCAACTACTCATCTACACTGCCATTGCTTTCAAAATGATGTCCGCCAAGTGCTTCCTTTAGAGGCCCAAAGAGATGGAAGTCACAGGGGGACAAGTCTGCGATGCAGGAAGGGTGTTAAAGTTATTCCCAGTGCAATTAGTTCAATTTTTCTTGAGTCAGTGCAGCAGTGTGAGCCCCAGCATTGTCGTGCAACAAAATGGTGTCTCTGACCGACTGGTTGTGTCTTTAGTTCCTATAGGCTGCTTTAGCACTATCTAGCAGCAGTCAGGTGTGGCTCACCTTCAATGAGATCATGAATGATGCGAATGTTCTCGTCTGTCAATCACACTTGTACGTGGATGCCTGTCGTGGCTCTTATTTTCTATGGCTTCTCACCCTTCTTTAAATTTCTTGTCCCAGTTAAAGACTTGAGTGCGTGAGTGCTGCATCCCCAAACTAAAAAACCTTGCTGCAACCCACAGAAACCATAAAAAAAAAAAAAAAATGCCTAACTCGAAAAAGTTGCATTAAAATTAATTTTCCATTTACCATCTTTAACCCCCTATTAAGTATATAGGGTTCCTTATTTCGGCAGACTCTGCTGTTCTCGAATCTTAATATTGATACCAAGTTAAAACCGAAGTTTCAAGAAGGTGCTAATTTTGTTCTATATTTCCTTTGATTTTAAAGTTTTTCTGTTATTACAACTACCACACAACTATTGGAGCGAAGCCCGGCACCCTAGCTAGTTTATGCATAAAGGCGCATCCATTTTTAAAAATGTAATGATTTAAAAAATCAATCATTCATCAATTTTCTACATTTATACATGATATCAATTATAATTTGATTAATATGTACCTGTTTATTAATGTTGCAATTTTTTTATTTAAGGCATAAATCATCATCTCCGGACAAAAAACACAAGAGTAGTAATAATCATCACAAGTCCTCTCACAGGTAATAAACATTTATTTTATTAAAATAATTGCTTAGTTTATTTCTTTTGAATATCTTTTCCTTCGCACTCTCTATTACTCTGGCTTGGGAATGACATTTTATTATTTACTTAACCCATTGCAAAATGGTGGATGAATATGATTTAAATATGAGAATTTAAAAAAAATTTTACTGTTTTTAAAAAAAATACGTATTTGTTCATTCTCATGCTGCTCGGATAGGCAAGATTCGCACAGCAAGAAAGATTCTTCTCATGACAAGAAGAAAGAATCGTCAGGAAAACACCAAAGGTTAGAAATTCTGATAG
This sequence comes from Aelia acuminata, assembly GCA_911387785.2. NCBI lineage: Eukaryota > Metazoa > Arthropoda > Insecta > Hemiptera > Pentatomidae > Aelia > Aelia acuminata. Next base: position 122,797,878 of record OU426982.1, on the reverse strand, counting down.
TTTGCCTGATTATCTAAGTGCTTGATTTCACTGAAGTGTTATTTACAATTATCCTTGCTTCATTGCTAAGATGTATTAATATTATAATCCCTGTTTTCCTTATTTTTTTACTTATTTATCATGTATAGCGTATGTATAGCTGAACTTAATTTTGAGTTTATTTTCTGAAGTGGATCTACCATTGTAATTCTAATTAAGTTTGCCTACCTATATGACACTTGAGAGGGTTAAGTTTATTCGGAAGCTCCTACCTGACCTTTTTCGTTTCAAAATAAGTTTTCTCAAAAACTATTCAACATATTTCTTTGATTTTTCATTTATTGTTTGGGTTTGCAAATAACTCTACACATTGTTTCAGAGGGTATTCTCTTCTGGAATGTTTTGAGATTGTTTTACAATACCAGTCAAAAGTTTAGACTCACCCTTAGATTTTGTAAAATAAATGAATAATAACATTTTATTTATTGAACAAAATGACAACTATAATATTATTTTTAATTTATTTATAACCAGCTGTATATCCCGGTTTCACCCAGAGAATTTGGAAAACAATAAGAAAAGCCATGGGGTCAAGAAAAGTTCGTTAAGACAGAAATGAGTTTATTTTTTAAGTCGGTTAACAGTTGATTTCGTAAAAATCTAATGTAAATCGAGATCATAACGATTTTTATAACAATAAAGAATATACCCAGAGATTGGCTGAAGTTATGCAAATTTAATATGGACAGGTGTTCGCACCTGGTATGAAAGAACCACTCAACAAAATTTGGAGAATTTAGGACAAACGGACATCTTTCCTATGATAAGGAATCTTGATCTTGATTTCTATAAAGATCAAACAAACAGAATTTCATCTTTATTTATACAGATTGTATTCGAAACAATCATATAATTTTCGAAATGTTATCTCTTGAGTTACAATTATTTTTATAAACTTGAAGATTGTAAATTAAATACAAGTGAGTCTAATCTTTTGACTGGTACTGTAAACCTGAAAAAAATCATCTTACAAAAATGCCCAAGTTTAACATATTCGTTTATAGAAAAAGAATTATATCGATAGTATGAGTAGATGCCGAGAAACCTATATCATTAGTTTTTCTTTTCCTTTATTCAGAAGGGCTTTGTGGATACTTCTTCATATGATTTGAAGGAATATTCACATCAGGGTAGTTTTGTGACCAGGAAAAAGGCTAATGTTCTTTGTACCATTTCTCAGCAACCATTTGCTTACATCTAGCTACCTGCCCTTATTTAAAAGACATCTGGAATTTAGAGACAAAAACGCTGCTATGCAACACTCAAAGTGGTTTCAGAACTACACACTCCACCATTTACCATTTAATGAAAGAGTTCAGCTTTGCCAAAAAGAGATAATTTATAGGGATACAATAAGCATTGGCATAGAATAAGCCTATGACAAATTAATCCCTGACTCAACCTGCTACATTTACGAGAATGGGGAACTGGAGGTAACCTTATATTTATACAAAACTTCCTGCAAAGTCGAACCTTCCAGTATGTAATCAATTATCTCCAGTTAAGGAAATAAGGAAAGGAATTCTTCCGGGATGTGTACTTACGTCATGTCCTTTTTTCTATAGCTATCAACATGATTCCCAAAGCTATGAAATTTTTTATCTTTTTGTTGAAAACTTAGCCTTACTAATATCCTTTACAAACCCAAAATTAGATTAAAATATTATTTCAGAATTTTTCGGGTTTACCATTTTCAATTGAAAAACTAAATATGTGCTTTTATAAAAACTTTGAACACCATCTCCTTCGATTAGTTAGGTCTTAGACTAGGCTCTTAGATGGCCTGGGACCAACCAACATCAACAAGTTATAAAATATTAAAAATGGTAATATAGCCTGGAAAAGTTCCATCAGGGATTGTAGAAGAGAAGAAGTGGTTATTATTAGACTAAGAATTGGCCATATACGACTAACGCATTGTTTTCTCGTAGACAAAATTACTCCGCTAAGATTGAAACATGTCCCCCTCAGATGCTGACAATTGAACACATTCTAAAAGAATGTCCATTGATGGAGGTTATTTCGAAAGTTTAAAGAGAAATTAAAAAAAAATGCTGGGCGATAGCAGAGTTGGGGAAATTGTAATCTGAATAATGATTAATGAATATGAATAATTGTAATCATACAACTGATGAATAATGAATAACCATTATTCATAATCAGTGCGGAGTATTTTTGATGATTATTGAGTGTTTATGGTATTCATTTAAAATGAATAATGAATAACTGGTATTCAGTTATTAATGATTAACGAATACTGATAAATTCAGTTAGTCATTATTCATGAATAAAATATATTCATAAGCCAAGATTATTATAATATTCATCAATCATGAATGCCTAATATTCATCAATCATGAATAACAAATATTTACCAATCATCAATCATGAATATGATATATTCATAGTCATTATTCATATAAATTTAAAATAGGAGGATGCATTTCTGAATTAAAAGATTTCCTAATGAGCAAGGACAAGTCCTAAGAGTGGGTGTAGTCAACTGAACAGCATTAAAAGTCACAAGTAAAGAATTAGACCCTTATTCCAATGGGTATTATTAGATGTATATTGACATGTATAGAAAGAGCAAACAAATTTTCAATCATTATTCATGACTAGTGAGACTCAGAATTGTGATTTTTTTTGTAATCATGATTAATGAATTTATATTATTCATGATTAATGAATGATCTGTAATCATGAGTAGTGAATTCCCATTAGTCATGATTAATGAGTAATTAGTAATCATGAATAATGAATTCTTCTTAATCATGATTACTGAATACATTTAATAATGAATAATGGTCATTCATGATTGTTGAATACTTTATATTCATGAATACTGCACGACTAGTGATTAATACAATTCATGATTAATGATTCCGCGCTAAAGAATGATTTGTGAATGATGATTACAATCATTATTCACATTTTTGATTATTAGTCATAATCATGATTACATTTTTATTTAAATATGCCCAACTCTGGGCGATAGTTATACAAACGTAGGATAAATAATTGAATACCTAAAGAAATCCAACCTTCTTCACAAAATATGTGTAGTAAAAGAAGTAAATAAATAGCAACTAAGGACACTAAATATCTGTGATGTTGAGTGTCATTAATAAACAATCTAACCTAATAATAACATTTATGTCAACACATGAGTGTATTTTAGTAAAGGTTCAAAGGATCTTAAAATAAATTCCTTTTCATGTCGAAAGCAAGTGTTGCGAACTACTACAACCAATTTTTTGCTTAATTTAATTAATTATCTTTCTCCTTAAACGAGTTAAGGTTATAGATGCTGAAAAATTGTTTACCAGTATACCTGAAGCTAAATATCTTGGTAGTAGTTGATGTTGAATATGGTATATTTTACAACCATTTATAATCCTTAATATTTCTAATATTTATGGCCCTCTAGAACCTAGTTTAAAATTACAAACTTCACCTTCTTCACCTTCAAGGCAATCATTTTAATCAATGATAATGTCGAGATTTTTATGAAATCTCCCTCCCAACGTGAGAAACATTTACTCTGATTAATTTTTTTTAAATTTGATCTCAAAATTTCTGTGATTTTATTGCTATGATTTTTTGTTGTTCGAGCAGCAACAAAAAAAAAAAAAAAAGTTGTGTGGCATGTGATGAGAGGAATGGCTTGAATTTGATTGCTTGATTTTTTTGTTTATTGTTAAATAGCTGGTTTAATTTTTAAATCTATTAAAAAAGAGGAAATTAACTGATTAAGTATTTCTTCACAATGTTTTATAGCAGCCCGTCAAAACACAGAGACAAGGACAAGGATAAAGATAAACACAGGGATAAGAGTAAATCAAGTCATCACAGTAGTAGCAGTGATAAGAAGCACAGCTCTTCTTCGAGCAATCACAAATCGTCGCATAATGATAAGAAGCGACATCACAGCAGCGGAAGTAGCAGTAAAGGAACACCCTCCAAAAAGCCAAGGTTCGTAATTTAACATAGTAACCGTATATTAGTTACTTGTGAAATATCAATTTTCTGGATTGAAACCAATAATTATAATAATAAATAAAATCAAAGTGATAATTTTTTATTAATTAATCATTATCTTTACACATTTTCCAAATATCTTAATTACAAACACAAACTTTGAAAAACAAGTTATGGTTTAGCCTGCCAATAACATTTTTATCACTAGTCAAGTTAACAAATTTATAACTAGTCGAGGAGTTACCCCAGTGTTAGCAATTCAGATAATAAAAGTTAATTATTTCAAAATGCTGCTTAAATATAATAAGGAGATATAATAATATAATAAAGAGATATAAATGACTATGACACTAGAGGTTGACGTTTTTTTTTAAAATATTTAAAAAAAAAGGTGATAAAATTTATGATTAAGAAGTTACACAATGTGGGCATCCAATAAATAATATTTTCTTGTAAATGTGGATTAGGGCGACCAATTAAGTCTCAACACTATATATTTTCTAGTTAGGACTTTATTTATGCGTATGTTTCGGCCAGTTCGGCCATCATCAGTGCTGTAAGGCAACATAATACCAAATTTTTTACTATATTAACATATTTGCAAAACAATTACCTATTAATCTGATAACAAATTATAACATAATTAAAACACAATAAAAATTAACTTCTCTCATAACTTACATGTCAATTACTACTAAATCAACATTACAAATAATAAATTAATAAATTATTAACAATTACCTAAATATGATTGATGATAAAAATTGTTTTCTAAAAATCCACCATCAGTGGTTTGTCATTAATAATTAAAATATATAGGTATCTGCTACCCTGGTCCAACTACCTGTTTAAGATTTTCATTGTTCAAAGTTCAAGGAGGATTAAGGGATAATGGACTCCACACAGCAAACCATTCATTTCTTTGATTTAAAAAAAAAAAAAAAAAAAAAAAATTGCATACACATATACAGTGAAACTTCTCCTAATGGACACTTCTCTCTAATGGACATCTCCCTGTAACGGACATTTTTTCATTCCCCGAGTAGTTACCTATGTTTTCCTTGTATATTTTACTTCCGTCTAACGGACACTCTCTGTAACGGACGCGGACAGGTATTAAGCTGAATATTTACTATATTTGATCTCTCTGTAATGGACAGTAGAAAGAAAACACCGCTCAGTTTCTAAGAACTTCCAATCCCTTCGTGTTTACCTTTTTTGTCAATTGTTGGCTTATGTTATTATTAATGCGATTTGGTTTCCAAGAAAATGACGTCAACAAGAAGGGGGATTCCGAGCTTTGTTTTAGTTTCATTTCAGTATCATTCCCGTGAATAGACAATCATGAAGTCCTCACGTGTACATTTATCATTAAAAGACAAAATTGAATTAATTAGTGTCAGTGCGCGGGAAAAGAGTAGTGTACGCGAACTTGCAGGAAGATTTAAAATTGGAAAATCCCAGGTGAGCGAAATTTTAAAAAAGAAAACAGAATTGTTGGAAAAATGGTCTCAGCATGGAAACGTCCAATCTAAAAAATCATTTCCAAAAACAACTGGTCTCGAAATTGATAAAATAATTTATGAATGGTTTTGCCGAGCTCGTGCGGCAAAAATTCCCATTTCAGGATCACTGATAAGGGAAAAAGCGTTAGAGGTAGCAAAAAGTTTGGGAGTGAATGATTTTAAAGGGTCTGTGGGATGGCTTGATAAATTTAAATCGCGGCACAGTATTTCCTGGAAAAGTGTCAGTGGGGAAGGTGGATCTGTAGATAATGAGGTCGTAACGGAGTGGACAGACAAATTAACAGATTTATGCCGAGTCTATGACCCAAGAGATATCTATAACTGTGATGAAACAGGTTTATTTTTTAAGGCCCTTCCTGATAAAACAATGAGCCTTAAAAATGAGAAATGTCAAGGTGGAAAAATTTCAAAAGAAAGACTCACCGTGCTGTTGTGTACAAATATGGTAGGTGAATTTGAACAGCCCCTCGTCATCGGGAAAGCACAAAAACCTCGCTGTTTTAAAGGAGTGAACTTAAATCTAATGAATGTTGACTGGAAATTCAACCGAAAATCCTGGATGACTCAAGAAATAATGATCGAATGGCTTTCTAACATAAATCAAAAAATGATTCGGCAGAATAGAAAAATTATCCTTTTTATGGATAATGCGGCATGTCACCCTCACCTTCAACTATCCAACGTTAAAATAATTTTTTTACCACCAAATACAACTGCAGCCTGTCAGCCCTTAGATCAGGGAATAATAAAGAATTTTAAATTTAACTACAGAAAACGTGTTTTGAGACATCTCATAGCCAACATAGACAATGTGGAATGTGCAAGTGAACTTTCTAAGAAAATCACAGTATTGGATGCAATTCAATGGATTTCTTCTTCAATACATGAAATCCGAGAAGAAACAGTCATCAATTGTTTTGCAAAGTCAGGTTTCTCTAAGTCTTTAAACACTATTGAAAGCAACATGAGTGAAAATGGAGAGCGCGAACTTCATGAACTTTTAAAAATATACAATCCTTCTAGCGATTTATCATACGCTGACATAGACTCCCAAGCCGCAACTGAAGGCGAATCCCTCGACATCAGCAGCATAATTCATGATAATTATGAAGTTTCTACCGACGATGTACATGAAGAGATGGAGAGCCAGCCTGTTGAAGATCAAATTGCTGACGAATCACCTATGACAATAAAAGAGGCGCTCAAGCAAATCAGTCGTCTTAAAAAATTCTTCAGTGACACAGAAGATACCGAAGGATTTTCCCAGATTTCATCTCTACAGGTCAACATTGAAAAAAAAATAGTCCAACAAAAAAAGGTACAGAAGAAAATGAATCATTACTTTGCGTAATTTCCTTTTTCTTTTTAAAATGTTTTTCATGTTTTTTTTTAATAGAATATCACGCATTACTTTCCTTAGTGTTCTTTTTACTTCTTAAAAATATTTCTGTTCTTTTTTTGTGTTTTTTTCTTGTACATATGTACCTATTTACTTGCGTAAATACTAATTTTGTGTTATTTGTTTATGTAAATAATGTAAATAGGAATAATTTGTTTAATAAGTTTATGTATACATATTTGTTTGTCCTGAATAATATCATTAAACGTAATGTGTAATAATAATGGTATATGTTTGTTTGACCTTCAAGGCGTAGAACCCCTTTAAAACCTGATTTTTCCAAACAATCCTGATTTTTCCCTTTCAACTTCCCGTTAGTGGACACTTCTCTCTAATGGACAAATTATCATTCCCCATCAGTGTCCGTTACAGGGAAGTTTTACTGTACACACTTTTACTTACATACACTAAGCGATACAAAAAATAGTATCAGTATTCAAGATTTTTAAGCTTTTTTATTTGCTATTAAGTATATTAAATATAATTGTAGATGAGTGATAAATTGATTTATGTGTTTTTCTTCCAGAAAATAATTCAGCAAAGCTGTCATTCCAAGGATTGCTGACCTGCCTGGGTAGCAGGAGATGCAAATTGTATTTTGGATTATTAATGTAATTATATTTTTAGCTTTAAAAAGAGAGAGGAAGATGTTTTTATGATGAATGCATCTTTGAATCCAAAACAATTGTCGTAATTGTTAGTATATTTGTAAATATATGTAAGAGAGGTTTTTACATTGTTTAATTTCCAACTTCCAAAATATTTAATGAGCAATGATGATCGGCAAATTGTTGTTAACATATAACTCACCTTTTACATTTTTATATGTTGTGTGCTTAGATACGGTTGCCTGACCTGGTCTTAGCACTCATTAGTTGTAAATTTCATGACTTTTCAATTATTTGTTATATTTTTTTTTCCATCTCAAGAGGTGATAGCTTGGATGAACCTAATGTCTTTACATATTTTGTTTGTAAAATCTATTTTTTATAAATGTTCCTTTAAAGCAGTAGTGGTAATTATTTGAATAGAATAGACTACTTAAAACTTTTTTGTTTGTTGTAAGTGTCCACTTTTCAACAATTCAATAATATTACAGTTTTTATAACTGCTAATGCTTTGTAAATTTAATCATGTACTTCATTGTTATTATAATTTTTGTATTAAGTTGAACTATTTATGGCATACATTGTTTATTCCATTCCTCCACTTTTATATAATTATAAATCAGTATTTATGAAACCTGAATTATAAATCAACCATTCATTTTAACATTTAAAAGTTACATTTTATTATATAAAACTATAAAAATATGTCAATTAAGATATTTGTTAGGGATATCTGTCTATGTTTTAATAAGTAAAAACTCTTATCAAATTAAATTCAAATCTTGTTCTGATTTAGTGGGCATGATAACTGATTTTTTTTTTAATATGGGATAATCCTGTGCAGACAATAATAAAGGTGGGTGAGGACTCAATGATCAAGGAAGCAATAATTGCATAAGATTGGAATTAAGTGGTGGATGTTTCACATTTTATGGTTTTCATCTTTAATATTAATTTATTGTATTTAATTTTTTTTTTTTTTTTTTTTTTTTTGTGATGTTCTATCTACATACATTGGCCATCTAAAACTTTGCCTTGTTGAAAACATCCTTTTTAATAGAATATGGTTGTTAAAGTTTATAGAAATATTTATAAAAATGACAAATTTCAATTTAAGGTTCTGAAGAAGCAAGTTTTTTTAAATTCCAACTTCACCTTTAGATTTACCATGATTGTTTCATTCCTTCTACATATGTGTTGCCTTAATACCCACTTTATTTATGTAAATATTAAGTACATTTTGGGAATTAAACCATTTTTTTTTTTTAATTGTTCAAAATGAGTTGATATTTATCTGTACTATGTATATTTTATTTCTTGATCACAATTTAAAGGATTTATAATTTTAAAGTATGTTTTCAAAGTTTAAGAACCCAGTCAATATAACAACCATTCAGTGTTTGATTTTATTTATTATTTAAAGAGTATTGATGCTTACAATATTTTTAGAAAAGGATATTTTATGATGTAAAGATTACAATCATTAAGTAATTATTTATGGTATATAGACTCCTTTATTTAAAGAAAATCCTTTAATATGGCCAGGTAGATTTTTTTTTTTTTCTGTTTTAGGATTTGTCATTTTCTAAAATAATCGATTTAATAGATAGTGTTCATTTACCTCAAGCAATATTTTTTTTAAATTGAGTGAAATCCTAGATCAATTGAAAGGACAAAGCAGAAATGGGTAAAGCTATCGCTCCACTCCTTTTAGACATGGCCTTTTTCAGGTTATACCGTGGTTAAGCTTTCGCCTATCGCGTCATTTTCAGTTAAAAAATAGTTTGATCAGCTTTATTAGATCCTAGCCTTAGACTCCCGCTCACTCTTCAGAGATAAATAAACCCCCAAAAGGGTTCTTTTCAGTTAAGATAGGGGCCTCTCTAAGCCTCATAACGATACTATTACCAAAAAATGACCAAAAAACCTCTAAATGACTCAAGAGATTCAAGCCATTGGTGGTGCTAAAGGCCTTATCTCATTCCAATGATATTGGCCTCTAAACATTTTTGAGAATGGTATTTTATTCATGTTCTTTATTTATTTGTTCTGGTACATATCCCTTCAGAACAAAATTACATAAAATACAGAGAGGGCTTTAGAGCCTTGAAGTTTAAATAAACAAATTGAATTGATACAAATAATTAGGGAACTTCTAGTTTAAAAAAAAAAAAAAAATACATATTAAATATTCAATCAGGCAAAAAGAAGCTAGTTTTTGCATCTTATAATATATACATATTTACACATTTATTTACAGGTAGGTGAAGTAGTACTTATATTTTCTAAAAAACAAAACTAAAGATAAAATTATAAAAAAAAAAAAAAAAAAAAATCAAATAAGAGCTCCCAACGGTTTAAAAGAAAACTTATAATAGGAAATGTCAATTTAATTTTTAAGGGCACTGGATGGCTATGAAGTGGTGATGTAGGCAGGATTTAAAGGTGGAGAGGGTATTGGAATGACGGATGAAAAGGGGGAATAGAATTCAATAGGGATGAGGACCTGATGATGAAAGATCTATCAAACGCTGACATTCAGTGGGCCGGTGTATATACACTCAGTAAAAAAAGTCTCTGAACACCTTCAGTGAAATATAAAAAGCCTTTTAAATTAAAAGAATATTGGGTTAAATTTACCAACAACACAAAATCTTGTAACTATAAACTTTAATAAACTATAAAAACCATATAACATGTAATAATATACAAACAGCCAAAATTAAACAATAAAATCTGATTTGCTTCAAGCAAAAAAGTCTCCGAACACATTATATTTCAAATATTTTTTTACATAAATTTAAACTTAGTAATCTGTAGGCCCACCCCTACTTTTTATTACTGCTAATAAATGGTTTTTCATTGATCGAACAAGTTTTTTTGTCACTTCCGGGGATGTATTGGTCTATTCCAGCAAAATCTCTTCTTTTAGATGGTTTTTGTTTTTAATCTTTTTTTTTAAGTTACCTTCCGATATGATCCCGCAAGTGCTCGATGGGGTTCAAATCTGGTGATTGGGGTGGTGTTCTGAGCTGCCTAGGGGCATTATATAGTAGCCATTCTTGCGTTTTCCGAGCCATGTGCTTAGAGTCGTTGTCTTGTTGGAAACGAAAAGTCCGTTCTATACCCAATTTAACAGTGCTTTCCTTTAAATTCTGTTTTAGAATATCTAAATAGACATATTGGTCCATGATCCCTTCAATTATCTGTAAATTCCCAACTCCTGCGTAGATCATGCAACCCCAAATAACCACCCTGCCGCCCCCATGTTTAACCGTCGGTAGTAAATTCTTTAATTTCAAGTGTTCCCCTGGCTTACGCCAAACTTTCTTTCTTCCATCTGATCCTGAAACATTAAATTTGCTTTCATCGGTGAAAAGAACAGTCTCCCAAAATGCATCAGGCTTACTTAAATGCTCTTTAGCAAACTGGAGCTGCTTTTCCCTGTTCTTCTTACTTATATAGGGCTTCTTTCAGGGAGTGCGCCCGCGCAGGCCTTGCTTTTTAATTGTATTTCGTACTGTTTGTGGTGTAAATGATATATTATAATCTTGATACAGCATACCTGTAATTTCAGGGGCACTTGTTGATGGGTTGGTGGTCACTTCTTTGAGAACGGCAAGCTTCTGAATGGTGTTTAATTTTTCTGGGCGTCCTAAACGTGGTCTGTTTTCAAAATTAGCAAGCTCCTTATATCGGGAAATGATGTAATGAATTGTCGATGGTCGCTTATTAAAGATATTTCCTATTTCGCGAAATGATTTTCCTTCATTATACAATCTAACAATTTCTTCCAGAATTGCAAGCAGTACTTCCATATTGAAGGCTAATTTTGTACTGGGTAAGCAAGACATGATTGGTATTAAGATAATACTACGCAAGATAAAAAAAGTATTAATCTCTAGAAAGTAAACTTTCGTAAACAAATATGTTGAGCTAGGTGTTCGGAAACTTTTTTGCCTCTCGATTAGTGTATTCAATGTTATTATTAGGACAAATAAACTTTATATTCTAATATTAAAATGTCTTTAAAATAATATATGCCATTTATAAAAATAATATTCTTTATATCAAATGATTTAAAATAAGTCATTTGAAGCTCATATTCTGGGTAAACCAGTAGGTGTTCGGAGACTTTTTTTACTGAGTGTAGATCTGTGTAGTATGAATACCCCGTACAGTATTTCAGCAGATGGTTCATGGTTGCCAATAGATGCCTCCTTGGCCTGGTTATTCTCAAGACAGTTGTTAATGGAACTAATTAGGGCAGTGAAAAATATCTGGAGGAAAAAGAACAGGGATCTCTGTAATATCATAAGATGATAATATTGATGGATCCTTAAGATGTCACTGGGCCAGTCATGTCGCTCTGATGTGGATAAAGCAGGAAAAGATGACGGTATAGATCAACCTGCTGAGGGCTACTTGAGGAGTCCTACTACCAAACAAATGATTATGTTGATAATGTTTGTAATTCCATGGGATTCGTTGATGGACACATATATTTCTAATTTTTTTTCTAAATTATAAATATGTATTCAGGTAAAATAGGATATACTTGAGACTGATGAATCCTATTCATTGTTAAAGAATAAATAGCCAAACATCATATATTCTTATTAGAGGTGATGACTGGGTGGGGGGGGGGGTGGTTTAACCCTCCGGGGTGCCTGCCCTGGCTATGCTGCTGATCTCGTAACATTATTATGAAGGGTTGATTGCTGATATTTGTCTCACTTAGGTTTACAAAATGGAATATATTTAAGGTTTTTTAAATACTTATAATTTCAACCTATAAAACGCATGGGACGTCTGTTAGTTACCTCACAACTCAAAAAGTTGCGGATGGATAAATCTAAAAGTTTTCAGAACGTTGCAGTTTAGCCAAACAGCAGCTATACCTACTTTTTACGTTAATAATAATAGGACAATTGAAGCATGGAAATGCAAAAGGGTATAAGTACCTTTGAGTACCTTTATATCCATTTCTGAAGAATGGTTTTGATACACAACAATTTGGCAAAAAAAATATATTTTTCTTTGGCACTTATACCCTTATGCATTTCCACACTTTAATTATTAATAGAATTACAGCCTAATTTATTTTTGATCACATGTTTTTCTACCATTATATCGTTTAATATCCCCAATGAAAAAAAAATAGCTTTATAAGGAATACACAGCATTCCTTCCTGTTCACTAGAGGAGTGTAACTATCGTTATACATACAATTTAAATAGTGTCATTGAAACTTTATAATTCTTCCCTATTCCACAGTAATTTAAGTAGGCTATTATGTGTAATGGATGTTATTGGTTAGATTTCACTTATCCATTTCCCTAAAACTTTATATTAGAGTAAGTCACATGAACTTGGTGAGTCTTGGACACTTAGTAATACTCAAGAAAAAAATTAAAGCAAGATTCTAGAGAAAAGTACCAGAAGGGATGAGGAATCAGACTGACAATGAATCCATTCATATCTTCCATGAGTAGGACCAATACAGAAATGTTCACTGAAAATTTTCAGTCGGATATGATAAAAAGGTCAAGATGTGCAGAATATAAATTCAGTAGAGCATCAATTGTCTGAAATAATGTGAGAATTAAGTGATTAGGATAATCACATGACTTTTTTGTTTAATTCATTTCTCTATTTGAGGGATAGACCTAATGCAATGAGGTTCCCTAAAAATGAACATCTATCAATGGAAGGCTACTGACATATAAGCGCCGATTTCCCGATAAAACCTTTAAAACTGTTGCAACTAGGTCAAAAAATATCCGAACCTTATCCAAGATTCCTTGCCAATGTGCCCAAGTAGCCAATAAAAAAATCTTTATATATATAAAAATCTCGTGTTCCGATTTTGATGAAATTTGGCTCACTGTTAGTATTTTTGTCCAACTTAAAATATAGGATAGTTTTTATCTTGATACTACGATTCAGTGTGATTATTTGTAAATTCAATAAATTTCCAACAGATGGCGGTATTTGATTTATTGACACTTCATTTTCTTTCGATTTTTAGGGTGGGTAAGCATACAGTAGCCAAATATATTTTTCTAGCTTGGACTAGGAAAATTAGTGATTTTCCCATGGGCAATTATATGTTGCCTTTTCACGTATGGGGAAAAGATCGAATATAATTGTTTTAGCAAAAGACAGGTTAACCAAAAGTCGTTGTGCACCTATTATTATAACCTCCTGATATATCTCATATCATCATGTGTTATATTCTGAATTTAATGAACATGTATTACGGCAAAAGATTAATTTGGTACATTTTAACTGTCTGTTGTGATTGTACTAAACCCTGTTCCAATTATATTCTTTATATAGTCATTCTAATTATATTATTTATTTAGTTCCTTTTACATGTGTACTATTTATATATTTATGTACATTTAACTGAAAGGTTTTATCAGTGAACTTTGTTTGTAATTATATTTCTTTTCTTTCTTTTCTCTGAATAGATTGATTCTTATACTAAAAAGTATCAGTAAAACATTTAAACAATTTTTATTAATCCTTGAAGTTAGATAGGGTTAAAAATTTTGAATTTTGATATTCATTTTTCGCATCTCATAAAACCCCCACATAGGAGTATAATTTATTTTCATAGCATTAGTAAAAAGATTTCACACAAAATTTTTGTTATATTAGTGAACTAATATAAATAACTTCACCATAGCTCCACATGACACTTAACAGAGATAGGCCTTAGTAAATTACACCGAATACTATACATACAACTTTCGAAAAGAAATTAGAACAAGAGATAAAAATTAGAAATGTTTGAAGAGTTTATCTTAATTTATGCTGTAAAAGGACAGAATGTTGTTTAAGACTTAAACTTAAAGATGTAACAGTTAGTAAATTAGCTTCTTAGGGATGTAGAATGTTGAATTTGGAAAAACCTTTGTATAAATGTTTTTATTAAAAGGTGGAAAAAATCCTTCAGAGAAGTTAGGCCCACAAATTTTTATTTTTTTGTTTTCTATAAGAATTCCTATTTAAGACCTTTAAAGATCCTAAAAACAAATCTGACTACTTTTTCCTTAAATATTTTTTTTTTGGCGAACTTTACTGAAAGCATTTTTTGTTTTTTTAGATAACTTACAGATTTCAATAACTTCAATAGAATTGGCAATATTATATTAATAACACAGAGATCCATTCAGAGCAGACAGAAAAAGAATTGATGAAATTAACCAAATTTTTTTTTTCTCCTAGGGTCGAAATTCATAAAAAATCATTTTTTTTTTCAATTTTATTTAAAATAATTTTAAGAATACCAATAAGTAATTAAGTGATCAATTTAATTGGAATCACATAGTAGTGTGGAAACGTTAAACTTTTATTCTCTTCTGTTAAAATAACACAGTTTAACTAATAAATATATTACAAGGGAAGAATACAAATATTAACTAACAATGTTAAAATATTATATTTATTAAAAATCTACGAACAAACAATCTCAGCTACTTTGATCTACTTTCTTTTCAACTTTGAGGCAGTCTTCACCTACAATAGATGCTAATTTTTCATATTGCCGTGGGCTGAGTTGAGCAGAAGAATTGATTCGCCGAGCGAACTCTGTAGTTTCTGTAAATCCCATATCATTACAATACTGAATGCATTTCTGAAAAAAAAAAAAAAAAAAAGTTGGGACAAAAATTTACAATGATGATTATAAAAATTGTAAAAGTAATATGTTGATAATTCATTACAATCGCCATATCTGGTGATGAACTTTCTATACAGCTGTCGATGAAGAGACTTAAAGCCTCAATTTTTGGTTCATTCATAGCACTACTTCCTAGCTGAACCAATTTATTCAAAACTAAATTTGCCTTAGCTTTTTCACCAGATTTCAACAACATGAAAAGAATGTTTCCAAGTGCACTTGCGGACCATCTAAAAAAAAAAAAAATTAATTGAAGATTAATAATGATAAGTAATGACAATTATTTAACAAATCTAACAATAAGCCATTTAGATGAACTTTAGTTACAATTAAGATAGAAAAACATTGATGCCAGTGGTTCGTCGATAATTACCCATCGAAGAAATGCTTAACATTATAGTTGAGTTTATTATTATAAAAATAAATATATAATTCAATTCACGAGACTTAATAGGTAGTAGAACAGAGGATAGTTTCTGAAAAATAGTTTCTACCATATTTCTGCTTTTTTGAATGTGTATTCATCCATACAAGCCCAATTTTTATTTTCTAATTCAAGATGAAAAAGAAACTAAAAATTCCATTAAATTAATAAATTTACCTGGACATATTTAGGAATTTTAGAGCTGTATGTTTATCATATATTTAAATTAATTATTTTTAGGAGGTAATTGAAAAGTCTTAAGCCCTGTTTACACGGTAACATTGTTTGATCAAAGCTTGGAACAAAGTGACATGTGACGAAAAATGTTATCGTGTAAACGCTCTTTGATCAAACAATGTTTCCAAAATATGAGATATGTTCGAAGTCTTGGAACAAAATAGGGCAGCGCTCCACCGTTTAGAAATCGAACTATTTCCATAAACACTAGTCGGCCATTATTCGATAGTGATTAGCCTCTTCAGTTTGTTAGTAATATGCCTTTGTTAAACCTAAAAAAAGGTATTTTCTGACACGGGGACAACTTTTTTAAAGTTATTTGGAACAGTGTTTTATTGTTAAACTCATCCTTTTGATGTTATTGATGCTTCATACATCGATAAGTCACAACAGGAATATTCGAAAAGTCATTGTAATAACAAGGTAAGTTAATTATTTACTCTACTTTTGTGTCGTATGTTTTTATCTTACTTTAAGAACCAATAGGGAATGTTCTAGGAGCTATATTGCTCCAATAGCTTTAAAAAAGCTATTCAGTTGTGTTTTCTTTATGTTTTAATTACAATTTGGATGTAGTTCAATACTATTTGAGGTTTACAATTCAATTTTGAGTTTCTTTCCTCAAAGTAGATGAAAGATAGTTGATTTGGGAAACCTAAATTTTCTGTCATATTCACAACATAACCTAGTGGATTAGCTGATGTAAGTTCTTAATTCATAAAGCTTCTTTTCATTCATATTTAATTACTTTACAACTAGAATTTATGTAAGTTTAACTGTATAAACTTTATATTTTGTTTTTAGTGATTCAATAGAATTGGAGTAGCATTTCAGAAGAGGACTTTGGGGCAAAACAGAAATAATTGTATTTCATGAAGCTTATTTGGCTAAAGAAATTTATTACTATTTTAATATGTAAAAAATACATGTATACATTTATGTTATTTGTTGTTGTTTTTTTTTTACTTCATAAGCTTAATGAAAATTTTAGCCTATTTACAACACAAAAATATGGATAATGGCGCCTTCAAAGCTAGGCTTGCGAGAGTAGTATGTTTTCTTGCCGCCTAGGAGCGCTGATAGACTTGGATCCAAAAAAACGAACATGTTCGAAATATTTGATCAAATTGATCATTTCACTAGGGATGATAGATTAGGGTTGGATTTTCTAGGATGATAACCGCTTTATTTCAGTTTCTTTTTTTAAAAAATTAATCTTGTTAAAATTATGTAAAAAATCGAGATGTAGTCAATAATATCCCATATATAAATATAAAATAATTATCTGAAATCTATATAATCATACAATATATTATTTCTCAAGGCCTTTTTTTTTTGTCGGTACGCTGTAATGAGGCATCACTTTAAAGCATTCCTTAACCGCTACACCGGAAAAATATACAAATCACTCATTTCGCCTTCGATTGCAAGTTAAAAGCGCAAAACCGCGGTTTTGGTAATAGAGATTTGGTAGTAGAGGTTTCTTAATGGTGTCAATCTTTTCAGGTTTTCAAGGAGAACATTTTCGGTCGTATACATTTTTTCGATTAACACCTTCGTTTGCTAGTTGTAAACGAAAAACTCACCTATGCCCATGATGCAGTAAATACGATACTAAAAATACGGTGTGTACTTTCATTTTAGTGGGATTTAAGTAAGGGTCAGGTAGTAATAAAAAAATTATAAAAAATAAAAGTATATTATATGGGTCATTTTCCCAGAAAGAACCAAACGCTGCCCCCGATTGATTTTGAATCCCCCTCACCAGTCTGGTCCATTAAAAAAAACTCTAATTTTGCTTTCTGACTTAGTAGGTGGATTTTACTCATATAAAAAAATATTAATGGTTAAAATTTAATTTGAGCAGTGGATAACTTCCTTCGCCAATGTCACAACTGGAATTTCCAAACTTCACGCTCGTTTACGAATTGACCATTGACGCTTTTTTAATTTTTTTTTAATTGTGGTTCTGTTCAAAACCTCTGCGATTTTCTAGGAATGAAAGAATGGCATTTAGAGGCCGGAAAAGGCCTGTCCCCGGTTTTTAGCTTTTCCCCCGCTTACGTGGTATTTTCCTATTATTGCTGTTTTAAACTATTACAGGTGACAGCGGCCACTGCCTAAAAGTAGGAGTACATCATTACTCAATAAGCTTAGTGACAATTTTATCCAAGAAAATTATCAATGATTTTGCAGTTCCTTTCATTAAAAATTCATTTCATATACAGCTATGAAGTTTTACTTTTCTGAACCAGATTTGTATTTATTTTTTTTTTAAAGTTGAATCTAAATTCATTTGATTTATTCTGATTATAAATAATACCAAAAGGTAGGTAATATTAAGTTGTGGGCATTAAATTTATTTTTTTAATTGATTGGATGTGGAAAATATAAAAAAAAAAAAAATCATATTTTGAAAAAAATTGGTATCTGAGATTAGTAGTAGTAGTATACATAAAATTATACACAGAGTAGGCATAAAATTATAATGACCACAGAAATTAAAAAAATAAATAAATAACTGAATGATGAAACTTTGAAAAAAGATGTAGGTGTCAATTTGTGTATTAGGTCTCTAATTTCTTATTGAATACTTTTGTACATTTACCAATCCTTAAATGATCTTATTACTTTTGAAATCTTTATATATCTTTATTATGTAGTTGTATTAAAATCGTTATTTACACAGGCTGGTCAGTTTCTTACAGTTACAGACAGGCCCTGGTTTCTTGAATTTAAACACCATTAGGATTTCAAAAACGCTCTCAGAATTTCAGCTTGCGATTATGATTTTCTCTAATGGCCTCTCGGTCTATAACACCTAATTATAGCCTAATAAAATGTTCAACGGTCAATATTTTACATTTTTTGTATAATCAGAGAGATGATTTAATTAAAGTGTTGAGTACTTGTAATGCCCAACCCTTCATTAATTGGTTAAACATGAAGAAATTTATTTTATAGATATATTTAAATAGTTCGTCAAGCTATTTAAAATAATATACAAGGTAGAATACATACAATTTTTAACTAATGAATAGTTAAAATATTAGTTTTGTATTAACAAAAATCACAAAGTAAATTCTTCAATTTAACGGAAATCGGGTTGGGTATTTTAGAATAATATAATTTTATGTAATAAGGTAAAAGATTGGCGATGGCGAGGACTCGAACGCGACTTGAGCTGCGCACTAGTAATGCGAGTGGCCATGGTTCCATCAATTGATGGCCAATCTCTTATCTTATTACATAAAAATATTTAAAAAATATTGGTTGATATGAACGAATTGATACTTTCATCATAATGGGTTTTCGAAAAAAATATTGGGCCAGCTCATCCCTTACTACTTTGGCTGTTGTAGGAGTATTTTGCCCTACCTCACAATGCAATCCGGTTAATGTTGTTGAATCTAAATTATGTAAAAACGGAAAATATACGAGTGTATCAGTTGTCATATATTTCAGCAGTATTCCAGTTAATTTATCAATCAATTATTTTTCCATACCAGTATCTAAGTAACTCGTGCAGTTTTTCGTTATCAAGAAATTGTGCAAGGTCAAAATTATTATGTCTACTTTTTCTGGTGGCAAATTGATTGTAGTCAGAAAAATTCTAAACCTATTACTCAAAATGCCGAAAGCATTTTCCACAATTCTTCTTGCCCGGTAAACTCGGTGAAAGCCTACTGTGGGGTTGTGTAGCGTAAAGGATATGGCCTCATTAAGTGCCCTCATGAGGAAGAAGGCATCATCCCCTTCATCATTTAAATGGATGATAGAGAAAAAAAAATCTGATTTTTAAATATATAAAATGAAAGAACCTCTCCTATATTTACTTTTTTTTTTTGTTAACAACATTAATTGTTGTATAATTAGTTTTTGATTAGTTTGAGGATTATTATATTCATCATTTCAAAACATGATGCTATTACTATTTTCAAGAAACAAAATAAATATTTAAAAAAAAACAATAATAAGAAGTGAAAATTACAGGATTAATATTATTTATAATTGCATTTCCAAAAATCTTTACCGTAATTATCGTTTTTTCAGACAATTCGATATAGGCTGCTTCTGCATACAAATGGGAATAAATGTTTTTATGGGAGGGTGTAGAACAGCAATCTAAGCTGGAAGATTTTTATAACTTCAATAACATATCGTTGAGCATTAAAAACTGCATATCGAAGTATGATAAACCTAATAAAGTATATAAATCACTAACGACGTTCTAAATAATAATCATTTCTTATTAAGGGTAGAATAAAAATTTCATTAATTTTCTCACCCTTCCCAAACTCATATGCAGAACGGGTATTTGCAGCAGTTGGATGTAAGTGAGATTTTACGCATGATTGCATAACACAGTAATGCAATTAGAATAAAGAAACAATAAATATCCAGCACTTGCTTGTTTTTCCGATCACTTACTCACTAAAGAAGTGCCTTCTGTCTTCCGGGGGTCTTCCTTGCTCTGGTCCTCCTCTCCGCGTTCTTAGGTTGCGAAGCCAATCTTCCTTAATTACATTAAATACATGGGGAAATGCTCCTCAGGGAAGAAAATTGCCGCCTATCTTATCATTCTCTTCCATGATCCATCAAATGCAGTGCAGGTCGTGACATGGTAGCTATATAGTTTTTTCAATAATCTATCGGATAGAGGAATCGTGGTGGGCCGCCAATGCCATGGCCTGCCCAATTGGTTGTAGAAGAAGGCTCATTTTATGTCACTTAATGACTTTATTAAATTGCAAAAAAGTTTTTTATTAATTCATGGTTACCAACAATAAGCCATTAGCATAAATATAAAAATTTAACATGACACGCACTAAGGTTAATTTGTAGATTTTTAATTATCTAAAGTAATATATGACAAAAAATGTTGACAAGATTAATTATAAAATATTAAATAAAGTCAAGTTAGCTAATATGATATCGATTTAGAAGTTTTTATAGTTACACTCGTTGGACATCTGGCGGTTAATAATTGAACTACATTTGGATCCAACCTTTGTTCCAAAAATGTTACCGTGTAAACGGGGTTATAAATTACATTGTAATTGACCCTGGCGGCAATATAACGAACTACATTTGTTCAAACGTTGGATCCAAGCTTTGATCAAGCAATGTTACCGTGTAAACAGGGCTTTAGGCCAAAGAAAAACAAGGCTTGTGGCGCAAACATGAGGTTCTTTTAATATTCATGCCCGGGAGATATAAAAGAAAAAGCCCAATCAAACTGATTTTATTCTAATGATTTTTTTTTTTAATAAAATAAAATAAAGGACATGATGCATGTTGGAAATTTCTTGATAATGGCATGTAGCAGTTAAATTTTTGACATACAATTAACACAATGTGTGGGGGACCCGTAAAAATATGCTTTTCGCCTACTGTGAGCTTAAAGTGGGTCATGTAATAATATGTACTATATATTATTACTTGACCTGCTCTAATCTCACAATAGGCGAAAATTGTATTTTTGTTTGTTTGTTGGCTTGTTTAACGTCACTTTATGCCACTAAGGCTAATCGGAATTTCGCCTATCCAGGTATAATTAGGATAGGGATCTTTAACGAGTACCTGACATCGTACAGGCTCGGGACCTCCATTTATGTCCTATCCGAGGGACGGCATAGACAAGGATTTTTTACTCCCATTAAAAAATCCTAGGGCCACCTCAGGAAGCGAACCCGCGACCTTTAATATTGTAAGTCTCTATGCTAACCACTACACCACAGGTCACCCCTAAAATCATATTTTTACGGGCACACAATGTGTTAATATCAAATAGCAGGTATTGGGTGACCTAATGCCTAATAATTACTTTAAAAAACAACAACTTTGTAATGAGAATTTAATATTTTATAATTATAAAAACTTAAAGTCTGAATGATCTTTAAATAAATAAACCATGGAAATAAATAAGTTGTTCTTACTGAAAGATGGATCGTTCCCGCTTAATTCCTTCTATCTTCTCCCAAGCGGACCATGCTATTTTAGACATCTCTCCTGCCAAATTCTCATCTAAATTTTGAGATGCAACATCTAAAATATTTTCGAGGACACCAGTAACTTCATGTTGCTCAAACAACAAAATGTCTGACCAAAGCTTTGGCAGAAGGTGCAATGCCATATTGTTACCAACAGCTTTCAATATTGCCTATTAATAAAAATGCATTAATTATATAAAAATGTACATAAACATAAAAATTCATTGCTCAAGTATTTAACTTCATTTGTCACAATTTTTAATAAAACTTTATAATTTATCAGATTGGATCCACACAATATTTTTCTTATTGTTTCACAAGGAAAATTCTTTGCAAGTAAGTCTGCATAAACTTTGCCACTATTAAAAATTTATTCTTGGTTCAAGTTAACTTAACAATGACTAAGAAAAGCTTCAATTAGAAATGACCTTATCAACCTGATGATGACAGGCCAACCTAAAAGTCAATAATAAATTATTAACAGAGATTAAATTTATTCAAGCTGAAATTTTATTTACACAATCCTCTTCACTATACACAGATAAACACAAAACTTTATTTCTGCTATCTTAACATATAATAATTAAGTTTTTTAGGTTTTATTTTAAGTTAAGCTTTCAGGGAGTTTAATTATCTTTTAAATGACCATCAGGAATGCTCTAGGCGATGTTTAGTTTAACTTATTCAACTAAAGTATTAACACACAATGAGCTATTGAAAACCAGATATCAACAATTTGACTTCATTAAATGAAGGGGTCGGGGCAAAATAGTGCCAAACAACATTTTTAACAAAAATAAACTGTAGCTGCAGTCTGCTGTATATTAGGTAGTACTATATGTCTATGATGGAAATGCCACCTAAATATGACTATATAGTGCCCCTATAGTCATATTTAGTTGGCATTTCCATCACAGACATATAACCCAACGCAATATAGGCGGGCGCAAGCGAAGGCGCTGCAGGAACTAGAGAAACGGGGATAAAAGCGGGGCCATTACTTGGGATTCATAGGGTTTTTTGGCGTTTTTAATTTATTTTTCCATAATTAAAACCCGATTGAGCAAAAAATCATTTGAAAAATATCTAATAGGTATTGCTCGGTCCCTCAGTGTGCAATTAGAAAATCAAAAGACGTGTCATTCCCTTTTATTTCCAAAAAATAAAAAGCTTCTTAAAGAGTGGATTGTAAAATTAAGAATAGATAAGCCTGTATCGAAACATATGACGATATGTAGTCTTTATTTTAAAGAAAGAGACTATATTTATCCAGGTAAATATTAGTATTTGACATTTTATTATTCCAAAATGCTAGTTTTATGAAAATAACATTGAGACCATAGTGTCATAGATTTGTTTTTCTTTTTTAATTTTCCCCATTTTTCTATTACATCCGTTGTGCTTAATTGTTCCATGTTTTCAATGCGAAGCCTGAAAGTTTTGAGAAATAAATAAATAATATGACAAAGAATCTAAGCTGTCATAACAATGATTGTGTGAATAGGTAATTAATGTTATTACTAACCGAAAAACGTCGAGTAAAGTTACAATGATGTGTTTGCATTTACCAGAACTACCAGCTTTACACGTACAATGACAAGATAACTGCTTATTATTATTAATAAATTTGATTTCCACTTTTATTTGATGGGGCAGTCCTTTAAGATTGCTAGTTTAAAGGCACGAGGCTTGTAAAATAACTGTTTTTTTATTTTTAGATATTATTCCACATGTAAATATATGGTTTGCATCAAGAATAGCCTGCCCTTCAATTAATGGTCTTTTAAAATTACCAATTATCTCTATCACATCAACTAGGTCTAACACCGTTCTTTCCGACATTTTGCAAAACTACTAGCGCACCCTATATTCGATTGCGCCCGCCTATACAGCAGACTGCAGCTACAGTTTATTTTTGTTAAAAATGTTGCTTGGCACTATTTTGCCCCCGACCCCTTCAAATGACTTCAGTTCCTTATACAATGGACTCCTGATTATCCATGGGATTGGGTGGCATGACCGCCACGATAATCCAATAAAAAGAAAAAAAAGGCAAAAACTTCAAAAATAGGTATTTAAAAAATATTTTGTTTTATCCAATGTAAATACATAAAACATAAGTCTAAATGGGAATATATTCAAATTTTAGTTGAATTTAATGTGCAGTATTTTTGCCTTCTTTTTTCAAGACTAAGTAAAAAATATTTATAAAAATAACAATCTTCTAGGAATTGTGAAGGGAGACCTGTATTTCATATTTTATTTTCCCCTAGATTTCTAACTTCACCTACTAACACTATCTGTAATGTGAAGCTAAAAGGTTTACACATTATAAAAATATTTTATTATTTTATGAATTAAACTAAGAATTAAGATTTACTAATTATAAGCCCTATGGAAATAACAGGCACCTTGATCTTTAGAACAATATAAATATTTAAAAATTTATAAGTAATTGTTTGAATTTTTACTTTCACTTACATGTATATGAAATATATAGTAAGGGAAAGTATTGCGATCATGAAAAATTTCGACTTCCAGTTTTCAATAGAAATACACGTTTTGGGGTCCCCTGAGTCCAATTAACCAAGCCTCACGAAATGTCTGTGTGTGCGTGTGCGTGCGTGCGTGCGTGCGTGCGTGCGTGCGTGTGTGTGAACAGACTAGCTCAAAAACTGTAAACCGCACAAACCTGAATTTGGGTATTTGGTGTAAGTTAATGCCCGCGATGTGATAGCAAAAATTTCATTAAAATTGGTCAAACGGATGGGGTACTTTATTTGAAGAATTTTGTCCAATTTTTACGTTTTTTCGATTTTCTCAAAAACGGCTGTAACGATTTTGATCAAACAAGGTATTTGATGAATGTATAAGCCCGCAACATGACAGCTGAAATTTCATTTCCCATATTATGAAAATAAAAACTTTTATTTAACAATAAAATTTTTTATTTTATTTTAGAGAGTAAATACGTGGTACTCAAATTATTCAAAGCATTTAAGGTCTGAAAAACTATGGTATAAGATAATCTTTAATTAATTATATTTTAGTTTAGAAACTTTAGTTCCATAATAAATTTCTGAAGGCAATTTAAAGTGATTTTAGAGGAAGAGCAATCGTTCTCGATTTCCAGAAAGACATAAGAGACTTACTTTACGAGACGTAAATACACCATCTATCGATTCACCTTCACGATATATTTACAAAAAGTAACTCGCAATATAAAACAAGCACCCAGTAATAAAAAACCTCGACTGCTTATGAAATTAGTTCCCTTAAAAAAAAAATAAGCAATAATGAATCGAAATGTACTCAGAACTTTCAATTTTTGCAATAAAAATACTCTATTACTTATGGAGATAAACATTTATATACATATAAATGTGGAAAAAATGTGTGAAGTTGAGGAATAGCTTTTACATATTATCGAAACACGTCGATTTCTATTCTAAGTAAATTTGTAAGTGAAAGTTGTGTGTTGCGCGCATCACACCGGATTTTTATTATTATGAATGATCAAAACACACTTTTTTTGCACAATAAATAATTATTAGATAATATTATAAGTTTTAAAGATACAAAATCAAAATATACTCACATTAGTAACAGATGGCTCAGGAACATAAACATTAGGTACAAGGTCTTCATAGAATTCCATTATTTTACCTAGTTCTTCAATGTCAGTGAGTGTATAAAAAAAGTAACGGCTGGAATAAAAAACAAAGACATTTTATTCATTTCAAATTATTTATAGAGAGATCTAAGAATATAACAAAAATCACCTATGGACTGATCACATTACAACCATGAGTTTTTTCTGATTGACTATTATAAACACATATATTTAACGATTCATAACTAAATAACTTGTTTCCTTCTAAGGACCTCAGAGAAAAACTTGAACGACAGGTCAGATACATATATATATATATATATATATATATATATATATATATATATATATATATATATACTATATTAGTAAAAAATAAAAGGGAACAACTTACTAATATACAGATTCGCTAAATGAATCTCCAATCAAATTATAATTGTTTCCAGTCAACAAAAGTTGATGAATACTATAAAGCAGATCCTTATTTTTGAGTTTATTGCAAGTTTCCATAGCTTTAGAGAAAAAGTATATATCTTTTTTATCTCTGATGGTGAAGTTTTTATTGCTAGCATAGTCCAAGATTCCAGACAGCATGCCACTCAATTGGTCTTCTACAAAATTAAAAAATAAAAGATAAATATATCTTATACAAAATATACGAATCAAATAATTGAAACAAAAAGATTACATATATGTACTGCAAGCTGAAACGACTTTGGTACTTTTTTTTTTCACTGCCAATTTTGGAAATGAACGAATTGAAAAAAAAAATTTCATACCACCATAATGATTAGACTTGGTCTCTAGTTTCACACTATGAGAAAAAAAATTACAATAGAAGCAAAAAAAAAAAAAAAAAATGTTTCATTAGCAAAGTTATCATGAAAATGGAGCTGTTAATTGTTAAAGCATATGTATATCGCGATGTAATAACCAGATAAAAAATTACTCCTTAAAAAAATTAAAATCCGTTTTTAATTTTTTATAATGCAAAAAAGTGCCTAAATAATATATATTTTTTAAAAATTTAAACTTCATAGAAAAAGATAACCTTTTCACCATCGCAGGTGAATTAGCCTCATTTTGAAAGCAACGGCAGTTGTTTATCTAAACTTTATCTTCCATTCAGGGCAAATAAACATGAGACACAGTAGGAAAATGAATGCTCTTATCACGAACAAATTTGTGAACATTTAATTTAAAAGCATCCATCATGGATTTGAGGAAGGGTCAAAACTACAGGTTGGTAAAGTTTCGATCTTTATCTAATTATCAACAAATTAGATTTTACAAAAACCAAAATACCAGATAAACTTTACATTTAAAAGCTGGTATGAAAGAGAACTATCTAATTTATAAGTTAAAAGAGTTAGTTTTTACTTATAAGTCGGAAATAGAATCGCTGATAGTTTAAACAAAATAAACTTATAAAGTCAAAAGTGCGGTAAAATATTTCTATGATATGACAACAGCAGTTGGTGAATTGGGTAGCCAAGTAACCCTCAGGATTAGGAGCCCAAAATAATATTTTCAAAAACTAACAGTTGTCCCAGATTAAAGTAATTTTAAAAAAGAATAGAATTTAATTCTGAATTTTTGAGGGATCAAACAACTCCTTTATTCTGCCAAGAATTTCAAAACTTTGAGAAAAGATTTAAAAAACAAAACAATATTTCCAAATAAATAAGCTAAAAACTTTAGTCGAAAACAATTTAAACAAAAAATAAAAATGTTTATATATGTAAATATAACAGGATAATAACAATAACTCACTGTTTCTGCTACATATTTCCAATAAATAATAAAATGATGCTAGGCTAGGCTCAATATTTAATGATTTGAATTCTGCCATTGTTTGGAGTGCATAAGGTTTTGCATTCCTGCTCGTGTTCATTTTAGATAAAGATTCAAGTACACTATTAAGAGTTTTCACATTTGGTTTTATGTTTTTATCAGCCATTTCTTTTAGAAGATTCTGTAAAATAAATCAGAAATGACTAACCTGACATTTGTAATAGAACTTTGAATTATTTACAAAAAATGGCGATCTCAAGGAGCAGCATTGATTTACCCTACCTCAATAATCTCCCATACTTTTTGATGACTTTCATTAATAATTTTTGCTCTAGAAATTAAATAATTAAAAGCTTCCACACTAAGAGTGATGTTTTTGCTTTGAGCTTCAGAATAAATCTGGAAAATAAAGTAAGATAAATGCAAAGCAAAACTTAGGAGTACTTACTATTTAGGGATCATTAAGACATTATTTAACATGTTAGGTGTGGCATTGGTCTCTGGGGTCCGATATCTTACATTCTCCTCTTAAAAGCCGATTTTCACATGAAAATGTCCGAAAGTCCAAACACTTTGAAAACTCAATTTAGTCCATTTTTAATGAGATTATTGCATTTTAGTGCAGAAAATGTTGCTAACAGCTGAAAATCTGTTGTTTTTTAGAATCGGACTCCGAGTTGTTTTTTAGAGCCGTCCGATACCGGCCCTGACTCATAAAAAAAGACTATAGGACGGCATCACCCTTCCGCATCCGATAATATTGCATCGATTACCTTTATGGTTAGATTAATTTTATGTATTTGATTTTATACTATGTAGGTCTATTTAATTTCTTTGACATTCTTTAATTATTGCATAAATATGAGACAGAAAACAATTTCTTTTTTAATACTTCTAAATAAGTCTAATTACTATAAATAATACTAATACTATACTAATTATAAATAAAACTTGCTGATATTTGCGAAAGGTTGAATGATTGTCAGGATTTTCAGTCAAAACTTTTTTATTTCTAAAAGCCAACGTTTCGATCCAACTTGTGGATCTTCATCAGGGCTTCTGAGTCCAGAGTAATACAAAGACTCTACTCTAAGTCTTACTGATATTTGCTTTATTTATTTTATATAAATTCATTTCTCTAAAAATAAATTTTTTTTATCATAGAGTGAGGGGTTGTAAAGCAGTAAAAGACTCCAAAAAATCGTTTTAACATTCCAAAAATTATGAATATGGATGGTAATTCAAAATTCTAGCAGTTAAATACTATTTTCGATAAAGTATGGCGTAAATCCTGTATCGGACCCAGGGGGCCTGTCCTGCGCCTATTATGTCTAGTTCCAATCCTTACCAAGAGATAATGCCCTTGAGACGCTTGTTTAATTCACTTTTCAGTCAAAAGATAACGCTTTTGTCAGAGCATTCCGACGCCTGCTATCGTCAGTGGCTCATCCCAGCAGTCGGACCCCAGGGACCGATAACGTTCAATTCAAGATGCCCCTAAAATATGCCACCGCAGCTAACGTGTTAATGTCATAAAAAAAAAAGAAAAAAAAAAAAAAGAAAAAGGACTGAAAATTTAAAGGAAGAATTTTTTCCCCTATAGGCCTATAGGGCCAGTAAAATGAAAAATATAACCAGAAGATGGTCAAGAAAATCAGTCAAAAAAGTTCAATAATAATAATGAAGGCTTAACGAATCTAAAGGTTCCAACACCATAACTCGCTCCCAGCACACCTCTATCAACTGATCGCCATCCAAACCCAACTTTGAAAGATCTGCCTTAACGCAATCCTCCTACCTCTGTCAAAAAAACGTAAGGAATCTAATTTATTTTACTTTACATTTGGTTTTATGTTTTTATCTGCCATTTCTTTTATTTTATTTATTTATTAAAAAAAAAAAAAAAATTGAATAAATTAGATTACAAAAACGATTGGTTGCCACAAGTGTGCCAAATTGACACACTATTGTGGGAAAGCGGGAAGTAGGTAAAGACAGAGTTGGGCACTATCCGAGTAAAAAAGTACTAGTTTCGGATACTAGATACTTAGTTACAGATACTTTTTTACTCGGATACTGTACTCGAATCCCCCCAAAATTTTCAAATGTATCCGAGTACTTCTCGTATCTGTCAGATTCGGATACAGTGACTACTCGTATCTGTCCGGACTGATACCCGAGTATCTGTGAGTACTTCGGTATTTAGTTATTTTTTTCCGGATACTATTTCGGATATTTTTACTTCTGGGGCTGGGTTGTTTACAATTCCATTATTATTCTAATATTCTATTAAAATTATAAACAAATTATTAGTATTAAGCCGTCAACATTTTATCGCTTCGAAATAAGGGTGCAATATCCAAAGTGTTAATTTTGACAAAAAGTAATAATTTAAAAAAAATATATAGGAATATTCCATTGTGAAAATTATTTACTTTTTTTATCTTTTCGGATTTTTAAAATTGTAAACTACTGTGATGATAATAGTGGCTTATAATTGGAAAATACTACCGATTTTAAAATTCGATGCTGGTGGGGGGGGGGGACATTTTATTAAATTTCCGTTTTCTTCGAGATGAGTCTTTATGGTAACGGCAGATTTTGAAAATAGTAACATTTTTAAAATTTGGTTGGGGAGGGCGTTACTACGATTTTTTTTTTAACTTCTGATTAATTTGTTATGAGTGTCAGTCTCTATTTTTACGTGTTCGTAGATTTTGAAAAAGTATTGGTGGTGGTGGCGGTCGGGGGGGGGGGGGGGGAGGGGTATTCCTCATTCCACAACTTTAAATTCACGGAATATTTTGAAATGTGGGAATATTCTTCATGTTTACCTAAGCATATTATATCATGACCAGGTAACCATTAACATTAATATTTATTTTAAAGTTCGAGTGGGGAGAGGCCTATAATATTGAAAACGGTAACATTTTCAAATTTATTTTAAACGGGTGTCCATTACTATGTTATGGACGGTATTTTTGAAAAAAATATACATTTTGTATTTTAATAGGGGTGGAGAGGGGGGGAGGGCGCACTATAAAGAAGTTAGATTTTCGGAGTTCTTTCACACAGAGGTCCAATATTATGTTATCGGGGACGTTGTTTTTGAAAAAAATATTTATTTTGTTTTTTAATAGGGGTCGAGAGGGGGGGGACGCACTATAAAGAAGTCAGATTTTCGGAGTTCTTTCACACAGAGGTCCAATATTATGTTATCGGGGACGTTGTTTTTGAAAAGAATATTTATTTTGTTTTTTAATAGGGGTCGAGAGGGGGGGGGGGGCGCACTATAAAGAAGTTAGATTTTCGGAGTTCTTTCACGGTAGGCTTTGAAACATGAGCGTCATTCATTTTTCCGCTAAAATGGCAAATATTAGAAAATATGATACGGTTTTTGGCGAAAAGTCTTATCCCATTTTATCTTTAAGAAACTAATTCGACGCAAATTTCAAGCCCTCTGAAATTAAAGAGAACTCGTATTTCTCTGCGATGAATTGTTTTTGAGTTATAAGCAAAAAATTGAAAGAAGTTCGAAAATTTCGATTTAGTTTGCATATAAAATTTGATGGCAACCTATGTGAAGTGGCGGACGTTCACATTTGTTGTCTATGAATTGAGTACTTTCAGCCTTTTTGATCAAAAACTTTCCTCAAACCTGACACTTTTTTCGGCCCTCAACTCCCGGACTATGAAGAAGATGATGATTAAATTTTAATCATGTAATTATTAATTTAGATATTACAACAAAATGTAACAAAATAATGGATAGCTAATCTAACTGATGGTATGTTGATATGACTAAAATTATACGTGAATATTGGAATAAGTAGCTGGTTAGAATGACAAAATAAAATCTGATATTTACCTTGTTAAGTCCACAGTAATGCACAAACTAAGGGAAAATTTGTGTGAGAGGAGGGGGGAGGGTTAGTTTGCCGACTTCAAAAGGTTTATCACGGGGAAACCCAATGCTTTTGAAGTGAAAGGGTACACAACGACAAAGTGTAAAATAGAAATAAATAAGGAATAGTAAAATTAACAATACAGATGATACAGTAAAGAAGTTGTTTATATCTGGACCCAATAATACGATAAAAACTGAGAGTACACACAAGGTAACAATGTATATAAAAAATGAAAAAAAGTATGTAAAAAAGAAGTGATATAATAATATAGAGCTACATCGATAGTAGCGGATACCTATGAAGTCAAAACTAGGATTTGAGGACGCGGAAGATGTTAGAGTAAGTAGATGAAATTATCCCTTTATCTAGGTCATAGATCACACTATCATTTTCCCCTGATGGATAAATATGGATTTTGAGAGGAGTCGTTTATCATGATTAGGTACAGTAGCTAATACGGAGGGGTTCTCAAAATGAAAATAATGGTTATAGTACAGGAGCCAGATGCAACAAATCTCACCCATAGAACATACACCTAAACATTTCAGCATTTTTAGAAACCACAGAGTCAAGTGCGAAACCGACAGTCTGGCAGCGATAAAATTCTTACTAATGCCTTAAAAATTAATTTGAATAATTAATTTTTTTCATAAAAATTCACCCATAAAACATACGGATGAAATATGGCTTAATCGTTAGGTTTTTATTTCTGTAGAAAGGGAAAATCCTCTGGCAGCGATAAAACTCTTACTAGTACCTACCAGACGCGCGCGAGAATCATAAAAACTCACCCATAAAACATACGATTCATTCTTGTGCCAATTTATTCAAAAAGGTTCCTAAACACGAAATTCGGTCGTCTGGCTGGTTAAAAATTCTTACTAATACCCGCCAGACGCGTTATAAGTTAAAAAATCGTTCCGATCCAGGTGAACTGATCCAGGTGAACGTTTGCCTTATTTTTCCATTTAATTTTTATTTATGAGCATTTCTAAATGTTCTAAGAAATCATTTTTAGAAGCTAAACATTCACATTTAGCAAAAATAATTATTACTATCGATGCTAATTATTTATATCGGACTTAAAAAGCATACTACCAAGCATTATTTCTTGGGACGAAGAGGACTTATTGTCCAGTCCATGTATTTTTGTTGCTCCAAAATATATTCCTGTATGATCATTGATTAGTCAATGTGAATACATAAATGTAATGTTTTAAGCAAATTCTTTGTAGTATTGAAGTCACCTTTTAAAAGTTATTTTTTTATTGATTCGCCAGATTTTTCTAGAATTTACGTTTAAAATGTTTAATTAATTATAAGTACTTCTTTGAGTAGATTTAATGTACAAATTTTCATTCTGTCATAAAAAGAAATGTTGTTCTGAAAATATTAAAAAACAAAAACAAACTATTTTACTATGAAATGTGAAAAACCGGAATCATATAAATAATGCCCAGGTCTGTTTGTGTGTACTCTCAGTTTTATCTAATTATTGAGTCCAGATATGAACAATTTGTATACTGTACCATCTATTGTATATTGCTAGTTTTACAATTCCTTATCTTAAGTTTACACCTGATCGTTGTGTACCCTTTCACTTCAAAAGGGTTGGGTTTCCCCGCAGTAAACCCTTTGAAGTCGGCAAATTAACCTGTCCTACCTCTACCCTTATAATTTTGCCCTAGTCTCTGCAACACTCTTTACTCAGAAATGAAAACTTGAGTTTTTTTATCATTGAAATATTCATTTTTAATTTCAATATCTTTTACATGATTATCTTTGTAAAGTACCCATGTCAATGCTAACACACCATCAGTTTGATGAGGTTTCCATTATTTTGTTACTTCTTGTTGTTACCAGCCTATGCGACAATGACAAAGATTCCTTAGTCATTTTTAAGTTAAAAAGATAAAAAGTTGAATAAATTATTAAAATGTAAGATAGTATAAATGTTTTTCCATATAATTTAATTGATTTGTAAAAAAATTGAAATAGTTTGTGAATTGCATTTTATTATCTCAAATAAACTGTTCCTGATTCTTTTTGATTTATAGCGTCTCCATTTTAGATAGGAATATTTCAATTCATATCTACTTATCTACTCAATTTCTTAAACGCTCATCCCGAAGAAATCCTCCCTCGCTGCATCGAATTTTAAAATTGATTCCATTCACCAAATCCATACCCGTATGAGCCCTCATTTAGTCTATATTAACAAAAATATAAATTCTATTCGTATTAATTTTAGAAGTTACAATTTTCTCTTAAAGGTGGACCCCCCACAATATAGTAATTTTAAAATTATTTCTATTTTCAAAAGTGAAGCCAGCCTAAACATAATTATGCTTCTTTATTGTGAAGAAATAGAAAAAAAAAATTTCCGTTTGAATATTATTAATTTTAAATAATTACAATTTTAAAAGTATGATTATTTTTAAAATTTTCGATAGGATCCTTATTTCGAAAACATAAAATGTTGACAGCCTAATAATAATAAAAAAGTTTAATAACAACATTTTAAATATTCCTAACCTCAGAAGTAGAAGTATCCGTAAAACATTAATACTTTTTCAAAATCTACGAACGCGTAAACATAGATATAGACAGACAATCATAACAAATTAATCAGAAGTTAAAAAAAAATCGTAGAAACGCTCTCCCCAACCAAATTTTAAAAATGTTACTATTTTCAAAATCTGCCGTTACCATAAAGACTCTTCTCGAAGAAAACGGAAAGTTAATAAAATGTCCCCCCCCCCACCAGCATCGAATTTTAAAATCGGTAGTATTTTCCAATTATAAGCCACTATTATCATCACAGTAGTTTACAATTTTAAAAATCTGAAAAAATAAAAAAAGAAAATAATTTTATATTCCTATCGTTTTTTTTTTAAATTATTACTTTTTGTCAAAATTAAAACTTTGGATATTGCACCCTTATTTCGAAGCGATAAAATGTTGTCGGCTTAATACTAATAATTTGTTTATAATTTTAATAGAATATTAGAATAATAATGGAATTGTAAACAACCCAGCCCCAGAAGTAGAAATATCCGAAATAGTATCCGGAAAAAAATAACTAAATACCGAAGTACTCACAGATACTCGGGTATCTGTCCTGACAGATACGAGTAGTCACTGTATCCGAAGCTGACAGATACGAGAAGTACTCGGATCCTTCGGAATCCGTCCGTACGGATACGGATACTATCTGTATCTGCTCTCATGAGTACTTTCCACAGCTACAGTATCCGATATCTGTATCTGCAGATACAATTTGCCCATCTCTGGGTAAAGACATCAAACTCCACATCTTTAAGGCAATATAACTTCCCACACTACTATATGGCAGCGAAAGCTGGGTAACCTAAGATAAGCACATGAGCAGGATTACGGCTGCAGAGATGAGATTTCTGCACAGAATATCCGGTAAAACTAGGAGGGACAGGATAAGAAATGAAAGGATAAGAGAAGAGGTTCAGGTCGATTCTGTGAAATCGGTGATGGAAAAACGGCAGCTCCGATGGTTTTGGCATGTCTGCAGAATGGGAGAAGACAGAGTGCCAAGAAAATGTATGGAGGCGAGGCCGAAAGGTAAAAGACCTCGAGGCAGGCCTAGAAGGGGCTATATCCAATGGAGCATATCCAACGACTAGGCCTAGAAAGAGGGAAACACTAGCCAAGATGAAGATGCTTGCTAGGGAGTGGCTAGAGGCTCCCCTACGCTGAAAGGTACTTAAGGAGGAAGAGAAAGATGAAGAGGAAGAAGATTACAAAAAAATTTAAGTAATCTAATTTATTTAAGTTTTTTTCAACAACCTCCTATATTATATATCTCCTGCTTAAACAATCGTACATGCAATCATCTTCACATCCAGTATGAAAAATAAATCTTTGAAAATAACTATTCGCATAAATCCTACAAGTGATAAAGTAATCTAATTTATTTAAGTTTTTTTCAACAACCTCCTATATTATATAACTCCTGCTTAAACAATCGTACATGCAATCATCTTCACATCCAGTATGAAAAATAAATCTTTGAAAATAACTATTCGCATAAATCCTACAAGTGATAAAATTGGCCTATAAGTGTAACTATTTTATAATGAAAAAATGTTTGATAAATACTTAAAAGATAATTAATTAGGAAAGATAAATTAAAAAAAAAAAATCGTTGTAAATAAGAAAATGATTTTATGTAGTAAGAGATTTGATGGTCTAATTCTTGTAAAACAAATTAGGTATCATATATGAATAAAATTGATATTATTAATTAGATAATTTGTATTAATGCAAGGAGAAGAAACCCATTTACCTCAAAAGCCTTGCTCACTTGATAATATTTACACATTCCGCATATAATTGCAGAATAAGAAGATGGTATATCAGACTTCAATTCATAAAAAAGTTGTTCTGCTAAACCTCCGTCTCTAAAATAATTTATAAATTCATATACATAAGAAATTAATAGAAATAATATAATTTTATATTTTTTATTTTTACAGTTGCATGAATCTCAAAAATAAAATGCTAAGGCAATATTAAAAGGAAAAAAAAAAAAAATTACTTCCAAGTTTTAGAATCTTTCTGACTTCTCGTGTTGAAGAGAAACCACTTTTCACTAATCCACTCTTCTGACATAAGTTCTTCTTCATTAGAAAAACAGACATATTCCAAAAGACTTTGTTTTGTAGTAGGAGTTATATCTGAAGAGATGAATACATGTTAAAAACTTAAGTCATCATTTTATTATGATAAAAAAAAAAAAAAAAATACAGCAACCTGAGGGAAAATATTTCATAAATTAAGTTCTACATCAGGATATTCATGGTTAATTTCTATTGAAACTTCCATTTATCTTCGTATATATGCAAACGTACAATAATAAATTACTGTTGTTGTTCTGTATTTCGAATCCATGAATATCAAATGTCAAAGAAAGAATTGGAAAATTTTATTGAAAGTAAAAATAAACATACGTATATTAAGACCATTAATTAATTAAGACTTTAGATAGATAATGAAACTAAATCAACTCTCAAAATATGGCTGGTGGGAAATCCAAGTGAGCAAACGCGTTAGGAAATACGTCTTGCTCCTCACAACCAACATACGATTGGGAACCTGAAGATAGTTAGTTCAAAATCTGGAGCCAGAAATTTAATAATACTCAGCATTAATCCGCTACCCACTCACTGAGCCCAGGAAACCCTGTATAGCCTAAACGGCGAGGAAGGGGAAGTCCATAAAAAAAAATAAATAAACTTAATATATGCTATGATTGCTTAGATATACTTTCTTTTTTATAAGTTACACACAGTTACAATTTTGAACAGAATTTCTCAAAATTATCATGAACAAAGTTTTCCTAAAATGGAGAGAACAATGTCAATCGGGTCGGCAGGTAATTAATGAAAATAGACTGTCATTCTAAGATGCAATTTTATTTATTTTATTATACCTACCTATATTTTTATTTTTCAGCAATTTGTAAACTAAAATTGCATCAGAAACAAATCCACTCTTTATTAATTTTTTCAATACTTCTTCATCAACTTCAGATTCCTCATTATATTCTGGAGTTGGTAAAAATGCCTGAAAATAAATAAATAACAGGTATAAATACTTTACGAACAAAATATAGAAATATATACACATAATTTTTTTTCTTATTCTTAATTTTTTTTTCTTAGTAATCCTAAGCAACGCTCGTTTATTTGAATTGTCATACTCTGTGCCTTAATGGCAAACAGGATATTACAAGATTAATATTTATAAGTTATTATGTCTTCAAAAGCCATCTGAAAAAATATGATAAAACTAGATGGCTAAAATTTCTAAAACATTAAACAAAAAATATTTAAAAAATTAAATAGATGAAAAAAAATCACCTAAGATGCCCGTCTTTGTTGTTTACATAGTTGAATATAAATAAAAAATTGAGTTATTCAATCTACAGATCTGATTGCACCTAACTTGTTCTTTACTAATTAAATTAAATAATTCCAATTTTCAGGGTAAATCTTTGCAATTACAATGTTGCTTGGAAATAAATTGGTGACACATTTATTAGAAATAACTTTATTTACCTCAATTAATGGTTCAGCTATCTTATGTTGAAATAAATCTTTGTGCTGCTGCCTAATCCAGCGAGCAGCTTTTCTCCCAGATTCCTGGGAAAGTGCATAGGATCTTTTGGTAAAATTGTTATATGGTATCAAGTATGGGTCATCATGGTATTTATAGTGTGGAGCTGTAGGGTCTCTCTTAACTGTGCTTGCTAATGCCTGCATAAAAAACAAAATAATCATACCATGAATGTGGTAAAAAAACAATAAATCGAGTAGAACTAACAAATAACAAAATCTGTACTTTTAAAATATCGGTTGGTCCTCTATGAATTCGTTTTGGAATATCAATTTCAACTTCAGTTGAATAATTTTGATAACTGCATTTGTACTTCTGAACAGCTCTTAGGAGATATTTCAATTTCATATTGGATTAATATAAATAATGACAAATACTAAGCATGGTATTCAAAATTTTAGAGTTAAATGAATGAATAAATTAGGTTTCTAAAAGCAATATCTGTAAAATTTCAGCCGGCAGATATCAATCAGGTACATGAGACATACTGTAACCTTTCTTTATCAAAATAGAAAGATTAAGGTCCAAAGAGGATCAAAAAGCAACTCTATTATATCTTTAACATAACATGGGTAAAGAGTTTCCATCGGCGACAAAAGAACCATTAAGGTCTTTGTGGATTATTTTATTTGTTACAAAATAAGGAGTATTAAGGATTTGCGAAGGATTGGATGCGAGGGGAATTAGAAAGTTTGATGGAGCCCCAAATTTTTTAGCATGTATCCAGCAAATGCTGTAATAGAGGTAGTTTGTTATTTAAAGATAGAATTTGGCTTTACGTAAAATAAGTAAGTAGCGTAAAAAACAAAAATATGCAGAACAAGCATAATGTTAGTCGTTGGAAAGGAACAAAAAGATAAAAGAGCTGATGGGCAGATTCAGGGGAAGGGCTGTGGGGCTGCAGACCCTCTCTTTACAGGGGTCACCTGTGGTATAGTGGTTAGCATGGCAACCTACAATACTAAAAGTCGTGGGTTCGTGTCCTGCGGTGGTTCTAAAATTTTTAATTGGAGTAAAAAATCGTTAGCTATACCGTCCCTCTGATGGGACGTAAATTGGAGGTCCCGAGCCTGTACGATGTCAGGTATTCGTTAAAGATTTCGGGTCTGTTTGTGAAGAATACATCCAGTTACTTTCAACAATCTGTAATGGTTATAAACAGTGATAACCTTAATTTGTAATTTCAGTGATAATAAAAACGGGTTTTTTGAAACTAGCTCAAGAAATTTCTGACAAAAACAAGGCATTTCAGTTTTTACAAGAAAATGAAATATTACATAGAGGAAGGGTGTGTTCTATTATAAATAAATATTCATAGTTGAAATATATTCATAGTTATTCTCATCTAGGCCATTATTTGCTAATACAGGTTATAAATATTGTTATAAAAATAAGGGTAAAGGTACTGAAGAGCGGCTGATGTTTAGAGAGGTTATTTGACCCGGGTGTTATCGAACTCCCATCGCCTTTATTTTAGTTAAAAAGTGCCTTGATTGGCTTTAATAGATTCTAGCTTTCGACTTCCGCTCGCTGCGCTCACTCTTCAGAGATAAATAAACCCCCAAAGGATCCTTTTTAGAGGAGATCGGGACTTACTTTGAAGGGCACCTTAGTGAACGGAGCATATTTAGCCCTGATGAATACTCACATGTTAGTGTCGAAACGTAGTTTGCTAGCAATGCTGTATCCTATTATAAATAGAAAATCAAAACTGAAGCCACAAGTGACTATACTCTTGTACAAAACTATCTTACGTCCACTATTGATGTATGGTTGCGAAGTATGGGGTGCTGCATCATGTTTAAAACAAAAAAGGCTGCAAACATTCCAAAACAAGATCTTAAGAATCGCAGTAGATGCCCCATGGTTTATCAGAAATGAACAACTCCACCGAGAACTCAAGGTAGAACACATAGACGAGTTTATAAAAAATCGTTTCAGAAAGTTTCACTCCCAGCTGCCGTCTGTTAAGAGAGCTGTTGCCTTTAACCTCGGGAAACCAACAACGTCCCGTAGGCTAAAACCAAGACTTTTACAAGACATTCTTTTATAGCATGTGCATATTTACTTTATTATTACAATTATCTATTTATTTTTCTTTCGTTTATGTTCGAGTTTTACTTAATATTGATGTATTATAAATTTGATCAGTTAAGGGTGTCTCCTGCGTGAGACCATTCCCTCACATATCCAACTGTTAAACTTTGTATGTAATTGTTATATAAACCCATGGATGGCTTTAAGAAGCCGAGCTGGAATAAATAAAGATTAAAAAAAAAAAAAAAAAAAAAGAAACGTAGTTTGTTAAAAATAAAGAAAACTTTTTTGACTGAAATTCATGATTATCAATTATCCTAGAGAATTTTATTTGAAAAGATATTGATTTTTCTGTTAATGTAAAACGTATTTAAAATGGGGAATAAAGGATCGGAAAGCATGTTATATGTCAATGAATTCAGAGGATTCGAATCGTAACTAATTTAAAAAATGTTTTATTTTCCGAAGATACAAGTTCGATGTATCCTCTTTGGTTGACATTGACCTAGATTAGCAATTGATATGGCTCTGACTTATTCTCTCAAATCTTGAAAGATGGTGTTTACTGCATATGAGTACTTCTAGCTTTTGCAATGGATTGATTGAGCTTAATTGCTCTCTGCATATTTTATTTGCTCTAGATTTACAGAGAACTGAATTTTGCACAGTTAAGTCTGTTAAATGGCATTAATTTTATTGGGCAGGTTATTGGAAGATAACACTGTTACTTCGATATTTAGTCATTAGCAAAAATTAATTTGTACATATTTATTCCCCAAATAAATGATTTACGTAACTTAGTGATGTGATATGGTTGAGCAGACAGTACTGGATTGGTTGGCTGATTATGAATCTTTAAGTTCTAATGAAGTTCACACATTTGCTAGTACTGTTCACCAGAACAGTGAAGTGATAAGTGCTCTTTATGCAGTTTTAGAAGATAGACAGAAGTACAATGAGGTATAATATATTCAATGTTTTAATTTATCCAGAATGAACTGTTATATTATCTTTATATTTTGATATTACAGCTTGTTGATCCTGTTTGTACCACATTATTTGAGTTTTACCGTTCCCAAGAAGCTGAACTTAAACGATTCTCCTTAATTTTTCTTCCTACTCTAATATATGTTTATTTAAATGCAGTAGCTCATGGCGAAAAAAAGGTAGGTTTTTAAACTTATTATGAATCAAATTTTATTTTAATTATACTTTAAATTTTGTATTTTTCCAGAATTATTGCCCTATCAATAATATTTACTAGGTATCGTTCTTAAATATTTTTTTTTTCACACAACATTTTCATTTATTTTCAGTTTAATAATGAGATTATCTAGCTTTTGACAAGAAACAACAATGGTGATATAATACTTTTCTGCATGCATTTTAATTATTGATGATTTTTAAAACCCACCAATAATGTATGAAGTTTATTGTATGATTTTTTTGATGATTAGATGACCTTAGTTGTCTACCCTGATTATTTTATACAATTATTTTTGAGCTATATTTTGTTGTAATTTGAGTGCCTTCTGGACCCTCTGTTATATCAAAAATTTATAGTTAATTGGATCAAATAAAACAATTATTTGTAATTATAACTGAATCAAATAAAACTATCATTTGTAATTTATTCATGAAGATTAATTATGTTTATCAATAAAATAAAAATAAATATTAGACCGTGCAAGTTATGTTC
Source organism: Aelia acuminata (assembly GCA_911387785.2). Taxonomy (NCBI): domain Eukaryota; kingdom Metazoa; phylum Arthropoda; class Insecta; order Hemiptera; family Pentatomidae; genus Aelia; species Aelia acuminata. The sequence goes on along the minus strand of OU426982.1, from coordinate 122,756,777 downwards.
TTCTTAAATTTATCTCAGAATGTTCAGATTTTTCAAAACTTTGAAGTTAAAAAAGTTTTTTTGTACAAAAGATGTTGACAGCTCGCCCATTGAATGAAGTCGTTATTCATAGATTGTTTACTTTTTCTATTTTATTCTGTAAACATTAAACAAAGATGGAAATAGAGTTCCTTTCAAGTTAGGGTTTCTATGATCTATTTCCAACTTGATAGCTAACTAATGATGTTGTTTTTAATGTGGACAAACAGTAGCTCTGAACTAGATTAAAATTGAATTTCTATTCATTTATTAACAATAGTATAGTTTTAAGAAAAATATATTTAGGGGACAGGAGATTAAGCCTTTACTTTTCTCTATCCTCATTAACTGTCCTTGGCCTTAATATTAGAATTATCTATTTTTTTATGAGTTATCCCACTGTTCTTAATCGTGATGTTGGAATTAATTATTATTTTTAGATACATAATCAATAGGATTCAATGATTAAGAAGTACACTGTGTTCTGTTTAATGAAAATTTATCCTCTTGAGATATTTCTTAAATTAACATAATTTTTTTCTTTTATGATGGATATTAGTCTGTTTTTTGAGAATATGCTTGAAAATCAATGCTGCTACGTCATTACTACATTTTTTATTCTCTCATTTAGTCTACACTTAACTTGTTTTGGTGATATAATGAATCAATAAGCTATAGATTTCATTATGCAATCAATTTTTATTATATTGTTAAGAGCTCAGAGTTAGATATGTAATTAGATTTGTTCAAATGAATCCATAGATTATAACTTTCTTTTTAAATCCTAAAAATGAATGGACTGTACTTTATTATTTATTTTTGTAAATTTATGTACTTTATCTTAATGTTTTCATTAATTTCAGAGCTGTCGAGGAGTGGAAGCTTTATTACTAGGTTTGTATAATCTTGAAGCTGTTGATGAAAATTGCCAAGCTCAAAATGTATCATTTCGTCTTCCATCACTGGCCCAGTCTTCGATTTATCATGAGGTGTGGCTTGTTTTAGTTTTATAATTAATTCATTAAATTAACTTTAATAATGATATCGAGAATATAGTCTTAGTTTCTAAAGCTTATTGTAGTATTTCTTCAAATTTTAAGATTTCCTATTCAGAATTTTGCTTAAGATTTTTGATAAGAAAAGAATATTTTTTATTAATATATTAACCTGACATAGTTTACTAGGCATTTTTGATATTAAGAAATTTTTCTTTTTGCTTTAATTCATACTTATAATTGAGACCTGTTATATCGAACCTTGTCAAGTCCAATTTCTGAAATTTTATGAGAGAAAGAAAAACACAAATGATTTACATTGCTAAAAAGGAATGAATTTTCTGTGCAATTATATAATTGATGATAGAAATGTGTGAGAAAGTATTTGAGGTTTTATTATAGCTTGACGATCACTTTAAACTAATTCCTAATTTTAACTATCAAATATAGAAACAAATAAATTATTATTTAATACTTTTTTTATTTTTCTTTCTTTTTTCAATGGGTGCTCATCTCAGAGAAAATTTTAATTAGAAAAAGTAATTAAAAAACAAATGGATTTAATTGGATTAGGTATAACAGTTCTCATTTGTTATATCGTTAATAAATTATTATTGGGAATAATATCCAATATTTTTTTTTTTTCAAAGTAATGGAATGCAGTTATTAATACTTAAAGTTTTATAAAATATATTAGCATGAAGGTATTGTTGAACATTCTTGCAACTTAATTATCCTTTCTAATAAAATTTGATTGGATTGGAGTTTATTTTTATTATCTTTTTTATGTGGTTTTCATAACCTTAACTTCACTATTCATCGGCAGAATATTTAATAATTTGTTTATGTAAAAAGGGAATGAGTAATAGATCCAAAAAAAAAAATTAAATTTAAAGCAATTAATTTTTATTTTTTATAATAAAAAAAAGGTATGTAAATTATTAATTTTAAAGATACTTCATTTATCTCCTAAGCTGATGGCTTGTATTGATTTCGCTTATTTTGCAAATAATTTATTATGTATCATTTTAAGCCGATGAGCCTAGCACCAGCATCGCTTACGGAAAGTGCGTTGAGAAGGCTTGAAGAATGCAACACAAAACTTGTGAAATGGGGCCCGTTTAGTCAACTAGAGAAAATTCTGTCGCAAAACAGAGCTTCGGTGATGACCGCATTGCTGTTTATCTATAACCAGCATTTAAGCTCTTTACAAAAGCATTGCATGGATCAACTTTGCAAAGTTACTTCGAAGTAAGTAATTTTAAATTTTATATAATATACAATAGCAATTAAATTAAAATAAATAAATATATGTGTAAAATACTGTTGAAGGCCGTGTTGATTAATTAGTAGTTTATCGTTTATATGCATGTCATTATTTCAAGGTTCCTCTCCTGTATAATAATGAAAGTTAATTTAAAATGTTCAAAGTCATTCTCCTTGTTTCCTGGGAAAGCTATTATTATGTTTTCATTCTTTTGCACCTAATATTTTTGTCTATTGTTTTTATAATCTGGTGGTCAATTGATAATTCTTGATTTAATTTATTACTATAAACCATATTATTCAATGTGAATTGATATTTAAAAATTATATTTATTTTATTACCCTTTATAACAATTGTATATTTTTTATTATTTAATTAACTATTATTTGCAAAATAAATTCCTATGAATTTATTCTTATCTTTTTTAATTTTTATTATCAATTATTTGAATCATTAGTTTATAAATTGTTTTATTTTATTTTTATTAAAAATTGCTAATTTTTTTAGTTTTGTTTTAGTTCATTCTATGTATTCGATTATGACTGTTTATGCATTGTTAATGACAAAAATACAAAATATTTTCAAAGTGTTTTTTTTTTCTAATTGACAATTGTTATATGTTGAGCTTGTCCAATATTTTAAAGTACCAATTCAAATCTTGAGGTAGAGGAGTCTCTATTGAGAATGAAAGTTTCATCTTACAAAAATGTTGTTGATTTATTGTGTAAAGTTACTATATCAATCATGTATAAAAAAGAGTTGGACAATGTTCTGAAGACCAAACTCGCCTACTTTAATTTAATGTAATATTATTGTGGTATTGTTTGCAATGAAATATCTGGAATAATGTGAGCGGGGATGATCAGGATAAGGGAATTTGCTGGGTATGGGAGAGCGAGTCGGATATGTAATGATAATAAGAAAAATTTTGGGGTCACCTGTGGTATAGTGGTTAGCATGGCAACCTACAATATTAAAGGTCGCAGGTTCGCGCGCTGTGGTGGCCCTAGGATTTTTTAATGGGAGTAAAAAATCCTTAGCTATGCCGTCCCTGGGATAGGACGCAAAATGGAGGTCCCAAGCCTGTACGATGTCAGGAACTCGTTAAAGATCCCTATCCTAATTAAAACTGGATAGGCAAAATTTAGGACTCCCACTGTAGCATTGTCCGATTAGCCTTAGTGGCATAAAGTGACGTTAAACAAACAAACAAGAAAAATTTTACATACATTTATTTTATTTATTTGTAATAATAATCACTTAAAAATTAAATATGTAATAAAAATAAATATGTAAATAAATACAACTTAAAAAATTAACCTGAAGTTGTATGTATGGTATTTTTTGTCAGTCTTTCAACAGCCGCGATCTCTCCTTGATCAATTTTTGCCATGCCAGTCATTATGGATATCGTATCAGCAAATTCTGTTCTACAAATTGTGAATGTATTGAAATCTACTTCTTTATTGAACTACTTATAATTACTAAATAGATAAATCTAAAAACTCCTGTTATTTTCATGTCTTTAAAATTACATCATGTATTACTTTTCATTCCGTATAGTCTATCCATGCCTTTCTTATAAGCTAATCATTATATTTTTAAGATAAAATTCAGTATCATTTGTTATTGATAATGTTCTTTCAAAGTTTTCTGTGATCATTGATCAATTTATTCCTGTTATTATATGAATTAAGAGAAAAGATATTTTATCAAGTATCACAATTATATAATTTAAATGGGCTTAATAACCTAGCAATTATTATCAGCGAAGACTCTCAAGTATTAATATTCCCAAAAACAAAAACTTATTTTAGTAAAGGTAATAATGAAATATTTGTAGTTTTCAATAACGGGTGTTGAAAGATTTTTTGCTGTAGTGAATAAAAACATGTTACCTTTCAACTATAAATATTTTAGATTTTTTTTTTTTTTATCACGGATTTCTTCATGTTTGAAGTTTCCCTCAACCAAAGTCTTCTTCCAGTCTCATCTTCCACTCCTTCCTGTCTTTCGTTTCCTCTTCCCTCAATCCATGACCGGCCATACTTTCCTTTAATTGATTTATCCACTGTATACGTGGTCTTCCCCTTTTTCTTCTTCCTTTTGCCTCCCATTCCAATATCATTCTTGGTATTCTATTTGAACCCATTCTTATCACGTGGCCATACCATTTTAGTTTTATTTTTTCTATTGCTTCAAGTATATTTCTTTTAAGATTCATTTTTTCTCTGATCTGGCTGTTTTTTATATGGTGTATCCTTGAAATCCTGGCCGATCTCCTCCAAAAATCCATCTCTACCCCCAAGAGTCTTTTTTCCTGTGCTCTGTTAAGAGTCCATGTCTCGGAGCCATACAGCATGATACTCTCGACCAGTGCACTATATATTAATTTTTTGGTTTTGCCAAGAATATTGCTGCTCCTGAGAAGAGAATTCAGCATACCAATCACTTTTCGGCCACTGATTATTCTTTTATTCACTTCTGAGTCCGTAGAGCCATTACTAATAAATACTAATAAATAAATAAAAACAAATATTAAACAATAAAACACAAAATGGAAAAAGCCTATGATAAATATTTTAGATTATCTGTATAAATAAAGATGAAATTCTGTTTGTTTGTTCTTTGTAGAAATCCATACCGTTTGTCCTAAATTCTCCAAATTTCGCTCAGTGGTTCTTTCTTATCAGGTTTGAACACCTGTCCATATTAACACGTTGAGCGCCAGGGAAAAGATGATGTACTTTTGCCTGGGGCCAAAGCAATTTTTCCTAATTTATAACTTTAATATGATTAGAATGATACAAAAATTGCAAAAGAAATAAATAAAAAGTTTAATTTTGGCAATTAAACAATAATTTTGTGAGCGGTACGTATGTACCGCCCGGCCCCAGGGTAAAGCCCGCTACCTATAGTAGTACGGGGGCTGCCCGGTTATGACCGCGACGTCAACCCTTGTCCCCTTAAAATATGTTATTTTAATAAATAAGATATTTTGTTTTGTAAAAAAATAAATAAAATTAATCTATTTTATTTATTTATTTATTTATACCCCCCAAATTAAAAAAAAAAAAAAAAAAAAAAAAAAAAAAAAAAAACCATTTGGGCCAATTGCATTGGCGAATTGTTCGGGGCCGGAGCGGTCCAATATGCCTTGAAATCACGCTCGGCAGGCGGTCCCCTGACCCAGAACAATCTTTTGGCTGGCGGGAGCGGGCGGTACCTGGGAACCGCCTCGGCCCCAGCCAATAGTCCAACAGCGGTACGATCGTACCGCTTGGCGCTCAACGTGTTAATATTGCATAACTTCAGCCAATCTCTGGGTATATTCTTTATTGTTATAAAAGTTGTTATGATCTTGCTTTACATTGGTTTTTAGAACATTTAGAAAAATGAAATTCCCCAGGTTCAACCGGGATATACAGCTAGTTGTTTATATTACTTAAACATTTATGATTTTCAGGCTTGTAACGCAAGGATTTAACAAACCTGGAAAACGTATTTCATATAGCAATGATGTACCAAGAATTCTTCCAAGGATTCCTGTTAGCCCTAAATTTCTTCTAGAAATTCTTCATAGCTTGTATTATTCGATGTAAGTATTTATTTATTGTGACTTTTCCTTTTTATTAATCAATGTCCATAGCTTTGCTTTTGAATACAAATGATTCCCTTTTTATGTCTGTTATGTAGTTTCATTCTTACTTGAAGGTTTACTTTGATCAGAATAAGAAAAAAATTAATCTTGAACATTGTGAGTGAATCAAATTTATTTTTTCTAATAAAGATTAAATGAACTATGTCACATCTGATTGTTAAAGGGAAGAGAAATTATTGGTAGATTCCTTGAAAAAGTTATTCAATGCAGTTCCCTATCAGAGAACTTTGTGAATATAGCTGTCAGGTGAATCTATTGATGATTGTATTCCATCGGGAGAACATTTTATCTTCCTAGCATTAAGAAAGAGAGAGCTTCTCGATTTTCTAGACAAATGAATGCTTGGTTGTTTAGAAACAAACTTTGTTTTTGATACTTCCCGATTCTGTATTCGTATTACTACAGAATATATAAAGAATTTAGCTTTTTTCTTTAACACTTAATGTTTTTACGTTAAGGTTTTGGTTTTATTAAATAGAGTATTAAAATTAAATAAAACATTGAAGTTCTGAATCACATATGAATATTAATCTATATAAATAAATATGAAATTTTTGTTTGTTTGTTCTTTATAGAAAGCCATACCGTTTGTCCTAAATTCTCCAAATTTCGCTCAGTGGTTCTTTCTTATCAGGTTTGAACACCTGTTCATATTAAAATTGCATAACTTCAGCCAATCTCTAGGTATATTCTTTATTGTTATAAAAATCATAATGAGCTTAATTTGATATTTTTTTTTTGTTTTTTTTACGAAATCGACCATTTCTTTAGAAAAATGAAATTCCCGGGATAAACCGGGACATACAGCTATAATCTATGTATATAAAGATCAAATTCTGTTTGTTATTTATAGAAATCCATACCATTTGTCCTAAATTCTCCAAATTTCACTCAGTGGTTCTTTCATACCAGATGAACACCTGTCCATATTAAAATTGCATAACTTCAGCCGATCTCTGGGTATATTCTTTATTGTTATAATAATCGTTTTGATCTCGCTTTACATTGGTTTTTACAAAATCGACCATTTGAGTCGATAAAAGTCTCAGTTTATAGATTTTATAGATTTAAAAAATGAATTTTTCCGGGTGAAACCAGGATGCACAGCTACTATTATAATAAAACTTCACACTTTTTTCATGTTTTTATGTAAACTTCTTTTTTACACAATACTCCTATTATCGCATATTCCTATGTTCTGTTAACATTTATGATGTTCAATTAAACTGTGACGAACCATTTCAAAGAAAAATTGAACCGAATAAAAATAAAATGTTAAAGTTTATATCAGATATACATATGTATCTATACATATATTTTTCAAATTAAAGCATCTAAACATAGGAAACAGCTTTACATGAAAGATTAGTAACACCACCTATTTCTTAGAATATTGCTTAGGTATGATAATACCAAGAATTTCAACTTTTTTAATATCAAAAATCAAACCATTAAAAAGTTGCATTTAATTTTAAAATAATGTTTTTCTAGTTCTAATATTTTTCATAATTGCCTTCAATGAATGTTTTAATAAATTCTCACGTAATATAATAAATTATGCCTTTAAAAAAAACGTAAGATTCTTTTTCTACAAATTTTTTAAATAAAATTACCTTTTATGTTCTAAAATTTATTACTTTTAAGATTTAATGGGGATAGTGGACTTGCACTTCAGGCTGTAGACGATGTTCACAGCCGAGCTTGTTACCAGGGCTACACCGAAGTTCTTTTAGTTACCAGTGCCATCAAGAACTCGACATCACATGCTTATTCAGGTAACGTGTGCTTCTAATTTTTCTTCATTTAAAAACCTCATGTTGAATTGAGATAACAAAGATAAATTGAAAAACTTACTTAATCTTGCGATAACCCATGATTTAATGAAATCCTGTTATACTTTATAAATCCATTCGGAAAAATTTTGAAAGAAAAGAATATTGTTCATGTTACCACAAAACAGGATAGTTTAATTCGGAAAAGCAATATTGTTGATCTTTTTAGTTTTGAACTTGGCCAATCACATTTTAAACTGATGAAGATCAAAAGGAGAACTTGTAATATTACATTAGATGGTATTGTAATGTTAAATCGTTAAAAAAAAAAAATAAAAAAAAAAAATACATATGATTTGAAAGCCCAGACCGTTTTTTGGAACAAACTAAGCGGTTACAGCAAACTGTTTGGATCCAGAATGTTTGAGGTCCATCTTCGTCGTTCCACCTCCTTCCACGAAGACGTGGAACCTTCCAGAATGTTCGTTTTGCTTTATATATGAGGAGCGAGTGACTGGACCAGTTAGTCTAAGTCTGTGTCTTGACTGTGAAGCTCAAGTCATATGATTAGTGTGCTATAGCGTTATCATTTTTGTAACCGGCTCAAATATTTAAGTTGTATTAATTCATTGGCATTGATAATTGTATATTTTTGTTTAAAAAATATTTGTTGACCCACATAAGCGTTACAGTATTTTATATTTTTATGTATATATATATATTTATTTTTTTTCAGGGCAATTGACTGACAATCCTATGGGTATAAGTTTGGCTATTTCACCTCAGACAACGTCGACGGTTGTGTCCAAGTCAATGATTACCAACGCTTCCTTTAGAACCAAAAAACTACCAGGTATTGGAGTTTTTATATCTATAGTCATTATTACAAATATGATTTTTATTTTGCCAAAATTTTAAATTTAATTAACCCATTTGTACCCAGTGTTGCGAAAATGCAACAGCCAGCATTCCCATAAATAAACGTAGTTCCCGGCAAAACTTTACTGCCGAGGGGACTGGGATTCTTGGTTTTTTTAATATATTTACATGATGCAAGTTCAATCTATAAAACATTTTTCCTAAAGATGTACTTCGAATTCAATTTTTCAGATTTTTTTTCTCTTTTGATCAGTTTAAAACTTTATTATTCTTTTTTACAGTCAATTTCAGACCTAATCCTATCCTTATCCTTTTAGTCACTCATTATTTTAATAGAAAATTAAAATTCATTAATAGTCCATTTAATTATGAACTGATAATATTTTAGATATTCCTCAGCTAACATATATATAGATATATATTTTTTTGGGTGTGTGTTTAGGAGGACTATTAATAAGAGTACATTTAAAAAAGGCTTTGAAATGAGATTGAATTTTTCTGTTTCCACACACGGAACTAGAAAGTATAGGTTTCTAAGTTTTTCTATACACTTTCAACATTAAGACATATAAATATAAACATACATTTGAAGATATTTATAGAAATAAAATATTGATAACCTTTAACTAACTTTTTCTTTAAATTTATTATTTTTTAAATTTGCCTGACAACTCCTTTATCCAATAACACGCATGGTTTAAATTGGCAGAAATTCTATATTATAGCTGAGTTTTTGATTTCTGCCAATTTAGGTGGCATATATGGATCATGCAATCCTGTATATAAAGTAATTTAAATAAGTTTGTTTTGAGATAAGAACTTTTCGTGAAAGAATTGATAAGTATATGTTCCATTATTGAAATGAACATTTCTTAAAAATTGTTTGTCTTAGAATTATTGTAATTTTGTAGAGAAATATTCTATTATCCAAGATAACTGATAAGCTGAGAAATAACTTTGATATTATTTACCTTACTATCCTTTAATATTCACTTTATCATTCCTTCATCCTTATCCTGCTTTATAGATGACATTAAACCGCGAAGAAGATTTACGTTTTGACTTGCAAGGAATTTCGATTTGAAGGTTGCCTTTGAGCTGTATGTATGTACATTAATGTTTATTTTTAAGAATATAATATTAGTTTGACAGATATGTCTTAAGTCTTATTAGAAAAAAAAAAAAGAAAAAAACAATCATATAGTAGGCTGTGAAAGCATGTTTATCTTAAGGTTGTGATTTTTACATTTTCGTCTTGATTGAGATCCGTTCTGAATGCTACTTCCAAGTATGGATTGATTTCCTTTAAGCCTGATTTGGAAAACCATGATTGATGCTAAGGTTTCTAGTTGGATTGGAGGATAATTTTTCTGACTGCTAAAAGCCTGGAGTGACAGGAAATTGAAAGCATATGATGATATATCTGTATGTAATGTGTCTTATGCATAAACATACACTCCAGGATAAATAAAAATGGACACTCATGAGGCTACGACTTCTATACGGCAAATAGGGCACTCCCTATATCGTCTTCCTCATCTATTCTTCAACTTAAGACCTAGTTTGATAATGATATAAGTTTGATAATGATATAAGTTTGATAAAATATCAAATTACCCAAAATAGTCTTTGTTGTGAAGTAGGAAGCCGCAAGGGTTGTTGAGTGTCCGTTGGAGACAATATTTTACAGAAAGGTACATTTTCTGTAGGCTTTACTTTCTGTCTTGTTTGAAGACTGCTAGATAGTAGAGTGATAAAATATCGAGAAATCGTAGTTGACCTTTAGACCTGGTCTAAATCGAAGTTTATCTCTCCTTGTGGGAGCTTCATTAAAGAATTGGCAATTCCATCCAATGATGCCGGCGTATAAATTCAAGTTTATTGAACTTAATGTATGTGCCATAATTTTGTTTTTTTTAAATAATGGGTGTCTCTTTTTGTTGTCCTTGAGTGTGAATCCAGCACATAGTTTTTTTTTTTTTTTTTACCAATACTAATTTATTAAGTTTTCTATATATATTTTTTGTGTAGTGTGCTGATGGTTAAATTATAATTTGCTTGGACCCAATCGAATTCATTTAGTTTTTTTCACCCCCATCTGAAAAATCCCTAGTAACATATCAATCTAGCTTTTCTGCAAATCATAAATCCTGCATTTCTGATGTTAATGTTCCACAAAACAACCGATTAAACTTTTTACTTCCCATTAATTATAAATCCTTCTGGAACAATCATAAAATATATTGAACCTTAAAATCATAGTTAATTAGATTTTGTAAGCTAATGTTTGCCATATCTTTTTATTAACCCTCCGTTAGGCGCGCACGCCCCTAAGAGTGACACGGTTAGGCGCGTGGATTACAGGTGTAATCCAATGTAAATAATTCAAAATAAATTAGTTTTTAATATTTTTTTTTCATTCATTTATTTTTTACAATATTAAGACAATATATAAGAACTGAAAACAATATATATTATATAATAAAATTTATTAATTAAAGTGGTAAAAAAAAAAAAAATGTTATCAACTGGATAAAAGGATGATATTGGCTTATATATTTTGTATTTATTGAAATAAAAGGTAATTTAACGTTTTTTTTTTTTAAACCATTCAGGAATGTAGTTTAGTGCAAAATGTGTAAAATGCAGTTATGTGCCTGAACGTCATAGGTATGATCACAAAATTCACTATAAAGCTAAAAAATCATTTATTTAAAAAAAAAATTTTTTTTTATAAGTTTAAAAAATATTAAAACGTGAAATTAGAATAAATAATTAAATACAATTACGACATACTTCACGGATATTAACCCCAGAAATTAGGTCTAAAAAGCCTTAAAATTTACAGCAGCTCACTAGAAATTAAAAAGAAACCAACTTTATTAAAACTATAATAGTCACACCTATTTTCAAAAAGATAATAAAAATATGTACTTACCGAAAAGTGGAACACCATTAGGCGCGTGGATTACAGGGTTAACAGTTTTGGATTTTCTCAGCACAACTTCACTTACTGAAGAGAAGGCACATAATGTCTTAAAGAAGATCCCCAGACAGGCAAATACTAAAAGCCGGACATCCAAATTCCGGCCGGAAGTAGGGTAGACAGACTTCTGAATTGCTCTGGATCACGCCTGTAATCCGCGCGCCTAACGGAGGGTTAATTTAAATTTTTTTTTATTTCTTTTATTTTATAAAACACTTCAGTTAGTAATTGTATTAATAAATTAACATATTACTGTAAATTTATTCCTTATTTTGTATACTGTCAGCCAATAATTATTAATTTATTATATTATGAAAAACAATGTAATTTTATAATATGTATATGGTAATTGTAAAAAAGTAATTGATAATCTGAATTAGTTATTAATTAATTATTCCTAATTTTGTTTCTTCTAGATGATATCCCTATTCAAATCAGCAGAGGACCTGATGGTGAAAATGCTCTTGGTTCGATTTCCGAAGAGAAAGAAGAAACCGGTAACGGGGTCGTCAAAGAAGGAACTGTTACAGGAAAAGACGTCAGCGGTGATGCTCCACCCCGTAGATCTTTACCAAAGATGGCAGTTTCTTTCGGTAAGAAAACACGTGAGAGACTTAAGACGACGAAGTCACGTCTTGTGAATGGAGGGGAAGACCAACAACAGCAGCCGGGTGAAGAACTTATAACTGACACTGTCGGAACAACGGATGAAATCATTGAACAAGTCAGAACCATGCAAGTGAGCTCTGTTTAGCTGTGGTAAGTTTATTTTTTCTTAATCTATTATGCTGACAATTATATTATTCCCTTGAAAAACCAAAGAGAGGTGGATTTTTAAAATTAAGAAAACAAAACAAATTATAATTACTAATTACCGTAAAACGAGGTGACTTTGTGACTAATTGGGTGACTTTGTGACAAGCCTATTTTTCTACAGTTTTTGAATTTCCCTCCTTAAAAAGGATCAGGTTAGGCAATTCCGTGTACCTTTCAGTTAGTCAGTAATGTGCTGCAACCTACTGGCCACATATAACTTCTTTCATTCCATTTACCTTGGTGCTTTATTTCATATATGTTTGATTGTTTTCATTTACTTGAAAATTTGAAATAAAGCACCATGATAAATGGAATGGAAGAAGTTATAGAGGTCCATTTGTGGCCAGTAGGTTGCAGCACATTACTGACCAACTGACAAGTACACTGAATTGCCTAACCTGATTCTTTTTAAGGAGGGAAATTCAAAAACTGTAGAAAAATAGGCTTGTCACAAAGTCACCCCATTAGTCACAAAGTCACCTCGTTTTACGGTAACTAATATTTAATTATAGGAATTAATTATAGAAGGGGCTCTAAAACTTCAAGAGGACATCGACAGTATTAACCACTGGGCGACAGACAACAAACTGCGTCTAAATCCAGAGAAAACAAAAGCAATCCTTATCGGCACAAAACCCTTCCTGAATTCCCTTCCTTACTATCCACTATTATATGTCAATAGCACTCCTATTCAGTTCCAAGACTCCATAAAAAACCTTGGTCTCACCTTTGATAATCATCTCTCCTGGAACCATCAAGTATCCCAAATTACCCGAAAATCTATTGCAGTCCTAAAACAGCTCCTCAGATTCCCCAGATGTTTCCCCAGAAGCACCCGCCATCTCCTAGTTTCCTCTCTCATCCTTCCTTCCTTTGATTATGGATGCCTGGTATACGGAGGGCTGTCTGGTGAACCAGAAATGAGATTAAAAAGATTAATGAACCGCCTTATCAGATTCATTCTTGATCTTCCCAGTCTCTCTCACGTCTCCCAATTGTATACTGAGCAAGGTTTTCTTCTTCCTGAACCCAGACGACAATATGTCCTTGGTTCCTTTCTATTCCAATCCGTCAGAACAAAAAACCGACCTATATCCTCGACCGCCTTACACCTCGTTCGTCCATCCGCCTATTAAACACAAGATCCCATCCTACCGACCTGTATGTTCTTACCCGTAGAACAGCCTCCTTTGAGCGATCCTTTACATTCCCTGCCTAGCTCCATACGCAGCGCATCCTCCCTGGCAACATTTAAATACCACTTATTCACCCATCTCCTAGATAATCAATCTTCCTCACAAATGTAAAAATGATCAATATTTAGAACAATGAGTAAATACTATTTGTATTTCTATTATCCTATATATAATGTACAATTTCATCCCAATTATCTAATTTTAGTCAGACAAATGTACTACCATATGTTTCCTTTTTGTTATTCTTAGGGGACTAAAAGGCCCAGAATAAAGTTATATTTTCATTTCAATGTTTAGTTACCTTTAACTACTGAGAATTTTTTTTATTTTTGTTTCTCTTCAAAATTTGTCTGAATATTGGTTTATTAAATACTTATGAATATGATGTGAATGAAATTTGTTTTCAGGTTGAGGAATACTCTGATGTTGCTTCAAGAATAATTCAAAGACCTAGAATATAAGGTTTGTTATTCGTTGTAGTGTTCAAAAAAAATTTCCTCGAAAATTCCTTCCCCCTTTTTCTGATCAGTGTGGTTATATTTTTGTTCTTTGGTATTATCATGATGTTATCATCGGTCTTGTAATTCCATTGATAAGTATTTCTTTCAAGTGTTTACTCTTAGACATATATCAAGGGCCTAATTTAAAAAAAGAGAAAAATTAATAAAAAAGAAAAAAAAAAAAAGGAAATATTAACATTGCATCAAGGATTTAAAGTAGGATAATTGCACGATCAAATAACTAACCTTGAGAATGTGCAGAGTTATCTTAAAATAAGCATTTACCTATATAACCAGTTTTTGTTTACTTCTTTGTATTTTATATTTTGAAATTTTGATTTTTTAAATACGCGTAATGTACATTAAGTTCTGACTGGTCTTGGTTTTCTTTCTATGTCGTTATTTTTAAGCCAGGAAAAAAAAAAAATTGATTTTCACTATTCTCGAAATTTTTTAAAATTTTTGTTGTCTCATTATTTTTCCAGTTCAAATTTTAATTTTTAGTTGAAGATTAAAAAAAAAAAATTAATATCAATATTCCCCCCCCCCCAAAAAAAAAATTACATTTTAATTAAACGTTTAAATTGAAAGACATTTCCACTGTTATTAAGTATTATTAGTAAAGTGAATCATGACAAAATTTATCGTTAATGTTATTAAGTGTCCATTTGGAATTGTATAAAATTGTTATTTATTATGAGAGGTCTATTTATGCTGTGTGTGTTGATATATTTGTTTATACTCTGGCAGGAAGCTGTTCTTCCTTCCTCCGTCATATAGAAACTTACTTTAACTTCGATTAATCTCATCTTTCTAAAAAAAAAAAAGCCGATCTAATCGTTTCTTCACTACTGTTGTAGTTAGTGTAATGAAAGTTTTAAAAGTTTCAAAATGCACCATTTCTGCCTTTGTATATACAAACAAAAAAGATATTTATATAAATATTGTGAATATATTAAATAGAGAAATGTACTTATTAGTGTGAAACTGTTTTTGTGATATGTAATGACTTGTATATAACCAGTGGCATTGTTTTTTTTTTTTTTATCGAATTTTTAATTTGTTAATTTTTTTTAAGTATTGTTAATTTTCAAGAAAGACAAGGCTATTCAAGGGAAGGCATTTTGTGCTTTTGTTGGAATTATAATTCTGTGTCCTATCTTGCTTTTTTAATTTTTTTTTATGATTAAAAAAAAGTTTTTTTAAGACTTCTTTTTACTAATCTTTAATTATCTTTTTACTAATTATTAAGCATTATTTTACTATCTCAAAAAATACATACAAAATACTTAAATAAATGTTTATTCAATTTCTTTACAATTAATTTAGCTATAGCTTTCTCTTATTCTGTTCTTTTCATTCAAAAGTGCTGTATTAATTTTAAGTGTCTGCAATAAGAAAACTATATTTTCAAAGTTTTCGCAGAATGTCATATTAATTTTGTAATCTTTAATATTTTTTTGAAAGCCTGTAGTTAAGCATCATACATTGTTTTTTTTTTGTTACTTTGTTATTTAATAATTAGTCTTAATCACGATATGCCACTGGATATTTAATAAAACTATATAATTATAGTTTGTCTATGCTTCCATGAATTACTCTCCGGTCGGTTGATTTATCATCAATAAAATAGTTCAGTATATTTCAAAATATCTCTTTAATCGATGAAACCATTTACATTATATATGATATTTTTTCTAATATAGTAGATTGTTGTGACAAAGTTTAATTAGGCTGATACTGAATGAAATGTTAACCTTAAAGAAAGACAAAAATATATGATTAGTTTCTTTATTAATGTGACTCTAGGTTTTCATAAATTTTTTTTGTAAGGATTCAAAATTGTTTCCACTTCAGGGTAATCATTATTATATTGAAATCATTCATGACTTACGATTGTTTTAAGGATATTGTTATTATTCTTGTTGATTATGAATAATAAATATGTTGTCCTTAAATTGTTGAAAATAATGACAATTAGTAGAATTTTCATCTGTGTTTTCATGCCTACATCTCAATTTCCATTTCGATTAAACGATTCACTTGAAAAATTAAATTAAACAAAAGGGATCCATTCATCATTCATTAAATATGTTTTGGGGAAACCTCAAATCAAAATAATTAGAATTGGAAATCTAAGCGATCAAAAAATTATATTTATTTATTGTTCCAATTTTTTTTATCTAATCCAAAATACTGCATTTATATTGATAGATTAATTAAAAGTACATTTTTAAAAATGATTTTCATGTTTTTGCTAAATGCCTTGCAAATTATTCTTTTTGTTTTTTTCATAAACAGTAGAACCCTCTTTTTCCGGGGTAATGATGGGTATGGGGGTCCACGGATAATCAAAAACCCCGGATAATCGAATTACAAAATTTTATTGACTTATTGTGATAGAAAAGAAGGTTAATTAAAAATAAAAAAACCTGTGGAGAAAATCACTTTGACTAACAAACGAAGGTTTTATATACATTAATGGCTAATTTCTGTTCACACGTTAAAACGGCACGTATTCTTTTTTTCAGTTCGTATTTAAATGGAGACTAAATCACAACTGATTGTGAGATTATTTTGTTTTGTATTCAAACAGGCCAGAGTAGGAGTTTCCTAGAAACACTTGAAAACAATATCGTATCTAGAATATGAATTGGAGTGATAGTTACCGGAAACATCTCATCATACGATACCAGATTGTCGTGTTTTTCCATTTATTATTTTATTTCATAATTTATAAGAACAATAGATAAATAAGCATTGTGTAATTACTTTTTTAAAATAAATATTATACATACAAAATAAATGGTGTAAAAATTAAAAACAACTCATTAAAAAAAAAAATTGGTTCCTTGGAACACCGGATAATGGGGCCCTACTGTACTTGTTATGTGGCTATGGGTATTCAGTATGTTTTTGATCTAACTGGTTAAATTGTTCTGGTGAATTGTTTAAAAAAATATGAAAAATGTCATTTACAATATTTTGGAATCCTTCCTTCCTTTCATTTATTTTTTTCTTTTAAAGAAATTATCGCATTTATTAATTTTTAATTAGTCACTTTTTAGAACTTGTAATGCTATCATTTAACTTTTATAAAAGAATTTTCCATTTTATTTTCTTATAAAAAAAAAAAAAAAATGAGAAATATTTTGAAAATAAAAATAGATTATATTAGACTTTAATAGACTTGACTAACATCTCTGTGTAAGTTTTCAATTTAGACTACCTATTTTAAAGATTTATCTAGGGTAGTCCGTAGTCAGTACTGTGCACCTGGTATAAATTGTTTTGTTTTTTGGTCTTTGTGTATAATTTGTATATTCAATTTAAATTTTATAAAGAATATATTCTGTTATATATTTTTTTGGATTTATTAATCAGATTATAATGATTTTTATTTTTTTAATTGCCTCCTTCCTTTGAGTATTTTAGTCATTGTTTTTCTCTGTTACTGTTGATGCTGTATGCTCTGGAAGATGCGATATTCCTTTTTAATGCTGTATTGCTTTGAGGCTTTCTGTTCTGTAATATTTTGCGCATGTACCTTAATTTTATTTTAGAAATAATCAAAATTAAGCTATGATTTCCATAGATTGTTGTATTTATTGTTTCATTCTCATTTATTGCTTGGGTTTGTTTTCCTTTAAGCCAGATTAAATACTGATGCTATGAATAGGGCTTTCTAACAATATATTTTAATTTCATTATCTGCATTCATATAAATGATAAGAATATATGAGATTCGTATGTTTTTCATTTATTAAATAGAATATATATTTTTAATTTTAAATAAAAGTCGACTCCGTTCTATTGGGCCACAAAGGGTTATTTTGGAGGACCCAACAATGCATAAGCATGAATCCACTTCTAAAAACACAAGAAAATATGCGTAAATACATCTATTAACTTGATTTCTCCACTAGCATGTACTATTAATTCAATTGATACCATAAATTAGATATGATTGTTATAAACTTATGTTTAAACACTCATACTTCTCAGGATTTTAAAAATTCTGTGTTCAATGTGTTTCGTGGTTGTTATTTAATTATAATGGCCCTTATGAGGTATTATTATAGAGAATAAGCTTAGAAACACACAAAAAAATTGAACTAAGGATATAAAAATATGATTGAATAGAAATGAGATGTTACTCTAACAGTACAAGCCATGAACTGACTTCCTTATTCACCTGTTCAAATTTTGTTCATTGTAAAATTAGAAATTCCAGAAGTTAGAGCTTGTTACCAGAATGCTATGAACTGATAGACACTGGGGCCTATAGTTGTTTCTATTCTGTTTCTAGAAGGGTTAAGTGTTTTTTCTGGATGAAGCCATCCCAATTTTCTGGATTAAATGGAGTCGACTGTAATTGTTAATCCAATGATCGCTGGTATCAAGTACTGCTATCAATTTCTTTACTTTATTTTAAATTGTTGTAAGTGTATCTTTATTTCCATTTTGCTCATCAGGGATTATTTATAAACTCAAGATTTGATTTTTATCTTATAAACGTTATTTATTTTCATTATTGAAGACCACTGGGAAAATACCTGGCAAAAAAAAAAAAAAATAAGGTATCTTAAAAAAAAACTGACAAAGTTGAGGCTTGATCAAAACATTTATTTATCTTGGAGAATGGGTGAATATTTATTAACACAAAAATTAATATTTGAAAGGGTCATGGAATTTTATTTATTTTTATTTATAATAAAACTTAGAATCCCTATTGCGTAAAAACATTAACTTACTATTCAATTTTGTAACAATTTAAAAGAAATATTTACCTTTCAACTTGTTTCAGATGGTTCCATTAACCATATTTTTGGTTATAGAAAAAAGTTATTTTGAGTAAATTTTGGAACGATTTGGATCGTGACTTTGTTTAAATTTTTCTGTCTATCTATTTAATTAATACTCTCATGTTCTTGTTTAAAAAATTTATCTAGAGCCACTGAGAAATAAAAATAGATGTCTAAAATAATTTGTGATTGTAAAATGTTTGTGACAGTCGTGAGTTTGTGTCACTAAAGAAGAAGGGACTTACCTTTTGTTTTAAATAGCAGAAATATCAAAGGAATATCAATGAAAAATAAGTAATAAAGCTGGAAAATTATAAACTCCTTTTCAGTAGCCTCTCGAGTTTCAGGTTATTCACTCGATATCTTAAAGTTGTTCACTTGATTTAACCCTGTTTTTACTTCTTCTTTGATTTGGCATCCGTGTAAGCGATAAAATATCAAGCTAAACGATTTTTCCCTTGTAGCTTTTCAATACCATTCATCTATCTAGGATGTGACTAATCTAAAAAAGTTATGAAGGAAATCTTACTGAGAACGAGAAATTTTTATGAAAACCTATTGTTTCATTGATAAAGAAAATTGATAGTTCAAAAGTATCATATAGGGATCAAAGAGCATTTGGAATCAAATTTGAAAAAAAATAAATATAGTAAAAAAAATGGTTTGTATGTTAGATTTTAGTAATAATAATATACGGGTTATTTTTTATGTGTAAAACAGTACTTAAAGTGATGGGCTTTCTGTTATATTTATAAATAGTTATTATTAAAGTAGTTATTTTTATGGGCTATGAGTAGTTATTCAAGGGAAAATATAGATTTTTATATTTAAACTATAATTTTGGTAAATGTTAAAGTATTTTCTATTGATATAACTTTACTTAATCAATTTTGTAGCTTAAATGTTAGCTAAAATAAATTTATAGCATTTAAATATGATGTAATTTGAAGCAATACAATCTTTATTTTTTTTTTACTACTAAATAAATAAATCTTTATTTTTCAATGAACCATTTTAAAATAATCTCTTATCATGAAATCTTGTTATCTGTCTTATTAATGTGGAGGTATTTTATAAAATCTAAGGTTACACTTTCTTCTGTGATATAATTTGGTGTATCTTTAGTGGGTTGAAATGGATATTAAATATTTATTGTTGTGATGTTTTTATATATATTATAATTAGTCTTGCCTAGAGGTGGAATGTTATTCGGGGAGCATGGAAGACCACTCTAGATGTGAACGTAGTAAACTGTAGCGATCTAGTCTTCACAGTAAATAAAAAAGATTTAAGAAATATTTAACATTTTATCACTGTATCTAAATCTTTTATTCATATGATTGGCCATCACACTTGTGTAATTTTGTAGACTCATTGGTTTAGCAGCCTAAAATTAGTATCATAGTCTCGGTGATTATCTATCTTCCATTTGAGTGGATTTGTAATCAAAATAATTATTATAATCATCACTTTGGTTATTTTTTAAATGCAGTTAAGCATAATTTTTTTTTTTTTTTTACCAGTTTTTATTTTCAGTTTACCTAGATTAGAAATTTTATTTTAATAAAGCTGATTTACTTTATCTTAAAACCTACAAAGGTTCTGAACCAAAGTGATGATAGAATTTTTATTTTAGCATTTATTTATTGTTGATTTCAATTTAAAATATATTTATATCTATACATTTTGTTGTTTAGTTTTGTTATTAAAGTATTATAACTAATTTGAGTAGTATTATTTGTTTATTCCTTTTACTATCAGATATCCGAGTTAAAATTTTTTTGAAAAAAACTGTATGAGGATAGCCATTAGTAATAAGTAGGGTTGATGGGAGTAGTTTTTATATGTGCATCTGCCTTCATTTGTGGGATATACAATTCAGATCAATTGCTTTGAAAATGCTTGGCATTTAGTTGATATGTTTTTAATTTACTTTTGGTATTACAAATTCAGGAGTGTAAATTGCATGTTTTGAAGATTTTACATTTTTAAGCCAAGTTTAAATGAGTTCACGCTTACAAAATTAAAATTTTTGCTTAATGATTTATTGCCTGATATATATACATTTTTTATTTACTATTATTTAATTTACATCATGGCCGCAATTGGCATGATTCCATTCCATTCCATGCAATATAAGCTGATGCTTGTTGCTTTTAACATTCAAAAGATGTTTATATCAGTCAAACCTATCTAGTTTGTTTGGTTTGAAATATTTAAGTATGCTATGTTTTTTCTTAAGTAAATTTTATTCGTTATCCATAGGTCGCTGGTTCTAATCCGGCACGGAGGACCATCAAATCCAATTACTTATTTAGATTTTGCTTCTGTAGTAGTACACGTATGAAAGAGAGAGTTTTTTGAAAAATGCTTTCTGCTTGACCCATTAAACTCGTTGCTGGCATTATTACAAAATAAGTTTATGAATATAACTTTAACTCCTTAAAGATTCTTATCCTAATTATACTATAGTTGGATCCAGGGGGAGAGCTGTAGGCTGCAGCCTCATGCTGCAAAATCGAACACAGCCACTTCAAAACCTGAAGCCACGGGACATTTAATAATACTTGGCATTAATTCCATACACTCTTCCTTGGGCTGGAAAACAAGCGAGGAAGAGGGGGCAGGGAAGTAACATAAAGAACAATCAAACGCAGAACGAATAACATGTCGGTTATGGAAAAGAATATAAAGGTAAAAGAGCTGATATGCTGATTCAGAGTAAGGGCTGAGGAGTTGCAGTCCCCCCCCCCCCCCCCCATCAGAATTGTAGACCCCTTAAATTATACCTGGATAGTTAAAATTTAGTTAAGAGCCCCAGTGTAGCTTTGTCTAATTTGCTAGTTAAAGTGAAATTAAATAAACAAACAAACCCCTGCACAAGAAAAGTTACTTTCTTACAACCCCTTGGTTGTATAAGCTTTTGCTAATTTTTCCGAGAGGTTGACGTTCCTTCGAAATCGGAGAGGAAATTCAGGCAAGATCAGAGGTAAGAAATTCTAGAAGTTATTTAGCGAAAGTACTTAGCTCACGCCTTCTTCCTTAAAACATAACAATTCGAGTTTACAAAAATATTATTCCTCCTGAGGTTCTTGCGGAATGCAAAACGTGCACGCTAACATTGAGTGATGAGCAAGTGAGGTGATAGCAGACAGATGAATAAAATTGGAGTGTGAAATTACAAAACAGTGGTGAACGAATTCCATAGAAATTAATAAGCGCGGTGACGAATGGAAAACGTCTGAGGGAAGTAAGGGCTGAGAAGTAGGTGGGAGGATTGCGTTAGGGCAGCTTTGCCGAAATTCCTATTGGACGGAGGTCGTTGGATGGTGTATGGGTAGCGAATAGTCTAATGGTTTGCCCAATTAGTTTAAATAGGTTCCGAATCAGATTGGATCTGTAGAAAAAGAAATTTAATTTAATAATTTCAACAAAATGAAACGGAAGATGATCTGAGAATCAGTTACATTACACCATGCAAAGACAACTGAAAAAAATTAATAATAAAAACTGTCGATTTATTAATCAATTGCAATGCACTAGCTAATAGGTTTTAAAAGTATATTGTATTTTAATTTTAATTTTTACTTTCACTTACCTATATATGAAATATATAGTAATAGTAGAAATAGTAAGTGGAAGTATTGCGATCGTGAAAATTTTCGACTTCCGGTTTTCAACGGAAATACACGTTTTGGGGTCCCCTGAGTCAAAATAACCAAGTCCCGCGAAATGGTCTGTGTGTGTGTGTGTGTGTGTATGTGAACAGACTACCTCAAAAACTATAAACCACACAGACCTGAAATTAGGTATTTAGTGTTTGTATATGTCCGCGGTGTGACAGCAAAAATTTCATCAAATTTGCTCAAAGGGAGGGGGTACTTTATTTAATAAATTTTTAAGTTTTTTCCGATTTTCTCAAAAACGGCTCTAACGATTTTGATTAAACTGAGTATTTGATCTATTTATATGCCCGAGATATGACTGTAAAAATTTCATCAAAATTGATCAACCGGAGGGGGGACTTTACTTAATAAATTTTGTATCATTTTTACGTGTTTTTTTTTATTTACACAAAACCGGTTTTAACGATTTTGATTAAACTGAGTATTTGATCTATTTATATGCCCGAGATATGACTGTAAAAATTTCATCAAAATTGATCAACCGGAGGGGGTACTTTACTTAATAAATTTTGGGTACTTTACTTAATAAATTTTTACATGTTTTTTTTTTATTTACTCAAAAACGGTTTTAACGATTTTGATCAAACTGGGTATTTGATATATGTATATGCCAAAGATACGATAGCCAACATTACATCAAAATTGGACAAACGGAGCGGGCACTTTATCTCTTAATTTTTTTCCAATTTTTACTTTCACTTACCTATATATGAAATATATAGTAAGTGGAAGTATTGCGATCGTGAAAAAATTCGACTTCCGGTTTTCAACGGAAATACACGTTTTGGGGTCCCCTGAGTCGAAATGACCAAGTCCCGCGAAATGGTCTGTGTGTGTGTGTGTGTGCGTGTGTGTGTGTGTGTGTGTGTGTATGTGAACAGACTAGCTCAAAAACTATAATCCGTGCGATCCTGAAATTGGGTATTTAGTGTAGGTATATGCCCGCGATGTGACAGCATAAATTTCATCAAAATTACTTAAAGGGAGGGGGCACTTTACTTAGTAACTTTTTAGGTTTTTTTCGATTTTCTCAAAAACGGCTCTAACGATTTTGATTAAACTGAGTATTTCATCTATTTATATGCCCGAGATATGACTGTAAAAATTTCATCAAAATTGATTAACCGGAGGGGGGACTTTACTTAATAAATTTTGTAACATTTTCACGTGTTTTTTTTTATTTTCTCTAAATCGGCTTTAACGATTTTGATCAAACTGGGTATTTGATGTATTTATATGCCCGAGATATGACTGTAAAAATTTCATCAAAATTGATTAACCGGAGGGGGGACTTTACTTAATAAATTTTGTAACATTTTCACGTGTTTTTTTTTATTTACTCTAAATCGGCTTTAACGATTTTGATCAAACTGGGTATTTGATGTATTTATATGCCCGAGATATGTCTGTAAAAATTTCATCAAAATTGGTCTACCGCAGGGGGCACTTTACTTAATAAATTTTGTATCATTTTTACGTGCTTTTTTTATTTACTCAAAAACGGCTTTCACGATTGTGACCAAACTGGGTATTTGATGTATGAATATGCCAAATATGTGATAGCCAACATTTCATCAAAATTGATCAACCGAAGGGGGGACTTTACTTAATAAATTTTGTATCATTTTCACGGGGTTTTTTATTTACTCAAAAACGGCTTTAACGATTAATAAAAATAAGATATGAATGTAGAAAAATGTGTGA